>JAJEJO010000802.1:211945-261326 GCA_020662805.1 Glaucomys volans | reverse complement strand
ACAGACACTTTACAGAGGAAGATCTACAAGCAATCAGCAGATTTATGAAAAAATGTTCAACATCACTCGTTATAAGAGAAATGCAAATCAAAACCACCTTAAGATTTCATCCTACCCCAATTAGAATGTCTTTTATCAAGAACACAGGCAACAACAGGTGTTGGCGAGGATGTGGGGAAAAGGGTACACTCTTACATTGCTGGTGGGAGTGCAAGTTGGTACAGCCACTCTGGAAAGCAGTGTGGAGATTCCTTAGAAAACTTGGAATGGATCCACCATTAGACCCTGCTATCCCACTCCTTGGCTTATATCCAAAGGACTTAAAATCAGATTGCCTCAGTGATGCAGCCACATCAATGTTCATAGCTGCTCAATTCACAATAGCTAGATTATGGAATCAACCTAGATGCCCTTCAGTGGATGAATGGATAAAGAAACTGTGGTATATATACACAATGGAATATTACTCAGCTATAAGGAAGAATAAAATTATGACATTTGTAGGTAAATGGATGATGTTGGAAACTGTTATGCTAAGTGAGATCAGCCAATCCCATAAATCCAAAAGCCGAATGGTCTCTCTGATAAATGAATGATGATGCATAATGTGGGGGGGAAAGATGGCAAGAATGGAGGAAAGATAGCTAGCATAGAGGGAAGGGAGGGGTGGGGGCGGGTGGGGGGTAAAATTAATAACAGAGTGTGTGACAGATACCATTGCCCTGTGTAAATGCATGAACGCACAGATGGTGTGACTCTACTTTGTGTACAACCAGTGAAACAATAGCTGTACTCCATTTGTGTTCAATTAAAAAAAAAAAAAATAATATGAAGCAATAGATGGAGAAGCAGCACCTGGATTTTGTCGTAAGTGAATGTGCTGACTAAAACTTGAATTGGCAGACACCTAGTGCTTAGGAGAGGAGCTAGCCAAGGGCAGAGTCATCACAGAGAGAATGAGATAATGGAAGAAAAATTTGGGGTCTTGATGATCTTCTTCAGTCAGTAGATTAAACAATCATGGAGAAGCTCTGTATCACATGTTTATTTTATAAATTACAAAAATAGTTGAGGAGGTTTTTCTGTTATACTTGTAGTAAAGAACATTTTAGCTGACAGTGCAAACTAAATTTAGGAAGTCAGGTCGATCTGGTGGTTAAAGCTAGGGTTCAGAGCTGGGTGCAATGATGCATGTCTATAATCCCAGCTACTCAGGAGACTGATGCAGGATTGCAAATGTGAGGCCAGTCACAAAAACTAAGCGAGACCCATTTTCAAAATAAAAATAAAAAAGGGCTGGGATGCAGTTCAGTGGTAGAGCACCACAGAATTCAATCCCCAGTACTGGAAAAAAAAATTCATGTCCAGGTTTTTGGCTCGTAAGTCTGGAATGATGAAAATAACAGAGACTGGAAATAAAAGGAGCATGTATGTTGCTTTACTCATCCCTTTAATCAGCACAAAAATGAGCACATTCATTAGTAATTCACATAGCTAGTAAAAGCATCAACAGGCAGTAGTGATGAATATAAGTGAGCCCTATGCATCTGTAGATTCTATATCTGTAGATTCAACCAATTTCAGATAGAAAATATTTTTAGAAGTTGTGTTTACACTAAACAAATACAGACTTTTTCCTGGTCATTATTCCCTAAACAATATAGTACAACAACTTTATATATAGCATTTACATATATTTAGTCATTACAAGGAATCTAGACATGATTTAAAGTATGCTGGAGGATACATGTAGTTTATATGCAAATACTATGTTTATTTATTTAATTTTTTAGTTGTAGATGGACACAATACCTTTATTTTATTTATTTTTATGTGGTGGTGAGGATCGAATCCAGTGCCTCACATGAGCTAGGCAAACACTCTACCACTGAGCTACAACCTCAGCCCCTATCTATCTATCTATCTATCTATCTATCTATCTATCTATATTTTGAGACAAAGTGTCTCATTAAGTTGCTTAGGGCTTTGCTAAGTTGCCGAGGCTGGCCTTGAACTTTCAATCCTCCTGACTCAGCCTCCTGAGTAAATTCTATGCCATTTTATATAAGGGATTTGAACAAGGTTAACCTTGTATCCTTTGTATCCTGGGGGAGAGGAGGGTCTTAGAATCAATCCTCTGCAAACACCAACAGATGAATGTCTACAGAGTGCTAAGACAGCACAGAGGAGGATCCTATTTCACTAGTGAGAGGTGGACCTGTGAATACCACCCCAGTGAGACAGTTTGAATTATCAGTAAACTACAGCTTTAAGAAAACCAGAGGTAATTCTCTTAGAGGGAAGCTAAAGCTAAAAAATAACATCCCATTATAAGCACTGAGAAAGAATATGTCTATAATTGATTGTTGGATTCACTGTTCAATCTCTAAATTGCTTAACTCAAAATAAGTGAAACTTGAACAACAATTAGAATTTTTAAGTCTATAGATAGATATTACCATATCTATATTACTATAGATATTACCAGACCAAAAGAGTTAATGAACATCCACTTACCTTTGCATAAGCTTTTCCACCTTTTAATTCCTGCCAAACATAGAAAACACTATAAGGACATCATATAATTAGGGGTTTAAAATTAAACATATGTCAAACAATGCCAAAGTAGATATTTACATGCTGGCAAAACAGTAAAAATCTGATAATCTTTTTATTAAATTTTTTTTAGTTGTGGATGAACCTTTCTTTATTTATATGCAGTGCTGAGGACTGAACCCAGTGCCTCATACATGCTAGGCAAGTGCTCTACCACTGAGCCAGAACCCCAGCCCAAAAATCTGATAATCTTAAATCCAACTCTATGGACTCCTCAAAATACACCCAATGACCAGAATGTTTACTTAACATATAATTTTATTATTTTTAATATCACTATTATTATTATGAAGATGGGGTTTCACTATGTTGCTCTGTCTAGCTTTGAACTCCTAAGCTCAAGCAAGCCTGAGGAGCTGGGACTACAGGCACAAGCTGTCATATATGGCTCTAGCATGTAACTTTAATAAGAACAAGACAAATGGTGAGACAATAAGCTAGTAATTTATGTATAAGATGAAGAAGGAATTGCCAAAAAAATGTCCTAGGCCCACTGCAAAAGCCTGAAAAAAGTTAAATTGCTTACTCAGTTAAGCATACTCATACAATGTAGAAAGACTTCAACAACTGAAGTTGAAACCTCACCACCGAGACAACCATTGCTATCAATTTTATAAAGTATTCCAAAGATACTCTGTGCACATAAAAGCATACAGATAGTATAGTATAAACCCTCTTATCCAAGGTAAACAAGACTGATAAAAGTGGAAAAATAATAATATATAGATGTCTTAATATTTTAACTTATATGTGTGGCAATCTGCCAAATGTATTTAGGACATCACAGCTGCAAGAATAAGTATAAAACACAATTTCTAGCACACAATATATACTGTTTTTGTATTTTCCTTTATGATCAGAACCAAATTCTCTGTTATGGTTTAGATATGAGGAATCTCCCAAAGCTCATATGTTAGACAATGCAAAAATTTTCAGAGATGAAATGATTTAGATTACAAGAGGTGTAACCTAGTGGATTAATCCAATTATAGGGATTAACTGGGCAGTAATTGTAGGCAGGTAGGGGGTGGGCAGAGGAGGTAAATGATTAGGGGTGTGCCTTTGAGGTTTATAGTTTGTTCTTGGTGAACAGAGCTCTACTTTCTGACTGTCATGTCCTTAGCTACTTTCCTGTCGTGCTCTTCCACCATGATGTTCTGCCTTACCTTGGGCCCAGAGCTATGAGTCAGACCACCATGGACTGAACCTCTAAAACCATGAGCCAAAATAAGTTCTTTAAGTTCTTAAAGTTCTTATCAGATCTTTAGTCAGAACTTAAAGAAGTCAGAACTTCTTATCAGGTCTTTAGTCACTTTCTAAAAGCTAACTAAAACATTCCTCCTCTTCTACTTTTAAAAAAGTGTTTGTTGCCTGGAATTGTTTCTTATTTTTCTTTCACAAACACATTATCTATAATTTCTAACTTTGT
Source organism: Glaucomys volans (assembly GCA_020662805.1). Taxonomy (NCBI): domain Eukaryota; kingdom Metazoa; phylum Chordata; class Mammalia; order Rodentia; family Sciuridae; genus Glaucomys; species Glaucomys volans. The sequence continues at coordinate 257,281 of JAJEJO010000802.1, read as the reverse complement.
GTGTGTGTGTGTGTGTAGTATTGGGGACTGAACCAGGACCTTATACACTGACCAATATCCCCAAACTTGTGATCCTTCTGCCTCAACCTCCTGAGTAGCTGGGATTACAGATATGTGCCATCTGAACAACTAATTTCTATCTTTAATATAGTAAATTTTAAAAATCTGAGTGGTAATCTATAGGAAACTCTTGTTGTTTGTAAATATGTGTGGCTCCTCTCCTTCCAGGTTGCTAGATCTACCACATAATGAATTATCAAAATCTTCTTCTGTTTTAAGTCATATTCCTTAAAAGTTTCCCTCCTTAGGGTGGCAAGAATGGAGGAATGATAGATAGCATAGAGGGAAGGGAGGGGTGGGGTCGGGGTGTGGGGGGTAAGAATAATAATAGAATATGTGACAGACATCATTGTCCTGTGTACATGTATGAATGCACGGATGGTGTGACTCTACTTGGTGTACACCCAGAGAAACAATAGCTGTACTCCATTTGTGTTCAATGAATCAAAATTAAATAAATTTTTTTAAAAAAGCTCTCTATAAGAAATGTAGAGTGAAAGAAAAAAAATAAAAATATAATTTCTGTAAAAAAAAAAAAAGATTCCTTCTTTAATCTTTCAGAGAAGACATAAATTTGCTTCTGGCAAGTAGTAAGTTAAGGGCAGATCTCCTTCAACCAAGGCCTTGAACTGATTGGAAGTGGAATTTCAGTTTTGTAAGGGTTGATTCGTATGTACTACACTCCTCCTTTTAGGATGAAACTCTTGGTGCATTCCAACCAAAGTCTGAGATGTTTGCCAAGCCTAAGAGGCTTCTCTTCCTTGATGGGCTCCAGACTATTTTTGTCCATTTAGACCTGGTAAACTGCTGCAATCTCAATTCAGCTTAGTAGGTACTGCTTGCAAATTAGCAAACACTTTGAGGATAAATGCAATGCCAAATGTTAGGTAGGTCCTTTCTTCCTTCCTCCCTCCCTCCTTCCCTCCTTTTCCATTTTCCCTCTCCTCCTTCTCTCCTTCCCTTTTCCCTTCCTTCCTTCCTGTCCATCCATCCATCTATTTATTTACAGTGCTGGGGACTGAACCGAGGGCCTTGTGAATGTCAGGCAAGCGCTCCACCATTGAGCTACCTCCCCATCTCTTCCATACATCTTTACAAGGTTGCTTCCCTTCAAATGTTAGTTTTTAGAGAAGTCTTCACAGACTCCTCTCCCAATTTTCTAAACTAATCTCTTTTCTCCAAGTTATTCTCTATTACCTTATGATATTTTATGCATAACACTTACTGCTTATTTTGTTATGTGCTTACTTTCTCTCTTTACTATCACTCCTCACCAATTCCAAGTAGAAAATGAAGTCTTTGAAGGCAGGAACCCATTCCAGTTTACCTCAGTCTTTTCAGTGCCTAGAACAATACCTGAAACATTGCACGCACTTACATATTCATTGATTAGTGACTGACTGCATCCCTATGTCTAGACAACAAAGTATACTATTAAACTTTGATTTTTATCAACTTTATATATTAAAAATATGGTATCTGCATATTTGTGTGAGGATGGATACATTTTTATATTTTTAAAAGCTACTTACACTCTCTGTGAAATGTATATTCCATCCTTGCCTATTTTTCTAAAGGGCTATTGATTTTTTCTTATTATTTGGAGGTGCTCTTTCTATATTAAGGAATTAGTTTTTGGACATGATTTGCAAACATTTTTCTCTAATTTATGATTTTATTTATGATATTGTTTTACAATGCACAAAAGCATAGCACATAAGGTTAAAAGGTTCACCAGTGTCTATTCTCCCCTTCTATAATGTTAGAACCTCTTGGCCACCAGCTACAGATGACATTCACAGTTTGTCTTTCAGTTTGGTGTGGTGACATGACTAAGTTTTAACTGGTGAGATATGTATAAAATACACATGCATCACTTTTGAGTCATGCCCTAAAAAGGGATGCATTTGTTCTTATGTCACTGGCTGGGAGATAACTAGACTACAGCAGCTTCCTTGTATCTAAAGAAGAGATCATATGGTGAAAATGAAAATGGCAGAGCTGCTTTACCAGTCCTGGGTCCTTACCCTCTGGATACATAAATCTACCTTGTTTAAGCCGTTGTCTACCTGGGTCTCTGTTTAAGCTGCTTATATTGTCCTAACTAATGTGCCAAACTCTCATAATCTGAGGAACTGGTTTATTTTGCCAACATTCTAGGGATCTGGATAGATAATTCCTGCCATAAATAGCATTATTAGTTCTTGCCTTTTTTTTTTTTTTTTTTTTTTGTGGGGGTTACCATGGATTGAACTCAGGGGTACTCAACCACTGAGCCATATCCCCAGCCATATTTTGCATTTTATTTAGAGACAGGATATCACTGAGTTGCTTAGTGCCTCACTTTTGCTGAGGCTGTCTTTAAACTTGCAATCCTCCTGCCTCAGCCTCCTATAGTGCTGAGCTTACAGCTATGTACCACCAAGCCTGGCTTGTTTATGGTTTTTAAAAAACAGACTTTGAGTATCTCTATTTGAAGTTATGCTTTACTCTAAAGTGGTCATGTTTTATTTTTCTTAAAATTCAAAGACTGACATGTCATCTTTCAAAAATCATGATCAAGCCGGGTGTGGTGGCGCATGCCTATAATTCCAGTGGCTTGGGAGGCTGAGGCAGGAGGATTGCAAGTTCAAAGCCAGCCTCAGCAAGGGCAAGGTACTAAGCAACTCAGTGAGACCCTGTCTCTAAATAAAATATAAAATAGGGCTGGGGATGTGGCTTAGTTGGCTGAGTGCCTGCCTAGCATGTGTGAGGCACTGGGTTCAATCCTCAGCACCACATACAAATAAATAAATAAAATAAAGGTATTATGTCTATCTGCAACTAAAATAAAAACAAAATACAGCTTTGCTTTTCTAGGCTGTAGTACTACAGTGGAAAAAAGCAAGACAAGGGACTCATGCTTTTCATCTAAATCTTTCTCTAAATATTTAATTTTTGCCCATGTATGTGCATTACTTCAGTAATTTAAAAATGTGTAATATAAAACAGACTTTACTTTTTTTGGTACCAGGGATTGAACTCAGGGGTACTTAATCACTGAGCCACATTTCCAGCCATCCTCCCACTGCCTGACCCGCTTTTTTTTTTTTTGAGACAGGGTCTTGCTAAGTTGCTTAGGGCCTTGATAAATTGCTGAGGCTGGCTCTGAACTTGGGGTCCTCCTGCCTCAGCCTCCCAAATTGCTGGGATTATAGGCATGTGCCATGCTCCTGGCCAAAGTTTATATTTTAAAGCCAGAGTTTATTAATTTACTGTTAGTGGTAACTAATGGATTCCTCCTTTTTACCCTGAAAGGCAGCATCACACACATGCACAAGCACACAAAGTGACGTGACCACATTTGTAGATTATTGGTAATATCCTTCAACCTAATACGTAGAAAAGAAATATACAAAAACAAAACAGATTTGTAATCAGAAAGGTCTGCATTAGACTCTCTCCTTCCGCCTTTATTAACAATGTAAATTTGGGCAAGTAACTTCTCTGAACCTGTTTTCCTGAAAATGAAGAAAATAACATCTAATTACAGGGTTGTTATTAGATGTGATATTTATAAAGTTCTTAGAACAATGCCTATCAAAGAATAGGAACTTAATAAACGGCAGATATAGACATACACAATCCCCAAACTAAAGCAAATAAAGTCAATACTCATGTACAGTGATAGTTGGATGAGGGGTCTTGAATATTTCAATTTATAACTTCAGATTCTTCATCATATTTGTCACAGGAATTTAAATTATTGCTCCAAGTGTGAAGTAAAATTATATATGTATTACCACAGTTCTAACCAAAAAGCAGAGCTAAATAAAGTGAGTCAGTGATTATAGAATTATGGTTTCTGAAATGGGAGAACAGGCTATTTTAATACCTTCCTCACAGATACTCTGTAGATACACGGGTCAAGGATTCCTGTAGTAGCACTGGCACTCATTTTGCACATAAATGAGAACTTCTTTCTCCAGTGAACACAGTTTGCTTGCACCACCTCCCTGAAAAAAAAGGTAGAGCAATTACTTATTATTGATAACATGTTAAAAGCACACCCACACTTTCACTCAAGCCTATAATACAAAGTAATATATTAAAAGTCATCATTTGTAAATACAAGAGCAACAATAAAACATATTCCTAACAATGATCTGAAAATGTCTGCAAAGTTTTAATTTATTTACAAAAAACGGAAAAAAAGGTGAATTTCTTTTTTTTTTCTTTTTGGAACCAGGGATTGAACTCAGGGACACTCAGCCACTGAGCCACATCCCCAGCCCTATTTTGTATTTTGTTTAGAGACAGGGTCTCACTGAGTTGCTTAGAGCCTTGCTTGCTAAGTTACCGAGGCTGGCTTTGAACTCGCGATCCTCCTGACTCAGCCTCCCAAGTCGCTTGGATTACAGGAATGTGCCACCATGCCCAGCTAAGGTGAATTTCTTATCAAGTCAGTCAATATAAACTGAGGCTTCATTATTCATTCAACATACAATGTGCATTCATTTTATGTGTGCTGGTAAGAGTTGTATGTTTAAAATGCAAAGATGAGAAGGACAGAGTTCCTAACCTATATGGCTTATGCTTACAATTAGTGCAAGAGACAGAAATATACACAAATACTGTAAGTATAAAAATATTTACTGTAAGATGGAGAATGACAGTAGTATTTCAGTAATGGGAGCTACCATTTATCAAGAGCTTACCACTCACTACTCAATCTTACCAAAACCCTAGGAAGTAGCTGGTGTTTCCCTCATTTTATAGACAGGGAAATTGAAAACTCAGCAGGGAAGTTAACTCAAGGTCATTTAGGTAGCAAAAGCAGAACTGGCAAACCAGGCTCATTTAACTCCATGGTTCCCCGGCTCACAAACGTTAATCTATATTTTTTCCAACAATTCATTCTTTCAAGTTTCGTGGCTTTTATATATACTTGTTGTTCTTTCTACTATCCTGTGCAGGTTCAGGGTGCTAAGCCTCAGAAAGCAAGGATAATTGTTTTTCAAATATAGGAAGAAAAGAGAGATAATAGATGAAGGTAAGAAAAAACTGGAGAAAGCAAAAGGGCTTTCTCTTGATTTACTTATCAATTCCATCAACACAGGCAAGAGTACAAGTTGAATCATTTTGATTTTCTTACCGAAGTAGTAAATATGGTCATTTCTCTGGAGTGAGAAGGACTGGTAGGTAAGTTGAAAATTTAGATGAAGGCTTGAGGACAGTTGGACAAACCCTGGTGGTGCCTGTGATAGGGAGTCAACACATGTAACTGCCTCAGAAAATAAAATCAATTTGTTTTAGGACCAGTTTGGTTTTATGGATAATTTTTTAAAAGTCAACAAATAATAAAAATAACAAGAAAAAAAATAAGAAAAAAAATGTTTTAACTGTTGCTTCCCTCATAAAAACTCTTGGTCTTAAGACTTGCTGAAGGCATCACCCCTGGTCTCTTGAGTACCCCCAATCCAACTCCACTGAAAAATATGCAGATATACTGTTGTCCTGGGCCTGTCTGGAATATGCTGAGCACGTGATTATTTCTGTCACAAAGACCAGTGATGTATGATCAGGTATCAAGAAACAACATTTTCTTTTTTCTTTTTTTTTTTTTTGGAACCGGTGATTGAACTCAGGGGCACTCCACCACTGAGCCACATCCCCAGCCCTATTTTGTATTTTATTTAGAAATAGGGTCTCACTGAGTTACTTAGCACCTCAATTTTGCTGAGGCTGGCTCTGAACTTGTGATCCTCCTGCCGCAGCCTCCCCAGCTGCTGGGATTACAGGTATGTGCCACCAGTCCGGCTTAAATTGTTCTTGAAATAGAATGAAAGAGGGACAGATGGCAGAAGGATTAATTGAAAACTGGTTTAGAAACATTCCAACCCTGACTCCTACAGAAGGCTGACACTGACTCTCCTGACAAGGAGAGAGAGGAATCCCTGCACTGTCTGACTTGAGTGCTGGTGTTAGAAATGGCATCATACCAGTAGGAACGAAAGATGACTCAGGGCTCTAGCCTTCTTCCCCTAACTCGGCCTCTCGCAATGCTGGAACCAAGCATACGTTCACCATGAAGACACGGGAAGAGTATGTCCTGAGGAATCCAGGTAATATTTAAAAGAAGATCTAATGAGATGGATGTTGAGGTTTCTTAACAAAATGGCCCAGCCAGCTCAACCTACAATAAAAGCCTGAGATGATAAACACACTTCATGTGCACAAATCAACTTCTAGGGTCTCAGTTAAATATGAGTAGGCATAAGAGGAAAGTCTCTTAATTAAAAAGGCAAAGATCAAAATGAACAGAAAAAAAGTAACTTGAATAAAACGAAGCCTATGCTGGAAGAAGATGACAAATTCTCAGACAGATAAAAAAAGAAATTGATTGCATCTACCATACAAGAACAGGATGCTGTAAGAAAAAAAAAAAAAAAAACCACAGGGAACTAGAAAGTGCTCATGGAAATCAAAACCACTGGGCTTGATATTCTGTTTGTCATTCTAGATCCACTCTACCCTTCTTCATAGCCCAGCTGACTTGTATTTCTGAGCGACATCAATTTGACTGTTCTGCTTTCTGCCTAGAATGTGCTAAAAGGATAACACTAGAAGGAGGGATGGCAGGAGGAGAGAGAAGCCCATACAATTATTCTCCTGGTTCCTTCCCTATTAGTCCATGGTTTGGGTTACAGTGTTCTACAATGTGCATAGACTTTAAGCTATGTGTATTTATAACATTATTAAAATAAAAACTAAATGAATAGATTAAAAAATGTTTAATACTGAATAATCTGAAAAAGAAAAAAGCATACAACATGCAAGGTTGCATGTTTGCAAGGTTTTAAATTGCTTATGAAAACCATTAAGAACCTTCTTTATAGTTTAATATATAAAAATCAGATGCTACCTGTATTAGTCAGCTTTCTATTACTATAACAAATGCCTGATAAATCAGCTTATAAAAAGAAAAGATTTCTTTTGGTTCACAGTTTTGGAGGTTTCAGTCCATGCCACTTAGTTGCACTGGCTTTGGGTCTGTAGCAAGGCAGCACTTATGGACAAAGTGCATGTGTTTTAGTCAGCTTTTTCACTGCTGTGACTAAAAGATCTGACCAGCACAATTATAGAGGAGGAACAGTTTATTTGAGGGCTCACAGTTTCAGAGGTTTTAGTCCATAGAAGGCGGGCTTCATTCCTTGGGCTTGAGAACATCATGGCAGAAGAGTGTGGCAGAAGGAAGCAGCTCACATCATCAGGAAGCAGAGAGAGAGTCTCCACTCAACAGTTACAAATATACACCCAAAGCCATGCCCTAATTCCCACCGCCTCCAGTCATACCTTACCCCTTTGGTTACTACTCAGTTAATCCCTATCAGAGGATAAAATCAGTGATTGGATTAAGATTCTCACAACCCACTCATTTCTCCTTTGAACCTTCTTGCATTGTCTCACACATGAGATTCTGGGGGACACCTCACATCTAAACCATAACAACATTGTAGAGCAAAACCATACACTTTGTGGCCAAGAAGTGAAAGAGAGGAAGAGAAAAGGCCTGGGGTCCTACTATCCCCTTTAAGGGGATGCCCCAGTGAACAAAAGACCTCTCATTAGGCTCCACTTCTTAAAGGTCCGCCCCTTCCCAACAGTACCATGCTGGGAAACATGCCTTTATCACACAGACCTTTGGACCCAAATTTAAGACACAAACTATAGCAATATCTTTTTTCTTTTCAATTTTTTTTGTTGTTGTTCAAGCTTCTTAAAGATGATACTAACGATGCTGGTGACAGCCTTTCCTGAGGGAGTGCTTTTTCACACCAGACACTGCTGTAGAATGTTACATCTGTTAACACGATCCTCAAAACTGTGTGAGGAGGGTACTGCTGGCTCCACTTTATAAATAAAGGAAAACTAAGACACAGGGAAATTACGTGATTTGTCCAAGGTCATTCAGCTAGGCAGCTTTAGAATTAGAAGAAATGCCTACAGTGTAGACGTTTTCCATTTCCTAACCTCCCAGTTACTTTTCAATTCCCCTAATTAGGATTCTACTGCCACCACTCCGTTGAAACTAGCTACCAATGAGGAATTAATTGCCAAAGCCAATGGGATCTTTTAAAATTATCATACTTGGCCCTTTGATATATTCTTGAAATATTCTTATTCCTTTCTATTTCTGTGACTATTTCTTCTCAGTTTCTTGTTCCTTAAAAAGCTGATGTCCAACAAATTTCTATCCTTGGTTTTTACTCTCATGGCCTTACCTATTATTCATATATAGAGAACTTATAAAGGTACATTTTTCCCCCATTTTTTCCTTTTTTTTTTTTTCCCCTTTTTGTGGTGCTGGGGATTGAACCCAGGGCCTTGAACCCAGGGCCTCCAAGCAAGCACTCTACCAACTGAGCTATATTCCCAGCCCTACAGTTTTTTTTTTTTAATATATTCACCTATTAATGTGTGATTTAACCTGGTACTCCTGGCCTCGAGGTAACGTTTTAGGCCCATAACTTCTATCTGTCCATCATGGTGTTTACCAGCAGACTAGTTACTCATCAGTTTGACGACATAGCTAAACCGGTCAAATGGTTGGTCTAGGAGCACATGTGGCAGATTGCTAGTTGCTTATCCACTATCCAGTCTCTCCTTTTCCTTAACAGAATCCTGATTTTATTCAGACTGGCTATGTGTCCACTTAAAAGACTACATTTTACAAGTCTCCCATGTACCTAGGGGTAGGCATGGAATTGAGTATAAATGATGAAAAATGAATGGATGTGATTCTGGAAAGGCACAGTAAAAGAGCGATAGTGAAGATGCATCCTTTTACCCTTTCTTCCTTCCTCTGCCTGGAAACTGTCACAATAATGGTTACTAGTATCAAAAGTCATCTTGTACCACGAGGCTACCTTCAGGAAAAGCTGCAAGATGGTGGTGCCAAGAAAGAAGGAAGGTGGGTTCCTGATAAACCATATAGCCCTGGACTCTCTTCAACCAAACTTCATAAATTTTACTATTCAAAATGTTTGAGTTTTGTTATATGCAGCTGAATTGAATCCTGATATAGTCTAGGTCTGTTCATTTCTGAATGAAGAAATCTGAGAGCTCAACTGTTATTCACTTTGTGATAGGTGCTCCAGGAATCCCAGATCCTGCTTCCCTCATTTAAGGTTACTGTATGTATGAAATGCTTTGGAATCTATTATATAATTTTTCATGACCTGCACAGACCCACCCAAAGAAGCCACAAATTAGCCCAGGTTCACTTCCTGTGTGGGTTAATACCCATTCAGACACATGAATACTGCCTCCAAAGTAGTAGACTGACATACAAGCTAGTACTCTGGAACAGGTTCTATTGTGAATAAGAAAGTCCAATAAGCCAAGAGATCAGGTTGAGATGAACTGTCTGCAAAAAGTATACCTGTCTGTTAATTACTTCACAGCCTGCATAACAAAGAATCCTTACTGAAGAAGAAACCCAGCAATGATCAAGGCAGAAAACAGAGAGTCCACATAATATTATAGACACAGGCTGCCAATTACCGTAAACATTCAATAAATATCTGCTGATCGAATGAACAACAGAAGTCATTTGTGGGTCACAAATTCTTCCCTCATTACCAATTCTTATCTATACTACTTCCTAACTTTCAGAAAAAGTCCTTTCCTGTGTCTATTGTCACTGTCATAATTTAGACACTCTATCTTGCCATGAAATATGGCAAAAGCCTTCAGGAAATACAGTTCCTGCTCAAATCTACCTTCCTCACTGCTACCAGAGAGCTCCTTTTAAAACACAAATGTGATGATGTTATTCCTCTGTTTAAAAATCCTTTACTCCTTCCTCATATTTTATAGGATGAAGTCCAATCTTCTTAAAAGGGCATCTCTGTGAATAAGGCTCTGGTTATCTTTAGTCTTATCTCTTGATGCTATCTATCCTCATACTGCTTATCGTTCCTATTTACTTCGTACTGTTTCTCTTTGTGTGCCTCTGTTGGTGATGTCTTCTTTCCCTTGCATGCCATTTACTCCCCCTTTAAACTTTTAAATTTAAATCATTTAGTCATTACTTCCTCTAGAAATCAACCTTCAGGTGAAAACCTGGTGTTCTTTATGACCTAGTCTTCCTTGGTTCTCTTAATTCCCCAGAGTCTTTCCTTCTGCTTATCTTGGAGCAGGGTCACTGGGGGAAGGCCTGGAAGAGCTGGCTGAGTTGGCTTCCCCACCATTCTACTCAGTCCTCCACCCCCAGGACAGGGTCTTCATTTCTTTCTTCCCTGACTTGTTTCTGGCAGACTCTCCTGTTACAAACATTCCAAATGAACAAATATTATGAATGAATTTTTAAATGTATAAGCTTAAAAAATTACTGATAAGTCCTTTCTTAATAGAACTTCAAATTGAAAAGACACGTTGAGAGGGGAAGAATAGAAGTTCAGTAGATTAGACAAAGGGGAATGAAGGGAAGGGAGCGAGGAACAGAAATTGGAAAGACAGTGGAATGAATCTGACTTAACTTTTCTATGTACATATTTAAATGTTGAATTTCAGTGAATCTCCACATCATGTACAACCACAAGAGTGGGATCCTAATTAGAATAAGATGTACTCTACATATAAATATGTCAAAATATACTCTACTGTCACGTATGACTAAAAAGAACAAATAAAACAAACAAACAAAACAAAACAAACAAAAAAGAATACCCAGGTTACTTGACACTACCCTGTTCCTTGGAACCTGAGATTCCTACTTAGACCATCTTCAAATACATACACATACACACACACAGACACATGCGCACACACACACACACACACACACACATACGTGTATATGTTAAATTAAAAAAATTTTTGTTTTAAACATCAAAATAGTAGCTCTGGATTTTCAAACAAGATCTAGAAATAAAGATTTTGTTTGTGTGCCTAAGAAAATTACTTAGAATTTTTTGTGTGAAAGCTTTAATGTGTATATACATACATGCATACACACAGCTGTGAGAGAGCTGTCCAAACTAAATAAACCAAAGAGGCATATTTAGTTTGTGAATTTGTTATACTGATGGGTTACCATGGAAACACACACAGACTACTTGGCAACTGAAACAAAAGTCACATTAGTAAATGCTTTCCGTTATGTGAGTCATTAATTTCCTATGAGTTTTATACAGTTGCTTAACCACTTTCAAGAAACAAAGCAACAGAGCATGATTAGTGTTGATACTGAGGAAAGCCAACTCTTTCTTTTTTGTTATTTTAGAGCAGAGGAGTTCATAGCTGTATTGGATACTGACTCGTTTCCTCTCAGCCACAAAAGGACCCAAATGAAAGTCCCTACATTTTCTTGAATAACTTAAATACATTATATCATCACTATATATTTATAATTTGGTAAATCTTAGTATATAAAGCATATTTCTTATTATACTGATGGGAAAATCTACAAACAGGCTCCCCTCTACCTCACTTCTTCACCAGCAAGTCTGGTATTTATAGCTATGTTTTTAAACAAGGTCATGCAAATCTCATCTTCCATTTTAAAATTTGATCCAAGCACCAGATATAACCCAAAACTCAAGAACAAGGAAAAATCTGTATTTGCATGGATCATTTTCCATACAATAATGTCTTTTCTTGTATTCAATATTTTGACTCCAGAATTTTTTACTGAAAAGTAGAACCACACTGCTTGGGATTCTCAGTCAAGGAACAAATAATTCTACTACTACGATGTATTACTTTCATATATTTTTTTAAAAATGTGGTAAGATTGAAAATTTAAAAAATAATTCAATCAATTCTGACAGTTACTACAGTAGTCATTAATAGCCTACTTATTTTTAAAGTAGAACAGCTCATTCAACCTAAGGTGTAGGTAAAAGCTCAATGCTATTATATATTGATTAGGTTTTTTGTTGTTTATTTTTGTGTTTTTTTTTTGGGGGGGGGTGGCTGTACTGGGGATGAAACCCAGGAATGCTCTACCACTTAGCTACACCCACAGCCTTTTCATTTATTTTAGGACAGGGCCTTGCTAAGTTGCTGAAGCTGGTGAGAATTATTTTTGTTTGTTTGTTTTTTTATGGTGCTGGGGAATGAACCCAGGGCTTTGTGCATGCTAGGCAAGCACTCTACCAACTGAGCTATATCCCCAGCCCTGAGAATTATTTTTTTTTTAAAGTTTCATAAACCTCCAAACTGTGATGATAATGTATCCTGGACTCACCTTGGAAGAAAGCTGGAGATCTGGCTAGCTCTTTGAGTCATCTTCTTCTGCCCTTCAAATATAATACCCTGGTACGAGAACTATGGCCCTAGCAATCCGAGGTGACCACCTTTAGGAATGCTGGCAGGGGAAAGAGGCTAATTACACAAAACAGCTTTGTATCAAACCCCATATGCTTCTGGTAGCTTGCAAACTGTGTCAGTAGGTGTTTTTTTTTTTTTTTTTTTTTTTTTTTTTTTTTTTTTTTTTCAGACAAGGTCTCCCTAAGTTGCTAAGTCTGGCCCTGGGCTTGTGATTTTCCTGCCTCAGCCTTCCAAGTTCAAGTTACTGGGAATACAGGTGTTTGCTACCATGCCTGGCTAGAAAGTGTTAAATAAGAAGTGCATGGCTACTTTAGCCTTGTGTTCAACACTTTTGTACCAAAGGGATAAAAAGAGCAAACCTGATACTGATACTTGCTGCTCACTTGCCAGGGAATTTTGTTCTTAAAAAAATGACGGCAAAATAAAGACGAATTTGATCTTGGAATCTTTTTTCCTAAAAACCAAGACACTGTATTATCTTATGCTTATATTTGCCTTTAACACTGATATTCATCAAAAATTCATACTATTGTAATTTATATTTCCATACTTTTACAACCTTTACTGTCTCTATTTTTAAATGATATATGGGGAAACATTCATTTCTATTAGTAAGATGAACCCAAATTAGATAGAGGAGCTTTTGAATTTTCCTGTAGGAGGATGGACCACATTTAGATAAACTGATATATCTCAATGCTTGGATCAAAGTATGTGCACATTTTCTCCAATCTCGATTTCCCATTTACTTTTTAAAAAAATCATCATTACTTCTTATCTGAGATCTTTTATCTCCAGTAATGGCAGAGTCTTTTATTTCAGGAGCAAAAAAGGAACGCTTCATGAATCTGTGTAATGTCCTTACACAGGGGCCATGCTCATCTCTGAAATGCTCTAATTTTAGTATATGTGTTGCTGAAACAAGCACCTTACCCAGGATCTTAAGGCTTATTTTACTCTGAGGCTTTTACTAGTCCTTTATCTTCTATTTCCTCAAATGTATATTCAAATTAGGGAAAAGGAAACAGGCAATTTTTTAAAAGATGGTTTCAAAATGATTTAAGATGGTTTTCAGACTTTATATTTCCTGTGCTGCCTTTTAAAGAAGGGAATGTATCCTTAAAAGGAACATTTCAATGATCAACACAGAAATAAGGTATTTGTCTAAAAAAGGAAACTTTTAAGAAAGGGATGAAGAACCAGGTAGTTCATTATTTGGAAAAAATAGAGAATATAAACATTACCTGGAAAATGTAGGCCTTAATACCTAATTTAATTTTAAAATTTCAGTTTTTAGGCACTTCTTTGAAGATAAAATGATAACAGTGAGTGAAGACTTTTTTATATATTTCAGTGGATTTTCTGATAGTAAATAGGGAAAAGCTATTCTAATCACTTCATGTTTTTAATTTTATCTTCATTTCTGAAGAAAAATACCTCTTTTTTTTTGGGTAATGTCTTAAATTTCAGAATATTCAGAGGTTTTTCTGCATTGTATCCTCTCTGATGTCCAAAAAGATTTTGAGCATTGACTATAAGATTTCCCACATTGAACACACATTCGTAAGATTTCTCCCCTGTATGGATTCGCTGATGATTAATAAGCCCAGAATTCTGGAGAAAGGCTTTCCCACATTCAAGATGTTTGTAAAGTTCCTCTCTGGTGTTGCGCAAGGGTGGAACTTCTGCTGAATGCCTTCCCACAATCGGCATATCCAGAAAGTTTCTCTCCACAGTTGGTTCTTTGATGAGGAACAAAGGCTGAGCCCTGCTGAAGGTTTTCCACATTCACCACACATACGCTTTCTTTCTAGAGAAATCTCTCTCTTTCAAACCTGTCCTTCAGAAAACAGGTTTCTCCATATTTAAAAACTGGACAAACACCTGTATTCCAAGTGCCAGGAACTTCGTGGGACTGTGCTGCCAAAGGAGCTTCCTGTTTCGGAGCCAGTGCTCCCTTTTCAGGCCTAGCATCATCATCACAGTGCCTCAGGGAATGGAGTGCCCAGGATGCCCATATGAGCTGGTTCTCCACAGCATCAAGCTCAGAACTCAATACTCCTTGACCTCCTCTTTGAGATACTACCTCCTCTACTAGCACTTTTCATCAATGAAGAGAAGTCAGCTCACCAGGGTCATCCAGTTCACTCTCCAAATCTTCCACCACTGTCAATGCCTCCTCTCTGTTCTCTGGATGATGCTCTTGAACCCAAGTCTGTAGCTCCTTGGGTAGAATGGCAAAAACTGCTCCAGCATTACCAGCCCTAAGATTTTTTCCTTTGTGTGCATCTCTGGCCTGAGTCACACATAGCAAAGTTCTCAAAGTTGGGTCACTGCCTCAAGGAAACCAGGCAAATTCTGATACCCATACTGCCTGAATCCATCTTTGGGCCTGCTGGGCTCAGTGGTGCACACCTGTAATCCCAGCAGCTCGGGAGGCTGAGGCAGGAGGATTGCAAGTTCAAAGCCAGTCTCAGCAAAAGTGGGGTATGAAGCAACTCAGTGAGACCCTGTCTCTAAATAAAAAATACAAAATAGGCTGGGGATGTGACTCAATAGATGAGTGCCCTTGAGTTCAATCCTTGATACCAAAACAAACAAACAAACAAACAAACAAACAAACAAACAAACATTTGGGTCAGGGAGACAATTCCAGGTAATACTTGATCCCTCTTCACCATCAAATTTTTTCCTCTTTATCTGGAGTTGGGATAAATGCTGAATCTTCTTCCACTCACTGTGCAGACATCCTGATTTTCAATACTTCAAGAAAATACAATCAAGGCAGGATGCAAACCTAAGGTAAATGCCCATTTTCTTCATGGGTATCCCCCTGGCTCAGAAACCACAGCAGCTTTGCTGTCCATGGCAGATGCAGAAACAATGCTTCAAGTAGTTTCCCAGAAACTTCTGGCACAAGGCAGCTCAGAAAGCCAATTGCTTCTAAGATAAAATGATAAAGCTGCTGAATGTGATGTAAAATAAGCAAAGAATTCAGAAGAAGACAATGTTGCTATGGCCATTATGTATGCTTTAAAACAGTCAAAGAAAATCTAGAAAGTTGTTAAAAATAAAAGTAATATAAATAGATTGAAAATTATGGACCCAATTTTTGTGACTACATAATTATTCTACCAGCAGACTGCATTATTATTCTCAGAAAAATATGCAAATGTGTACTCTTGGCACATATTTAAAATTATACCATGTCTGGGTAATTCAAAGTATACTATACTTTTTAAAAGAGTGATTATAAAAAACAGCTATGAGGAATGCAGGATGTTTGTCACACTGGACACATTCTCTAACCTCCCCACATTTCAGTTTTCTCCTCTAAGAAACAGAGAAGGTATCTGGGGAAACCAAATGAATTATTACACAGTATTCATAACAGTATCTGGCTTATAGTGTATCTAACAAAAAAATGTTTAGAAGCTACTATTATCAAGGATATATGTAGTCCTAAGTCCACTTAAATCTGTCCACCAAAGTAAAACAATGATCAAATTTGTAAGAAGAGGGCTGGGGTTATGGCTCAGTGGTAGAGTGCTTGCCTAGCATGTGTGAGACACTGGATTTGATTCTCAGAACCACATAAAAATAAATAAATAAATGGTAAAAAAAAAAAAAGTTCAAAAAATTTGTAAGAAGAGAATTGTCTTCCTCAACATTAATGAAGATTTCTATGTTTAAAGAGATGCAGCTTCCTGGGAAAGAAAAAGAAAATTGAAACTTTTGGGAATGAAACAAAAACAAAACTGTGGCTTTTAATTGCAACATTAAGGATAAATTAATCTGTCAATCCTGGGGTGTATTTATTTGGCTTGAGTGAGTAGCAGGTAGTATCATTCATTGGGAAAAATTGAACACAAGAATATTTTATTTAATTTATTTATTCACTGGTGCATTTTGCTAGTGGAATTAGGGAATGAGAGAAAAAAAATCAGATTTTGGAGTTCCTCATTTGGAAATGTTTAGTAGGCAGATAGACATATAGAGCTAGAACTCAAAGGAGAGGTCAGGACTGACAATACAAATGTGAAGGCCCCCATCATGTAAATGGTCACTGAAGACATGAGAAAGGATAAGGCCATTCAGGGACAGTGGGTAGAGGAGGAATGGAAGAGAAAGCCTAGAATTCTAAGGAACACCAATACTTAGGGTATTGGAGAAGGTGGGTAGGTAGAGGCAACTAAAATGTCAACAAAGGGAGAAGCAAAGATTAGGCTATCACCAAAACCAAAGGAAAAGATTTTTAAGAAAGAAATGCTCAACAATATCAAGTGTGGAAGAGAGGTCAGGTAAAATAAAAACTAAAGAGGGCACACTGGATTCAGCAACAAGGAGGACACTGATAACACTGGTGAGGGTAGCTTCGGTGAAAAGGTGGAAGCCAGAGTACCATGGGAAATGGAGACAGGGAACACAGGCGACTCATCTGAAGTCTTTTAGTAATAAAGAGGAGAGAAAGTAGGGTGGCAGCCAGATGGGGATGTGACATAAACGGAGGACTTCATTTTAACATCCAAGAGACATATGTGTGCTTTAGTATGAATGGGAAAGAACCAGCATGGGAAAAAGCTGAAGATGAATAATGGAGGAAATCTAGCCCTGTGAATCTCAGAAGGAAGGGATTCAGATCTGATAGTTGGGAGATCTGGTGCTGGGCAGAAGGTATCCTCTTTTATAACAGGGAAGAAAAAAGAAAAGAATGAGATGTGATATAGGCAAATTTGTCATCAAATTTTTATTGACTAGAATTGTTCTAATGAAAAATTTCATAGAAACAGCATAGTACTACTTGGCATGTAGCAGGTCCTCAAATGTTTGTGTAATACTTGCTTACAATATTACAAAAATCTTTGTAACTTCATATAAGACTTCTATCAGTGACAGAAATTCTAATGAGAAATATAAATTTTTAAAATAACATGCCCTGTATGGAGTGGGAGAAGGGGTTAATATCTGATGAGGGATTAATATTCAAAATATATAAGAAATTCACATAACTCAATAGCAAAAAAAAAAAAAAGGCAAAAACTCAATTAAGTCTGAATAAACATTTTTCAAAAGAAAACATACAAAGGACCAACTGGAATATGAAGAGGTACTTAACATCATTAATAGTGAGATGTAAATAAAAACTACAATGAGATAATACTCCACAACAGTTAAAGCAGCAATTATAAATAGACAAGATAATAAGTTCTGGCAAGGATGAGGAAAAAAGATAACACTTACACAGTATAGCCATTAAAGAAAACACTACGGAGGCTCCTAAAAAAATTAAAAAAAAAAAAAAAAAAAGAGCTGGGCACAGTGGTGCACAACTGTAATTCTAGCTAGTTGGGAGGCTCACGCAGGAGGATCACAAGTTGAGGTCACCTTAGGCAATTTACTGAGACTCTGTCTCAAAATAAAAAATAAAAAGGGTTGTGATAAAGTTCAGTGGTAAAGTGTCCCTGGGTTCAATTCCCAGTACCATTTAAAAAAATTAAAAGTAGAACCATGATATTATCCAGCAATCCTATCCCTGGGTATTCGTCCAAAGGCAATGAAATTAACATTTTGAAGAGACAGCTGTACACCCCATGTTCATCTCAGCATTATTTGCAATAGCCCAAATAGGGAAACTGTGTTAAAGTATGAATGAAGAAAGAAAATGTGATATATATATATATACACAATGGGATATATATACACAATGTGATATATATACACAATGTGTTAAAGTATGAACGAAAAAAGAAAATGTGATATATATACACAATGGGTACTATTCAGCCTTAAAAAAGAGGGAATTTTGCCATTTGCAACAAAACAGATAAACTGGAAGATATTATGCCAAGTGAAATAACCCAGACACAGACAAATACTGCTTGATTTCACTTATATATGGAGTCTAAAAGTCAAACTCATTCAAGAAAATCAATTTACTTGGCTATAGCTATACAAACTCATCACTTCTACATTTTCTAGAAAGATCAGAGATGCAAAAGACACAATGAAAAATTAAACAGAAAAAATTCCTAGATTAATTCAAGGAAAGACCTCATAAAGAAATTTTGAGAACACACACCACAGTCTAGAAAACACCCTAATTTCAATGAGATAAAAATCCTGGGAATATAGAGGAAATTAAAATCAGTTTATTACTGCGACATTCTGAAAAAGGTAAAACTAAAAAGCAAGTTAAAAGATCAGGGGTTGGAGAAAGGATGAAGAGGCAGTGCACAGGATTTTTAGGGCAATGGAATGATTCTACATGGTATTAGTAGTTGTACTGTATGATGGGTACATTCTATGTGGTATGTATGATGGATACATCTTAGCACACTTGTTAAAAGGGTTGGGAATGTAGCTCTGTGAATGAAGTCTGAATTCAATCACAGTACTGCAATTAAAAAAAAAGAAAAAAAGGAACAAGGTAATAACTTTATAGAACTCAGAAGGTGATGTGATCTGTGGAGTCTAGAACTAGTTCAACTATGCCTTGCAGAAGGAGGAAAAGATATTTCTCAGAGATACAAAACACCCAGGTGACCTTTCTGAATAGACAAAGAAATGTACAATAACATGAAAAATAAATAAAAAGTTAGATCCTAAAAATTAAGAAAAAGAAACTAAGTAGGTTATCTGTTATTTAAACAAATAACCTGTGTATTTGAACAAAATACTGTGTATTTGAACAAAATACTGTGTATTTGTCCTTTGTGAACATTCTCAAAACTCAGGAGAAAATAATAGCTGTGAACAATTTCTATAATCACATGTTTTATGGCTAGTTCCCAGATCAAGAAACTTGCAGCCCCTTAGCATATGCACCACCATGTTCACTGCAGCACTACTCACAAGAGCCAAGATACAGAAATAACCTAAATATCCTTCAACAGATGGATTTCTTTTTAAAGGTGTAAGGTGATATATATCCATGATGAAATACTATTCAGCCTAAGAAAACAGGAAATTCTGTCATTTATAACAACATGGATGACAGTATGTTTAAGTGAGGACATTATGTTAAGTGAAATAAACCAGGTAGATGGAGACAAAAGCCTACGATCTCACATGTGGGATCTAAGAATCAAACTCATAGAAGTGGAGAGTAGAGTGATGGTTACTAAGTGTTATGTGTGTGGTGGGGAAGCTAGCTGGAAGAGTAGATGGTAAAAAGGGGAGACTTTGGTAAACAGGTACAAGGTTAAAGTTGAATAGGAGAAGGAATAAGTTCTGGTATTCTATTGCAAACACAGAGATTATAATTAACAATAATGTGTATTTCCAACTTGCTACGAGACAATTTTAAATGAACTCATCACAAACAAATGACAAATGTTGAGGTGATAACATCACATAAATACATTTGATTAGTTTATTAATTAAAAATAAAACTTTAAGAAGGAATATTTACTGGTTTTTGTTGATATACATAAAGCATTACATAAACCACAAAATGTGGGGCTGGGGATATAGCTCAGTTGGTAGAGTGCTTGCCTCGTAAGCACAAGGCCCTGGGTGCAATCCCCAGCACTGCAAAAAAAAAAAAAAAAAAAAAGTTATGATTTAAGACTTCACTCCAAAGCTTTTCTTACATCCCTGCTTAAAACAGTTCTCTTGTTCTAGTGAATTCCTGGAGTCTTCTACATGTAGGTCTGTAGTAGTTGCCTTGTAAAGAAAAGACAGAAGAGCAAGGGAGATAAGAGTTTAATGAAATTTTGATATGTATTATGAAAGTATTCTGTGGTTATAACCAGTATTACCACAAAAGTTATTATCAAAAGAGAAATATATAATACTAGAGGAGTAAAATGTATCAGGGTTTTCTGGAACAGGGATATTAAAAGTTGTGACTTCAGCAAAGCATATTGACCACGAAGACATACTTGGAGATATAGATAAGGAGAAGAATGCAAAATATTTACATTCAAGAAATCAAGAATGAAAGAGCTAATGACACAGTCGGAATAGGACAACATAGCACAAAGAATACTGCAAAATTTAAGTGTGAAGGTCCACTCCGGTTGCCTGCGTTATCCTTACGATAATGATATCACAAGGATACAAACTCTGGCAGTTGAAGTCAATAACAATCAAAGAAGCAGCAACTCTATCTATGTAGCTCTACTTTGAAGGTAGGTCTGGGGAGGAACCTAGAAGGGATCTACACATCTGTGAAAGGATGAGATTCCAAGGAAGCTGCTAATAAAAGGCCTGTACTGAGCATACATACTGGGGTATTTCTTCAGTGGCACAGTTTTTTTTTCTTTTTTGTGACTTGAATTTTGTTTTCCATATTTTTATTGGTGCATCATAGTTGTACATATTGATGGGATTTTTTTCTTTTTCCTTTTACTTTTTTTTTGAACCAAGGATTGAACTCAGGGTCACTCGGCCCCTGAGCCACATCCCCAGCCCTATTTTGTATTTTATTTTGAGACAGGGTCTCACTGAGTTGCTTAGGGCCTCGCTAAGTTGCTGAGGCTGGCTTTGAACTCGCGATCCTCCTGACTCAGCCTCCCAAGTCGCTTGGATTACAGGTGTGCACCACCACGCCCAGCTTCCTTTTACTTTTTTTTTGCTGTTTTTTTTTGGGGGGAGTACAACGTTTCATTTCTATGGTTGTACACAATGTAGGTCCACACAATTCATGTAATCTTACATATACACAGGGTAATACTGTCTGTCTCAGTCTACTATCTTTCCTTCCCCCATTCACTCCCATCCCATTTTCCTCTACAACATCCAAAGTTCCTCCATTCTTCTCTTGTCCCCGCCGCCACCCCTCCCCCCATATGTATCATCATCCACTTATATTGATGGGATTTTTTTGTTATATATTCATACATGCACAGATTATAACAATATAATTTGACCAATATCATCCTTAGCACTTTCACTTCCCTCCCTTCCTCCCACCCCTGGCCCCTTTCCTCTACTGATCTCCTATTGATTTTTAGGAGACCCACCCCCACTTTTGTTCTCCTTTTTCCTCTCCGCTTCCACATATGAAAGAGAACATAACAACTCTTGACCTTCTGAGTTTGGCTTATTTTGCTTAACATAATAGTCTCTAGTTCCATCCATTTTCCTGCAAATGACATAATTTTATTTTTATTTATGGCTGAATAAAATTCCATCGTGTATATATTACCACATTTTCTTAATCCATTCATCTGCTGATAGACACCAAGGCTCACTGCATAGATTAGCTATTGTGAATCGTGCCGCTATAAAGATGGGTATACATGTATCACTATAGTATGATCACTTTAAGTCTTTAGGATAAATACTGAGTATTTACTGAGTGGTATAGCTGGGTCACATGGTGGTTCCATGTCTAGTCTTTTAAGGAACCTCCACACTAATTTCCATAGTTGCTTTTACTAATTTACAGTTCCACCAACAGTGTAAAAGTGTTCCTTTCTCTCCATATCCTCTCCAGCATTTTTATTTATTTATTTATTTATTTATTTATTTATTTATTTATTTATTTATTTATTTTTGGTGCTGGGAATTGAACCCAGGGGCACTCCACCACTGAGCCACATCCCCACCCCTATTTTGTATTTTATTTAGAGACAGGGTCTCACTGAGTTGCTTAGGGCCTCGCTAAGTTGCTGAGGCTGGCTTTGAACTTGCGATCCTCCTGCCTCAGCCTCTCGAGTCACTGGGATTACAGGCGTGTGCCATCATGCCCAGCCAGCATTTATTATTATTGTATTCTTGATGACTGCCATTCTGACTGGTGTGAAATGAAATCTCAGTATAGTTTTGATTTGTATTTCCTTAATTGCTAATAATGTTGAACATTCTTTTCATATATTTGTTGGCCATTTATATTTCTTCTTTTAAGAAGTATCTGTATAATTCATTTGCATGTTTATATTTAATAATTGAGTTATTTGATATTTTGGTATAAAATTTTCTAAATTCTTCATATATTTCTAGATATTAGTCCTCTATCAAAACAGTAGCTAGCAAAGATTTTCTCTCATTCTGTAGGTTTTCTCTTTACAATTTTAATTGTTGCCTTTGCTGTGCAGAGCTTTTTAATGTGATGTCATCCCATTTATTAATTCTTACCATTATTTACTGAGCTTTAGGGGTCCTCCTGAGAAAGCTGTGCCTATATATAGCCTATGCCTATATGCTAAAGTGTTGACCCTATATTTTCTTCTAGCAGTTGCATTGTTCCTGGTGTAATGGTGAAGTTTTGCTGTGGAATCTCTTGACATTGATCACAATCAGAACAAATAAGCTTCATATTTATGCATCACATTGCATTACTTGACACTACTCCTCACATCTAGGAAACCTCAGAGGGAGCAAGGTAGATGAGTTGGAGAAACTGCAAAAAAATACCTAAAACATCTTCTTAATTATTCTGAATGCTGAATAGATGTTTCCTTGACGGCAATATAATACAGAAGAGAATTATATGACAGCTAGATTTTACATGAGTTAGAGTAGCAAAAACAGTTTTCAAATTCATTTTGACTTATTACCAGTTGGTACTAATTTAGTTTCTCAAATGAGGAAATGCTAAGTGCTAATATTGCAGTTATTACTGAGTTCCTGGTTGTTGGAGGAAACCTGACACTTTATTAGTATAATGAATTTATAATTCCCAACTTATTTAATTGCAAATACATATTATCTGGATTACTAGCTTGATGATTATCTTTCCATTAGTAGAAATTATAAGTGTAATTTAGAGTTGCTTATAAAAGATTCTTTATTCACTTAGCCTAAAGCAAAATTTTAGAACCAATTACCTTCTTTTGCAAGCACTATGAACAATCTTTTGTAATGATTTTTCTGAGACTGTTATATCTGAAACTGTTCATATCTTGCACATGAAAACTGCAATGTTCACAGAACAGTCCAAGCAAGATGTTCATATGAGCTTGCTAGAAGTTATTTATTAACAAAAAGGAATGACCAAAATGCATAGGACGGGACACAGAGGTGATATTTTAAAAATACAAAACTTAATGGGAACCTGAACAGGTCAAAAAAAGATTAACAATAGAAGATAAAATGTTAAGAATTTATGCTTAGATATCAGCACTAGAGAATTCCCAGAAACTGTTATTGAAATGTGGTTGCAATCTGTGGACAAGGAAATATATAAAATTTTAACTAAAGAGAAGATGTTACTAATGGGTTTACTTCAATGCTATGTTACTGATGACTCACATGAAACAAAAGCAAACATGCAAAGTCTAAAATCAACACTATGTGTAGTTCCTCATTTCATCAGGCTAAATAGGTCTTTGTGAGTCAGATTTAAGCCAAAATGCATGGAAGAGGCAATTGATTAGGAAAAGTCTGAAAATTTCTTCTGAAACTAGTTACCAGGGTTTAAGGCAGAAAGAAAATGTGAAATAGCAGATGGACTTTCAATCCTCAGTTTGTTTTTAATACTTGTGTCCCTACTTTCTCTTATACCTTTGCCCTAATCTACAACAAGGTTCCAGTCTCTATCTCAAAAAATAAATACAGGGGTTGGGTTTGTGGCTCAATGGTAGCATGCTCACCTAGCCCGCATGAGGCCTGGGTTCAATCCTTAGCACCACATAAAAATAAAATAAAGCTATTGTGTTTGCCTACAACTAAAAAATATATTTAAAAACAAATAAATAAAATAAAATTGCTATTTGTTCTTGTTTCCCCCCTTTAACCTAATTCCATTTTTCTCCTCTTCATTAACAAACCTCCCAAAAGAATAGTTATATTCCATGCTTCTGAACTTCACCACCTGCTTATTCCCTCAGCACTGGAAACCTGGTTTTTCTCCTACGACCCAATGAAGGTCTCTCTGAGCTCGCTAACGACTTGTTGTCAAATAAAGAGAGCAGCTCTAACACCACCCTAGGTATACACACAGTGCCAAAGCCATTGCTATGATACAGATGCCCCTTACTTTGCTGAAATAGATCTTTTTCTAGCAAAGTTTCATCCTCTGGCCCTTGGGTTTTGTTCTATTTGCTATCCCTTAACCACCTACACACTGTCATATACCTTGCTTGCACCTCATATTCAGAGGTTCAAAAGAAATATGTATAAAGAATAAAGGGAATAAATCGGAAACAAAAGGAATATCCAAAACAAAGAACTGTTATACTCCAATCATGAAAGAATATTACGTATGGGTCTATCAAAATGACATATGTTCTTAACAACATGGAAAATGCTTATTTTATAATGTCAGTTTTAAACAAGTTAAAATATCTGTATGCAATTTGGTTTCAACTCTGTAAAGAAATGAATGGGAAGAAACTGGAAAGCTATAGTCCAAAATGTTAATAGTGATAACTGCTGATGAGTAGCATTTTTCCTTTTTAGTGATTTTATACATTTTCCAAATTTTCTACACTGATCTTGTTACAATTTTAGAACCAGAAAAAAAGTGAGTTCAAGAACACATTGCCAGCCGGGCGTGGTGGTGCACGCCTATAACCCCAGCACTTGGGAGACTGAGGCAGAAGGATCGTGAGTTCAAAGTCAGCCTCAGCAACTTAGCAAGGCCCTAAGCAACTCAGTGAGACCCTGTCTCTAAATAAAATACAAAATAGGGCCGGGGATGTGGCTCAGTGGTGGAGTGCCCCTGGGTTCAATCCCTAGTACCCACCCCCCAAAAAAGAACACATTGCCTACAGAAGTAAGCCCAATTTTTATGTTGGCATTCATGCAAATTTAACTCTCAATACACTTTCCAGTCTTACCCCTCACTACATCCCAAAACATTTCCTGCTCCCTTCCTGGACACTGTTTTCAATAAAGCATTCCTTCATGGTTCTGTCCATGTCTTATCAAGTCTGCCAAAAGTGGGAAATGTCAACCCTGAAGAACTTTGTTCCTTAAACCCTAATATAGAGCTGAAGGGCAATGCTCAAAATGACCTAAGAAAAAAGAAATTCTATGTCTTTTATTCAATCCATAATGAATATTATTGGTACCAAGAATAAATATAAAACTCACTGGCTAACATGACTCGTGATAACATTTACTCTTGACCATAAACTGCCACAAAAGTTAAAAATTCTTAATAGAATTTAGATACATAATCTGATCTTAAAAAGCTAAACTTAATAAAAGTAATAGTCACTATATAATTATGGAGATCAATATAAATAAGAACAAAATCTTTATACATTGTACAGACAGGAGAATAAACACCAAAAAAAATAATTTCATAATATGAAAAAACTCAAGCAAAAGATAACAAGTAGTTCAATTGCCTGGAACAGTATCTAGTAGACACTCAACAGGTATTTGGTTAGATAAAAGAATGTACTCATCCAAGGAATTAGATTGTGCCTGATGAGAATCAGTCAGAAAATACTTTTTTAGAAAACGGCTTTCTTGGTATAATTCACATATTATTCAATTTACCTATTTAAAAAGTGTTCAATTCAGTGGATTTTAGTATATTATGTAAGATCACAATAATCAATTTCAGAACATTTTTATTACCTCCCAAAGAAAGCTTGCACCCATTAGTAGTCATTCTGTATCTCCCTTCCATTCCTCAGACTCAAGTGACAATCATTAATCTACCATTTGTTTCTATTATTTTGCTTTTTCCAGATATTGCATATAAATTGAATCATACAATATGTGGTCTTTCTGTGACTGGCTTCTTAACATAATGTTTTCAAGTTTCATCTATAGTGTAGCAAGTATCAGTACTTCATTTCTTTTTATTGCCAAATATATTCCATTTTATGCATACACCACATTTTATTCATCCATTATCAGTTGACAGACACTGGGGTCATTTAGGTATTTTTGGCTCTTATGAATAATGTATGAAAATTCATGTGCGCTCTTTCCCCTTTACTGGTTAAGTCCTACTAATCTTCAGAAGTTCAAAGAAGGAAATTAAGCAGTTAATTCTGGCTAAGAAATTAGGGAAGACTCCTCAGAAAAAGTGGTACATGAGTAAAATTTTGAAATAGGACTGATAGCATTTAACCAGGAAAGGGAAAATGAGATGAGAGAATGTCAGACATCTTGACTCATATACATTTTTTAAAAAATATTTTTTAGTTGTAGATGGGCACAATGCCTTTATTTTATTTATTTATTTTTATGTGGTCCTGAGGATCGAACCCAGTGCCTCACATGTGCTAAGCGGGCACATTACCAATGAGCCACAAATCCAACCCCTTGTATAACATTTTGACTTTTGTTTGTTGTTAAAAAGCATTGCAGTATATCAGTACTACATCCTAATCAAGACAGCATATATTTTTACTTTTTAATGTTGTTATTTATTTATTTATTTTGGTACCAGCGATTGAACTCAGGGGCACCTAACCACTGAGCCACATCCTCAGCCCTTTTTTTATATTTTATTTAGAGACAGGTCTCACTGAGTTGCTTAGGGCCTTGCTAAATTTTTGAGGCTGGCTTTAAACTTGCAATTCTCCTGCCTTAGCCTCCCAAGCCACTGGAATTACAGGCACATGCCACCACACCTGGCTACTTCTTAATGTTTTATTAGTACATTACAGCTACACATATATTGGGGCTCATTTTGACATAATTATACATCATGGAATAACACTTGCTCCACTTCAGTCCCCAGTACTTCCCCTTTTCCTCTTCCTCTCCCTCTCCCTGTTCCCTTTTCTCTACACTACTGGTTTTCCTTCTTTATAATTTTAAAAATTAATTCTTTATAGATACATAAAGGTGAAATTCACTGTGGTAGATTCACATATGTACATAGCATGATTTGGTCAATTGCACTCCCCTGTTCCTTTCTTTTAATGTTCCTCTTCCCTTCCCATCAATTCTCTTCCTTTGCTCCACTGAACTCCCTTCTATTTTCATGGAATTCTTACCCTACTTTTTCCCTTTACTCTGGTCTAGCTTCCTTATATGAGAGAAAAACATTTGACCCTTTACTTTCTGAACCTGGCTTATTTACTTAAAAAATTATTATTGTAGTAAAATACTCCCAAAATTTAATATTTAACCAGAACTATACAGTTTGATGGTATTAAGTATTTCACATTTGCACAACCATCACCACCAACCATATTCAAAACATTTTCATCTTGGCAAACTGAAACCTTTTACCGATTAAACAATAACTCCCGGTCCCTGGCAACCTTCATTCTACTCCTAGACTACTTCTGGACTGTTTCTCTTTCACTTAATAAGAGAAATTCACCACTGACTAATGGGATTGCTTCTGTATATGCAGGCCTAGCTCCACATACATGATTGAATTTATTTTAAAGACAGGTAACAGAAAATATGGTTGGAGAAAGAAAAGAGACAGAGAAACAAACTGAACATTTGGGTCTTCTATTCACAGGCTTAAGCAGCCTTGCCTGATTATTTCACATAGAGAAATTGACCTTCCTGTAATCCCAGCTATTCAGGAAGCTGAGGCATGAGGTTTGCAAGCCTGAGGCCAACCTGGACAGCTAAGCAAGACCCTGTCTTAAAATAAAATTTAAAAAATGGTGCAGGGTCTCTGGTATAATTCCTAGGTCCTTGATCCATTTTGAGTTAAGTTTTGTGCACGGTGAGAGGTAGGGGTTTAGTTTCATTTTGCTGCATATGGATTTCCAGTTTTCCCAGCACCATTTGGTGAAGAAGCTATCTTTTCTCCATTGTATGTTTTTGGCATCTTTGTCTAGTATGAGAAAACTGTATTTATGTGGGTTTGTCTCTGTGTCCTCTATTCTGTGCCATTGGTCTACCTGTCTATTTTGGTGCCAATACCATGCTGTTTTTGTTACTATTGCTTTGTAGTATAGCTGAAGGTCTGGTATTGTGATGCCACCTGCTTCGCTCTTCCTGCTAAGGATTGCTTTAGTATTCTGGGTCTCTTATTCTTCCAAATGAATTCCATGATTGCTTGCTCTATTTCTATGAGGTGCATCATTGGAATTGCATTGAATTTGTATAGCACTTTTGGTAGTATGGCCATTTTGACAATATTAATTCTGCTTATACAAGAACGTGGGAGATCTTTCCATCGTTTAAGGTTTTAATTTTTTTCTTTAGTGTTCTGTAGTTCTCATTGTAGAGGTCTTTCACCTCTTTTGTTAGACTGATTCCCAAGTATTTTATTTTATTTTTTTTGAGGCTATTGTGAATGGGGTAGTTTTCCTAATTTCTCTTTCAGAGGATTCATCACTTACGAATAAAAATGCATTAGATTTATGAGTGTGGGGATTTAGCTCAGAGGTAGAATGCTCCTGGGTTCCATTCCCTGTACTGGAGTGGGGTGGGGGTTGGGAATAAAAAAGAAGTTGATTTTTACAGCCATTTCCACATTGCAGATCCATCAGCAGTTTTCACAGCTTCCCTTCTGTCACAGGAGGCAAGGTTTCTCATAGCACTACTGTCACTTCACGTCCTCAATGGTGAGAACTCTGTTAAGGGTCCTATGGGCACCTTCCATGTTCCCTTCCTGTGCCATCACAGTTCTGGCATTGAACTTCAAATGTTTTATCATGACCTTGGATTTAAGTCTTCATTTTGTAGAACCCTGTGCCCTCAAGACCCAGCCACCCAAAACACGGTTGCTTGCATGCATTTCCTAGTACAGCCACTTTGAAAAACAATCTGGCAATATCTCAGAGGTTAAACAATTATACTATGATGGAGGGACTTTCCAAAAACTGTCAAGTAAAAATTAATTATTGGCTAGGCACAGTGACTGCACGCCTGTAATTCCAGTGGCTCGGGAAGTTGAGGCAGGAGGATCATGAGTTCAGAGCCAGCCTCAATCAAAGCAAGGCACTAATAAGCAACTCAATGAGACCCTGTCTCTAAATAAAAATACAAAATAGGGCTGGGGCTGTGGCTCAGTGGTTGAGTGCCTCTGAGTTCAATCCCTGGAAGCATGCCCCCCGCCAAAAAAAATTAGTGTGTAAGCTTATATGTCTATATTTTACTAAATCACACTGGTAGCATGAGTAATAGGACTCCTCAAAAACTGACTTGAGTATTGCAAAAAATTCTTTTTAACACTAGTGTATTTTACTTGAATATATTAGCATATAAATAATTTAGTCATAAAATTTTGGGCTTGGTGCAAATATTTATTCATTTTTAAAAATCATGGTAAAACACACAGAATTGCTCACCATCACAACCATTTAAACATATTTTTAGTTGGAGATGGACATAACTTTATTTTATTTATTTATTTTTATGTGGGGCTGAGGAATGAACCCAGTGCTTCACCCATGCAAGGTAAGAGTTCCACCAGTGAGCTACAACCCCAGCCCCATCACAACAATTTCTAAGTGTGTAGTTCATTTCAGTAGGTTGAGTACAGTCGTGTTGTTGTGTGCCCAATCTGCAGAACTCTATCTTGCAAAACCAAAACTGCATTTCTATTAAGCAACTCCCCATTCCCTGGCAACTACCAATCTAACTTTCTGTCTCTATAAATCTGAATACTCTGGGTCAGATTAATTGACATTAAGTAGAATTATACAGTATTTGTCCTTCATTCACATAGCATAATATCCTTGAATTTCATAAATGTTGTAGTATATATCAGAATTCCCTTCCTTTTTAAGGATGAATACTATTCTACTACATATGTGTATATGCCACATTTCATTTATTCATTCAACCTCTGATGGACACTTAGATTGCTTACACCTTTTGGCTACTGAAAATAATGCTATGAGCATGGGTATACAAAAATACCTATTTGATTCCTGCTATCAATTCTTTTGGGTGACCCAAAAGTGGAATTGCTGGATCATATGATATTAAGTTCTTTCAGCAACTTCCATACTGTCTTCCATAGTGGCTGTACCATTTTACATTCCCCTACCAACAACACAATCAGAACCAGGGTTCTGATTTTTCCATACCCTTGTCAACACGTTATTTTCTGGGTTTTTGTTTGTTTGTTTGTTTGTTTTTTCAAGTAGCCATCGTAATAGGTATAAGTGGTTCCCAATTTTAGTTTTGGTTTTCATTTCCCTAATGATAAGTGATGCTGTGTGTCTGTGCTTATTGGCCATTTGTTTAACTTCTCTGAAGAAGTCCTTTTCCTATTTTTTAATCAAGTTTTATTGTTGTTGAGTTGTTGGAGTTCTTTATTTACTCGGGATATTAAACCCTTATGAAATAATATGATTTGTAAAGGTTTTCTTCCCTCCTATAGGTTGCCATTTCACTCTTGACCCAACATGTTACAAATATAAATAAAACTCTTGGGTTTATTAGAAACTTTAATATCCTCATCACTCTTGAAGGCCTTAATAAATATTATACCTTTCTAGCTTGTACCTTTTCTTCACCCACTTCTAGGAACAATGTTACTGGAGTTTTTGTTTTTTGTTTTTTGTTTTTTTGTTTTTTTAGGAACCGTGTGATAATTTTAGACTTAAACCCCTGGTTGAGAAATCTAAACTATTTCTCTGCTATGTGATGAAGAAACCACAAATGACGGTAAAAAGTCTTGAACCAGTAGGGAGAAATCTCAAATTTTAGGCCTTCTTTATCACTTATTACTAGTGTAATCCTTGGGTAAGGCATTTAACTTTTTTGACCTTAAGTTACATATTTACAGAGCAGAATACTAATGATTGTCCTCTTTGCCTCACAAATCCTGTGGACCACTGGCCTTTAAAAAGGGTGGACAATACTTTCACCATGTGGTCCAGCAATTATGTTCCCGGTATTTAATCTAGTGAGTTGAAAACATATCCACATGAAACCCTACACGTACATGTTTATAGCAGCTTTATTCATAACTGCCCAAACTTGGAAGCAATCAAGATGCTCCAATGAAAACAAATGAATCTTAAGATTAACAGAATATTGTTAAGCACTGAAAGGAAGGAAGTTAGGAAGTCATGAAAAGACTTGGAGGAAGCCTGGATGCATATTACTAAGCAAAAGTTACCCCATGTGAAAGGGCTCCATATTGTTTGATTCCAACTCCATAATATTCTGAAAAAAAAAAAAAAACACAGCAAAATTATGGAGACTGTAAAAAGATTAATGGTTGGAGAGAGAGAAAAATAGGAAACCTACAGAGGATTTTAAGGGCAGTGAAATTATTCTGTATTATACTATAATAGAGGAAACATGTCATTATACATTTGTCAAAACTCATACACTACCTACCACCAAGAGTGATCCTTAATGGAAGCTATGCAGGGAGAATGAGGTGTCAGTGTAGACTGTTGATTGTAACAAGTATACCACTGTAACAAATACAGGATGATGGTAGTAGGGGAGGCTCTGTGAGTGGGGGCACAGGAGGTATATGGGAACTCTGTACTTGTTCTAAAAACAAAATTGATTTTAAAAAAATGGGGAAAAGTAATACCCTCAGAGGATTCAGTGAAGGAAATAAAGAAGTGGGAGATAAAAGTGGAGAAAATGGTTCATGGAAACCGAAATAGTCAAGTTTCAAGAAACAGGTAATTATCATTGAGTTCTGGGCAAAGCACAAAGGTACAAATGAGAAAATATTGACTAGTTATGTCAACTGGAGATGACTGATGATATTAGCAGAAAATTCAGTCAAATGGTGGGACAGGATTCAGAGTGAGGGTTAAAAAGGAGAAAAGGAATATTTAAGAGATAGAAATGTACAAGATTTTTTCACCTATTCTCCCTCAGTTCCCAGTCTGCTCTTTCCTCAATTTGATTCATTCTCCTGTTGCGAATCTTTTTCCCCTCATTCTGTCACACCACCTGAAACCCTTGTCCTAGAGTTCGACAAACTCACATTCTCAGTACCTTCACTAACTTGCCACTCACTGCCTAACTGGAATCTGCCTATCTCAATAGGATACCACTGGAATTATGCCCCTTCTGGTAGGTTTATTCTCCACCTCTATCTCCCACAGGTCCAAAGGCAGCACCAGCACTCTGGAGCACCTTGTCTCTTGCAGGCTGTCATCCTTCTATTTTCAAGCTTAAGACTTAAAAGCTCAAGGCACAAGATGTCTGGTTATGTCATGCTCCTCTCCTAGCTGATCCCACAGGTGAAGCATCTGTTTTGCAATCTTTCTCTCTTCACACCAACATCTGCAATCATACTGGCTACCTTAACACTAGGCAAATAAACACCCTAGGCTCAGGGTTCTTTGCCCTATGCCAGCCTTCTTGCCAACACCCACACCCTTGACCTTGTCAACTCTACACTGCTTTACTGAAGTAATCTCAGGCTATAATATTCCACTCTTGAATATCCCAATTCATTCCTTCTCCAGCACCACAGCATTACTGCTTAAATATAGACCTTGCTTTGACATCACTGAGGCTTTCATCCCCTAATTGTTCTATACATTCCAGATTTATCTTTCTGGACTGGTTTCCTTCCTTATTAAATCTGAACCCCATAAGTGATTCCTTAAATTTCTTTATTACCAACACTCTTAATCCCTTACCTTTTGACCTTTCTATCCAACTATAAACTTCTAAACCTGAATCAATCCTACCATTCATTTTCTCCTACACCTAACCTATAAGTGTTGCTTGAGAAAACTGAATAAATGTGCATATATATTCTGTTACTAAAATTCATATTTTAAAGTTTCAGTTGGGCCTTTTGGACTTGCCTTTGGTTCGCTTCCTTTTTCATTACTCATAGAAGCTTTTCTGTTATTTTATCATAACTTATTCTACCTTTTTTGATTGCTGAGAAAGCTAAGGTGGTCTGTCAGATGAGAATTCCCTTCAATTTCAGCCCAAAGCCAACCTACCACTTTGCATAAGTCACTCTTCTGTTTCTGGCTCCCTAGACACAGAATGCATACAAGTCTAGACTCCTTGAAATAACTACTTCCTCTCCCTCTACTTCTGTGGTAGCAGTAAAATACCACTATCCTCACTATGCCCTCAACACACCATGCTTCTCATGCTGCTGCATATGCTGTTCCTTCTGCCACTCTATTTCCTCCTCTAGTTAGACTTAAAAAAAAAAAAAAAAAAAAACTTTGCTTAAGAATTCTTTTCTATGACATATCTCCTGACTCCCATCCACAAAAAAGAAAAAAACCCAAACAGCTGAACACTTCCTACTCTCCACCTTTTCTTGTACTTTTTTAGAATTTGTTTTGTTTTCATTACTGTAAGTTTTATACTGTATGGTAATTTTTCATAAGGGTAATTAAAAGAACATATTTGATATGAAGTGACTGGTAGAAACAAGAATGGCAAGAACTGAGTGAGGAAGTCAAAGCAGGATGGTGAGGAAAGTTCTTCATTCACTGAACAAATAAATAACATACTGACATAGTATGTACAGTGAGGGTTAGAGAGAAACAAGTGGGTGGACTATAGGTTGGGACAGGTGTGGGAATCACACCGATGAGACATTATATTGTATCTAGATCTTGAAGAATGGTTGGAATGTGAATCAACTAAAAGAAGCATGAAGGAGAGGTGAGGAAAGATAGGTTATGAAGGAAACAGAAACACATACATATTTGGCTAATATAAGCTGACCAGTCCTGGATTAAAAAGGAAGATTTAAGAAGGCTGGTATTAGGAGATAAAAACCGAAAGCTCAATCACAGAATCTTGGAATTAGAAAGGACCTTAAAATCACCCAAGTGACCCAGTTTTCTAATGAAGAATGTCTTTCTTTCTTCCTTTCTCTCTCTCTCTCTCTCTCTCTCTCTCTCTCTCTCTCTTTTAATTTTAAGATAGGGTCTTGCTACATTGCTGAGAGTCTAAGTCGCTGAGGCTGGCCTCAAACTTGCAATTCTCCTGCCGCAGACAAGGTGCTGGGATTATAGGCACTGTGCCTGACTAAGAATGACATCCCTAACAAATGGACAAGGCCATTCAAATGGTAAGAGCACTGAGGTAGCCTACTTGTTATTGTACTCTTCTAAATGTTAAAAATTATTTGTTCTAATGTTAACTGAATAGAAACATGCCTCCTTTAACATCTCTTTAACGAGTCCTGGTTCTGTCCTCTGATGTACCCAGCATAGCTCTATGACCTCTTTAAGGGACAGTTATTCAAATATCTTAGTTATGTGTGGCCTTGGACAAATTATTTTCTGAGGATCAACTTTCTCATCTCTAAAAGAGAGGTGTAGCAGAGGCTAGCTGTCTCCTGATATCTGCTGTCTCCTCCATTTATTATAATTGGATTTTTTTTCTAGGTATATGGAATTCAGCAAAGATTACATTTCTTATCCTTCCTGACAACTGAATGTGACATTGTGCTTAAGTTCTGGTCAATGGACTATGAGCAGAAGGGACCT
Source organism: Glaucomys volans (assembly GCA_020662805.1). Classification (NCBI taxonomy): domain Eukaryota; kingdom Metazoa; phylum Chordata; class Mammalia; order Rodentia; family Sciuridae; genus Glaucomys; species Glaucomys volans. The sequence continues at coordinate 222,671 of JAJEJO010000802.1, read as the reverse complement.
CCCCTTCCCCTGTCCTCATTCCCAAAGGTTGGAATTCAGATGTAGGGTGAGACAAGTTAATCCCTGTGGATGAGAACAATACCCTGAAAACAAGATAAAAAGAGTCCAAGCCCCTGATAGTAGAGTGAAACATGTATGACTGCATGACCGATGTGATCCTAGAATATATATAATCAGAAAAATGAGAGATTACACTCCATTTATGTACAATCTATCAAAATGTATAAATGCATTCTATTGTCATGTACAATAAATTAGAATAAAAAAATTATAAAAAATAAAAACAGAGTCCAGGCCCCTGACAACTTGACAGGGCAGAACTACCATACCAGCTTGGACTTTATATAAGAGAGAAATAAACTTCTATTTTATTTAAATTACTTGTTACTTTTTAAAAATAAATGTGTTAAGACACAAAGGATATTATCCAAATTTGCTGGTCTCCCCAAATCTGTGGTCACCTGAAATTTTGGTTCAGAACCTGGGCTTCCTTTTTAACACTTACACTATAAGGAAGAAGAATACAGTACAACTGCACTATGACATGGCAGTTGAACTTAACACCCAGGGTCATAGTGGGGAAAAAAAGAGACTAGCTAAAGTACAGGGTCTCCACCACCACTCTACTCAGCATAAGCCCCCAATCAGCATGAAACAGGAGATACCAATTTCAATTTCTTCAGTCAGTTTTGGCCTCAGTTTCCTGGTAACTATCAAAACATGAACAGTTGGTACACAGGTATAATTCTAGAATTTAAAGATATGTACTGTCATGCAACATGATCTTTAAAAACATAATCCAACTACTTCATTGTAAGTGTATATATAATATTTACAGAGACATGCATACTACTACTGCATTCATTGTTTTGTTTTTGTGGGTGTTTTTCATTATTTTCAATGGTAACTTTTGACAATTCATGATTCGTGTGTGTGTGTGTGTGTGTGTTTGGGATCAAACCCAGGGTTTCATGCATACTAGGCAAGCATTCCACCACTGAGTTGCAACCCAACAATTCATTACAATTACAACTCAACTATAAGAAAGAAATAAAAGAAGTAAACAACTAAAAAAATACTGCAGATGGTACCACATCCTGAAAACTTCAGATATAGAAGTGGTTTTGGAGGTCACCAAAATCAAGAAGAGTCTGTGTCAGTCAGGATGGGGTCTGTCATGCTGCAGTAAAATGTAACCCCCAAATCCCAATGGTTCTGCTCATGCTAATGTCTAACATAGGTCAGCTAAGGTTCAGAACCATACTATATTCATTTGGTGACCAGGTGGACCACACAGCTGTCTGTGGTAAAGGGAAAAGAGACACAGCAAACTGCATCATTTCTCTTAAACCTTTTACCCAGAAATGGCAGATATCACTTCGACTCACATCTCATTGGTCAGAGAAAGCCATATGATCACTCCTAAATTCCACAGATGTTTAATCTACTACAGAGAGAGGGGAACAAAACATTGAGCAAACTGCCAAAGATTATCCCTTCAGTATTTCCCAAAACAATCATCAGTCAGTGCTTAAGATTCCACCATCCTCTTAAAGAAACCCATTCTGCGTCCCGTCAGTACCAAGATTGGGAAATGCTCCCTTAGGCTGATTACAAATCTATCCCCCTGGAGCTCCCACTTATTGGTCCTCATTTTGTACTCTTGTGAGAATACTTATTTTCCATGGGACCACTCCTCAATTATCTGAAACACTCCAACCCTTCATCATTTTTCATGTCATAGAGCATTTGGTTTTCTCTAACCCCTATTCTGGTAATAAATTTCCTTAACATTAAAAAAAAATGTGTTATGACATATCTCCTAATCGAAGAACAGTAGCAATGGTTTCTCATTTCTGGTAAAAGAGTTTTGTAAGAATTAAGTAAAATTAGGAATGTAAAATATACATGCATATATATATATGCATATATACATAATATGTATATTCAATTTTTAGCATTTGAACACCCTCATCTCTCCCTCTCTCTCTTTTATACTGGGGAATTGAACCCAGGGGTTTGCTACCACTGAGTCACATCCTAGCCTTTTTAAAATTTGGGGATAGGGTCTTGCTAAGTTACCCAGATCGGCTTTGAACTTGAGATTCTCCTGAGTAGCTGGATTATAGGCATGTGCCACCATAACCAGAAGACCATCATCTTTGAAAAAGACTAATCCCTGTGTTGTTATTAACATACTTCAAGATTCCTCAGAATCCAGTACCATCACTGGATCTCTATTTGATAATAGAAGGCCAAGACCCCCAAATGAACATAATTCTTTATAAACTATGTAGACAGGACAGCATAAATCCGCATATGATTTACCATATATACAGTGTGGCGATCTCGGTGTATTTGTCATGTTTTAGTAAATCTACAACATATCTGTATATTTTCCCCCCACATATCTTTCTCTAAGTATCTGTATATTTTTCAATAAATTTATAAAATGCTTAGTGTGCATGGCTTATTGATATAATAGTGAATATTAATTTACTGGCATAAAATGGTATTAGCAAAATTTTTACAAGGTATGAATACCTAGTAATGAGACTGAATTTTGCAGACTTGGAACTAGAAAGTCATAGCTGAAAAAAAGAGTATATGCATGTGTATTATGCGTCTTATCTTTTATGCACAATTATCTTGAGGCAAATATAAAGGTCCAGGTCTACTAACCCATTTAGTGGTATAACATACTGGAATCAGTTTCCTATGAGTAACATTCAGGAAAAATCATAGTACATAGATTTATGTATTATTTTTCTAAAACATAAAACTGAGAAAGCATACAACACAAAATATAAATAGCATTAAAGTCTATTTAACCTAATTCTAACCCTGGAGCCTGTATGACTCCTGACTTTGTGCTTATTAGCTGACTACTTTCAACATTTCTTTGTGTTTCTATTTCCTCAGGTATAAAATGAGATAACAATAATAATAATGGTAATAGTAATGATAAAATAATAGCACTTCCTCATAGGATGATTTTGAGGATTAATGCAAAGACTTAAAAATATATTAGAAAAGTGCTCAAATAAATGTTAGCTACTAGTAGCTCATAGCTATTCTAATGTGAATTGATGACTCCATTTTCAGCCAGGATAAAAAGAATTCTATTTAAATATTTATATTAATATGTAGTTGACACACAAAAATTATGCACTTAATTATATATTTCATAATGTGTCATCACACAGTGTACAATGATGTTTTGATAGATGTGTGCATTGTAAAATGGTTCAATCAAGTTAATAACATTCATCAATTCACTTTCTTCTTGTCAGAACATTTGCAATCCACTCTCAGCAATTTCTAAATGTACATAAGTATAATAATTACGATATACAATGTATCTCTGGAACTTATTCATTTTAAAAGAAATTAGAAATTTCCCATACCTTCTACCTCTGTGCTCTTGCAACCCCATTCTACTCTATGCTTCTGTGAGTTGGCCTTTTTTTTTTTTTAAGGCTATGACTCATTTTTTAAAAAAAATTTTTCTTAGTTGTAGATGGACACAATACCTTTGTTTTATTTATTTATATTTTATGTGAGTTAGCCTTTTTCATGTTCCACATATGCACTGTCTATGCCTGGCTTACCTCATTAACCTGTCCTCCAGGTTCATCTACCTTGTCACAAATGACAGGATTTTTTTTGGGGGGGTACCAAGGATTGAACTCAGGAGCACTCGACCACTGAACCACATTCCCAGCCCTATTTTGTATTTTATTTAGAGAAAGGGTCTCACTGAGTTGCCTAATGCCTTGCTTTTGCTGAAGCTAGCTTTGAACTCACAATCCTCCTGCCTCAGCCTCCCAAGCTGCTGGGATTACAGGTGTGTGCCACCACGCCCAGTTTAGGATTTCTTTCTTTTTAAAGACTGAATATTATTCCATTGGATATACCACATTTTAAAATCCATTCAACTGTTTACACTTAGGTTGTTTCAGTGTCTTGGCTATTGTGAATAATGTTGCAATGAATGTGGGAGTGCAGACTTCTCTTTAGCATACTGATTTAATTTCCTTTGGATATATACCCAGAAGTGCAATTGCTGGAACCAGGGTATAAACAATTATGTGCCATATGGTCAAACATCATTTCTAATGTTGGTTCCTTTTGATACCTGGTGATTTTTTTTCCATCGTAAAAACACAATTTAATGCAAAAGGGTAAACTGGTAGTATATGTCAAAGGTTTTAAAAACATGTATGTGTGACTCAATATTTCCATTGCTAAGTGTTAATCCTAAGTAATCATGGGCATGCACCAAATTTGGCTACATGGATGCTTATGGTGGTTTATTTATAAAAATATTAATTAAAAAGGAAACAAGGGTTGGGAATGTAGCTCAAGAGTAGAGGTCCAATCCCCAGCATCCCAAAACAACAACAAACCTGACTGCTACTAAAGGGTTGGTTAAATCAATCATGGAAATTAATTCCATACAATGATATGCATCTATTTAAAGCATTTAGGTTTTCTATGTTTTTATTAGTGCATCATAATTATACATAATAGTGGAGTTCATTCTGACATAATCATACATGACTGAAATGCAATTTGCCCATTTCAGTCCCAGATACTTCCTATTTCCCTCCCCTTCCTCTACTCTACTGATATTTCTTCTGTTTATTTGTTTTTTTTTATAAATTGGTACTTTATAAGTATATACAAAGGTGGAATTCATTATGGTATAATCACATATGTACACATCATGATTTGGTCAATTTCATTCTGCAGTCCTCCCTTTTACAGTCCTTCCTCCTTCCCCTTCAATCCTCTTCTTCTATTATACTGATCTCCCTTCTTATTTGCATGCTCTTCATTTTCCCCCTTACTTTGCTTTAGCATCAGTATACGAGAGAAAACATTTGCCCTTGACTTTCTGAGTCTGGTTTATTTCACACATGCCATAATTTCATTCTTCTTTATGGCTGAGTAAAATTCTGTTGTGTTTATATACCACATTTTCTTCATCTATTCATCTGTTGATAGGCACCTAGGCTGGTTCTATTACTTAGCTATTGTGCATTGCACTGCTATAAACCTTGATATGCATATATCACTATAGTATGCTGATTTAAAACACTTTAAAATTGAATATTTAATGATATAGAAGGTTAAGTGAAAAATGTATTAAGTACATATGATCTCATTTTATTTTATTTTATTTTTTTGGGTACTGGAGATTGAACGCAGGGGCACTCCACCACTGAGCCACATCCCCAGCCCTATTTTGTATTTTATTAGAGACAGGGTCTCACTGAGTTGCTTAGGGCCTCACTAAGTTGCTGAGGCTGACTTTGAACTCGCGATCCTCCTGCCTCAGCCTCCCAAGTACTGGGATTATAGGCGTGCGCCACCACGCCCGGCTTGATCTCATTTTATTTCTAAAAACTGATAGTTGTAGAGGGAGAGTGGGTATACGTATATACACGTATGTATATGTGGGGATTAGTAGAGGCTCCTAAGTCATACATCAAAATATCAATAATACTGTTTATTTCTGGGTGGTTCATTTATGGGCAATTTTTGTTATTTTCTTTTTGCTTTTCTAAATTTTCCACATGAATCTATATTACTTTTGCAGTAAGGAAAATTAGCAAAAAATTAGTAAATAATGCAATGAATTAAAATCTTGAAAACAAAGATGTTCTCTGGCAAAAAAAGGGAGAGAAATCTTTTTTAGCTTGTTTACAAAGTAAAAGATCCAATACACAGATGTGTTCATTAGCTTCCTGGACACTCCCTGAATTCACATGTGTTTTTGCCACAAGGTCATGTGATACTCAGAAAATTACTTAGCTAACAGCATAACCCAACACACAAAGATGAAGAAATAGGGAAAACTGGCCTAAAATATGTAGGAAAAATTTCTTCTTTTATTTAAACAGAACAGAATTAAACCTATTCTGACAGTCTTAATAAAGCATCAAAAGTGATTTAAATGTTTGCAAAGGAAGAATTCTAAAAAGATTCAATAAATACAATATTTTGTCTTTGTAAAAGATCTTTGAAAATATTTTATGAGGCAAGAATTTGGCTTCAGTTGAATAGACCACTATAATTGTACAATGTGTTTTCCAAATGTTTTAATAATTGTGGTTATATAAAATCTCACCATTTACCCTGACCATTTTAATAACATTTATAGCTGGGTATGGTGGCTCACACCTGTAATCCCAGTGACTGGAAGTGGTGGAGGTGAGGCAGGAGGATCCCAAGTTCAAAGTCAGTCTTAGCATTGAGTGAGGCCCTAAGCAACTTAGCAAGACTTTGTCTCAAAATAAATATAAAAATGGCTGGGGATGTGGCTCAATGATTAAGCATGTCTGGTTCAATTTCCAGAACCAAAATAATCACAAAAACAACAACATTCACTACAAATAAATACCTTTTAGCCTTTATATTTCTTTTTAACCTCTTCACTGAACAAACCTCCTCAGGAGAAACTGGATCCTTCTAAAATTAATTTTCACTAATAATCACTAAAAGGGCAAAACAGTATAAGGAAAACCTAAATGAGAAATAAGCAGGCATGTATGGCTCCCATGGACTAGAATCTAAGAAACACTTATATCACAATAAATATGACTTCAACTGCTTATCAACACTCACTGTCACTTCAAATGTATCATGTTAAATATATGACTTAACTCTTCCTATCTTATACCACCATATACAAATTTCCCCTTAAACAAAACAAAACAAAACAAAACAAAACAAAACAAAACAAAACAAAACAAAGAATTGTCTGGACTTCCTTATTTCTCTTTTGACGTCAAGGAACTTGTCACAGCATTTTCATTTATCAATCACTTATATGAGAAACCTGAGTTCAGGATCTCATTAGTTCCTGCCTGCGTTATTTTAATAGCCTCCTAATTTGTCTCCTCATCTCTCATCTATTATCACTTGAATCCAAGGAGAACAGTCTGCCAGCAAGCTTAAATATCACTTTAATCACATTACAACTCAGTTCAAGAATCCTAGCTTGAATTTTATCCTATGAACAGTGGAAAGTAAACTCTTTATAATAGCATTCAAAGCCTTTTTCTAATCTTATCTTCTGCTTCTGTTCAACATGAACTCTCTGCAATCAGGATGATCTAGCACCAACTCTATTAATGTCGTGCTCAAGCAGTCCTCCCACATCACTTTCTTGTCAATGCAAATTCATCCTCCCAGAACGCTCAAGTGAAATGCTAATACAATTTTCAGTAACCATTACAGCTGTAATAAATGAACTCTTTTCCTTAAGAATTTCAACAACCCTCACATATCATCTGACCCAGGGACTGGGCATCAAGTCACACTGTCTCCTACTGTTAAACAATTATAATTAATTTCATTAAGTTGAGGTAATTCTCTGTGGACCCTTATATTTGTTACACTTCTCACAGCTCCTGACAGCTAGAAACCTGGTAAATGTACACTTAAAATTTGGTGAACAATGCATGTTTAGTTTTTGTACAAAGCTGTGTCTGTGTGTGTGTGTGTGTGTGTGTGTGTGAATTTTCTACATATGTCCAAGACTTTTATCTAACAAAACAAATATTATTTTACATTGATTCATGTGCAGGGATTCCCAAGACCATCCCTGGGTTTGGTGTTCCTTAGGAGAACTCACAGGACTCAGTCTAAGTACAGTGAGCTGCTTGTAATCATTTAGATGAAGTTTTACATCATGTATAGAAAGAACTATTTACCACTCAGGTTCCCAGAAGCTAGCCAAGGGCAATGTGATAACCAGGCCTTTCTAAAGACAGCAGTCTTGAGTGTTCTTTGTTATAACTTTTACATATGACTGATTTCACATTTTTATGGGAGAATTACAGTGTTAACCATTTCTGATTTATAAGGGTCCCCCAAACTGATTTTTTAAAATTAAAATCTATCATTTAATTAGAGTTGCACTTCTTAGACTGGCACCAACTATTAGGAGTTATGCAATTTTGAATAATAATTTGGGTATTTCAGGGTTTCTTTTTTCCCTTGCAAAATGAGGTATATTTATTAAACCAACATTTTTGTATTTGTCAGGAAAAAGGAATTAAGTGTAACATCTAAAGCAAGCAGACCTTCTTGAACAAGTTCCTCATCTCCTCTTTAAATGTCAACTGGATGCCAAAGCACTGTTAGGTACATTAGGCATATCACCTTTAGTGTCAGTGGTTACTTCAATTTTACAGATTTCTAACTTTGAGAGCCTAAGTAACCACACCAGGTCTACCATGGTAGAACTGGGGTTTAGGCTTAAAACTACCTCATTCCAAACTCTTATTCTTTATACCAACTCTCCGTACCTAACTTCAAAGGTACATAGTCCTTATTTTGAATCATTTTCCTCAAACTATGTATTTTGTTTGTTTGTTTGGCTGTACCATGCACTATTTTTTCCATAAATACAAATATGTAGAGGTATTTATGTGAACCATATAAAAATAAACAAAGGCATTCTGCCCATCTACAACTACAAAAAATAAAAAAATAAAAAATTGAGAATGAGTGGGGGGGATGAGAAATCAAGAATCAGAGTTTCTCATCCTCTGCTTAGCCTAAAAAGTAAAAAAATTTTGCAGGCACTATTCTTAACCGTATTCACCTTGATTAAAGTCAGATTTTAGTTGGAAGAAAAAGGGTTAAGTTTATTACAGGATAGTTTTTCATTTCCAAGTCTTCAGAGAACAAATTAAATTATACCCACTGCACTTTAAAACCATCAGGAAGCTGCCTATTCAGAAACTCTTCAGCATGAGAACACACTTTCCCCCTTTATCTGGCATGACCCTGTTTGAAGTTAGACCTGTATCAGAATCTTGGCATTACATATATCATCTGTGGGGACTGTGGGACCAGTTAGTTATACTTTCTGGGCTTTGAATCATTTATCCACAAAATGTGGATCCCTAGGCTTGTGAGTTAAATAAGATGGTGAGAGTTAAATAAGATATATTTAAAAGGCCTAGTGGACATGTTTGCCTCCAATGACTAAATAACTGACTTAAGGAGGTAGCTGGCAAGTGTCCTGACCACCAGGTGTCACCATTGGGCCAGGAACACTTACCTAACTGCTCCAGGTAGGCGGGTGGAACCCTGCAGCAAAACAGTCTAGGCTTCAGGACAAGACTGTCACTTTCACCCTGATTTACACTTTTCAGTACCTTGGGAGCTGGTATCATATATATTATTTGCACCATTCATTGTTCTCCTACAGGTGTGCTAAAATTGATTGTATATAATTAGTTAGCAGAATATGTACAGATTTGTTACCACAATTTAATTTTTAAAATTATCCTCAGTGGACTATTTATTAATTTTGAGAATCAATAGTGCTTTATACATTCTTTGGTTTAGCCAACCAGACATTATCTGGCTCCCATAGGCTTCAATACTGCCACAGTGGACAATTTTCTGGCCCCAATTCCACAACCCATCCACATTATTTCCTTTACATTATTAATGGGATGACATAAAAAAAAAGAAAGAATATTTTTAGTGTAAAAATAAAATCTATGACCACTATATGTAGGCTAAACAAACATTATTAACCCTTCACCTTGACCTCAAGAACTCAAAAATTCAGTTACAAACTTCTTTATTTTCTATTTTCTTGAAAAGAAAAAAACACCCTAGGATAATCTGTGAATAGCCCTGAAATTACTCAAGGAACACTGCTACACCAAGGTGCGTTCTGTAACCTGCTAATGTCTCTCCTAGAAAGTGTACAGGGCTCATTTCAAAATGAGGGCAGAGTTTGGACTTCCCTCCTGGTTCTAAGTCCCCCACATTGAGACCCACAGTGGTTACGTCAAGAGAGGTAATTCAACGAGCATTAGCACAGAGCTGGAGAAGCAATCTACAGTCTCATGAACTGTTGCCTCATCTGCTAGGAACACTAGCCTCAAGCTAAGGCCAGCCAGGCCTACCCCAGCCTCACTCTGGGCGTGCAAATCCCCTCCCAGCCCACCAGCGAGAAGAGTCACATCAAGCACAGGTTGTTCAGTGCAGGCGCTCTTGGAACTCGAGCAGTTCGGGTCATTTTTGTTTTTAACAACAGTTCAAATTTCACTTTATATTTTACAAATATGGAAATGTCTTAAAGGAAACAAGAAGCATCCTCATCCTTTGGCCATAGTTCCCATTCCTAGAGAATTGGGAGGAAAGAGCTGACACCAGGAACCATCTGAAGCCAAGAGCGTAGGAGCCAAGGCCAACCCAGATAAAAGCATTTGCGAAGCACTTTGTGCTGATCAATACATTCCTGACTGATTTCAGACCGGTCCCTGGAGGACTGCGAGCTCACGAGGCTGTCCGCCCGGCTCGAACGAAGGGGCCAAGGGAAGGGATGCTGTCCATCAACAAGCCAATGCTGCGCAGGCGGGGCGCGGCGGCTCGGGAGGGGCGCGAGGCGCGGCGGGCGCCTTACCTGGAAGACTCCGCGGTGAAGCTGCCGCCGTCCAGCAGCCGCATCTTACAGAAGAGTACCCCATTGACGAAGGGCACCGAGGAGAGCTCCTCGAGCTCGAAGTCCACCTTAAACTTAAACTTCTTCTTCTTCATCATTGTGAGAGCCAGGCGCCGGCGAGTGGGCTGCGCGGGCGGGCGCCGCCGCCTCAGCTTGGCTGAGCCCCGGATCCGCCCAGACCCATGGCGGGGAACGCGAGCTGCGCGTGGGGGCGCGGCCGGGGGGCGCCGCGGGCGGGCCGGG
>JAJEJO010000802.1:97017-211545 GCA_020662805.1 Glaucomys volans | reverse complement strand
CGCCGCGGGCGGGCCGGGGTCGGGGCCCGGACCGCCGCCGCCGCCTCTCGCGGCAGCCCGGGCCGGAGCGCGGCGGCGGCTGCGGCACGGACCCCGGCCGCCCTCGGGGAGCGGTTGAGCTGCAGCTCTCCCGAGGAGCGGGCACGCTTTCCGTGCGCACCTCGCCGCTGTCGCCGCCCGTCTGAGAGCTGCGAGGGGCGAAGCTCGGAAAACGGTCGCCTCCGCCGCTTCAGCGCCTCGGGGCCCGGGGCGCCCCCAGCGGCCGCAATCTGCAGCGCAGTGCCGGGCGGAAGCAGGAGGCACGGGGAGGGCGGGGAAATTCGAGGCGGGCGGGCGCCTGGCGGGGGAAACTAATCCGCGACGGCAGTTAGCGCGTCACGCTTCTCCGGGGATAAAAAAAGACAAACCCAGCCAAAAAAGCTTCCTTCTACAGCTTCCTCTGCGCCTTTCCTTTCAGTTTTTGCACCGCCTCTTTTCTTCCCCTTCCCTTCCAGTGATTTCTTTCCCTTGGGTTTTAGAGTTAATTGGGACAATCAGAATACGACCTTGTTGAAATCCAAAAACTAAAACTTCCTTTAGATATTTTAAATTTGCGAACCTTCAAATATGAAATAAAGAAGAGTTGGGAAAAAGGAAAGAGACTAAAATGTGTTGAGGGCCTACCAAGTGCCCAGTCCTGTACTGATACAGGCCCTTCTTTTTCTCATTTTTGCCTTATCCAATGCCTGTCACCCAGAGTAAAAAACAGCATTAGAAGGAGTTAAAATCATGCCTTCCCTTTTAAAATTTGTCCATACCCGGAACTGAAAATGCTTAAAATCAAACTCTACAGGATAGGCTTTTTTTTTTTTTTTTGGAACTGGGGATTGAACTCAGGGGCACTCGGCCACTGAGCCTCACCCCCCAGCCCTATTTTTGTATTTTACTTAGAGACAGGGTCTCACTGAGTTGCTTAGGGCCTCACTAAGTTGCTGAGGCTGGCTTTGAACTCTCGATCCTCCTGCCTCAGCCTCCCGAGTTGCTGGGATAACAGGCATGCGCCACCGTGCCTGGCCAGGATAGGCTTAAAAAAAAAAAAAAAAATCTCCCAATGTGCATAGCAATTACCTGTCGTGTATAAGCACATACAGTATCTTGTTAAAGTGTATGTTGACTTGGTTACGTAACGTTCAGGTTTTTAAACTGAGATTTTTATCCTTTAATCTCAAAGATTCTCTTGCAGTAACCTCTGAAAGGGTGTAATTGAAAAGCTTCTCTTTCCCAATTCATTCATTTATTCATTCATTCATATAAAATATTTTAATCGCATAAAATGTCAGTTACAGGCTAGACCCAGTGATTAAAAAAAAAAAAAACTAAGAATTTTACAGTGTATTCATGGAGGTATGTTTAGATCCATCGTTAACATGGCACCAAGCCAGGTGCACTGGCTGGCTGCTCAGCTCAACTACCCATCAAACCCAGCTGCTCCTGAGGCTGAGGCAGGACGATCACAGTGGGAGGCCAACCTGGGCACCTTAGACCCTGTCTCAAAATAAGATTTTAAAAAGTGTGGGGGATAGCTCAGTGGTAGAGTGCTTAACTAGCACTTGGAAGGTCCTGGGTTGGAACCCCAGAACTGCAAAAACATACAAAAACCCCACAAGCAGACAAATATAGAATCCACTTATGTAGAACTCTGAGGAAGAAGCAATGACTTGAAGTTGACCAGTTTTCTGAATTTCAAAGAATGGATAGGATTTGAGCTAAAGAGGGGGTAAGTGTTCTTGGTGAAAGAAATAAGAAAAATAAAGATCCAGAGACAGAGTGTAGAAATGTGAAAATGGATGAAACTTGTTGCCCAGCAGGACAGAGGGGGAAAACAGTGGAAAGAGTTGGGGAACTTTGAAGTTTATCACTTGGACAACTGGATTGACTGAGTATGGGAAGCAGAAGGAGGACAAGTTGGGAATGGAGAAATAATGAGTCTTTATCTGAACTGCTTGCAGCCTTAGCTCATGTGAAAGGTTAAGATTGAAAATATGCTTATGGGGATTGTGGTATTTGCTAATGGCTGAAGTCCAAAAGGCGGATATTGCTCTGAAGAATATTTAATGTTTAGACAGAGGAAGAGTCAGTTGTAAAGGCTTCCAAGAACAAAGAGCCAGAGAGAGAGAAAATCAAGAAAGAGAGATGACCTGGAAGCCAAGAGAGAGTTTTAACCATTCAACATTTGTAGTTATTAAGACCTAGTGGGTGCCATGCCATTATGCTGAGATTTAGATACAAATGAGTAAGACACACAGAGGCTTGCAAATGAATGGAAGAAAACAGAAAAGCAAACAGATCAATGAGAGACAGAAAGAGAAACAGAGACACAAACAGAGAGGGAAAGACTCATTCCCTGTCCTAGATTTTACAGTCTGTTGGAGGACACAGATAAGTAGGCAGTAGTAGTTCAATGTAACAGTGAATGTTCTTTCTATATCATGGTGCATAAAGACCGCAGAGGGAGAGAATAGCACCATCTAGCCAGGTTAAGTAGGTTTATGGGAAGCTTTGGGGGGTAAGTGACTTTTTGATGAGAGTGGGGGTGGGGAGCAAATTTGGTCTACTTTGCATGTTCAGAGGCTCAGAGGAAGGGAACATGTTGCAGAGGGAACTGAAATTACTTCTGTCTGGCTGCAGTTTACAGTGGGGGTGTGGTGACGGGGGTATACTTGGGAGCCATTGAAGTTTTGAAGCTGAATATATATTCAGATTGGCCTTTTATAAAGACCTCCAGCTGTAGTAAAACTGGAAAATGGGAGATGATCTCTTACTCTTTTTAGACTCACAGTTTAAAAAAGTTTGCTTATTAAACACCTGCTATGAGTTAGGGTCAAAATAGACATCATACTCAAAGTGTCTAGATGAGGCAAGTTTAATGAAAAGACTGTACAGAGTCGGGGGAAGGATCAGAAACTGGTGGGTAGTTGAAAGGAGGCAGGGATAAATATCCTGACCTGTCTCAACTCCTATTTTCTCATTTCCAGCTGGAGTCTCCTATGAGCCCAACCAACCAAAGCCAGAGGGCAAAGGAGCCTGGAATGTGCAGTTCATAGAGGACAGTCTTAGGAGGCACAGATGGTAAGGATAGGTGGTGGTACAAGGATAGAAAGCTACCAGCACACACTCCATTCAGTCACATTTTACTGTAAGAATCCACGGCTACTCTAGATACTTCAAAACACAAAGCAATTTCATCCAGCATTTCAGACCTTCTGAAGTCCTTGGAAGGGATAGAGGGGTGGAAATCCCCAGAATAGTGAATTCAAAGTCATGTAACTTATGGTAAACATTACTAGTCTGGTTCCTCCTTTACTTTCTTTTTAAAATTTTTTATTTGTTCTTTTTAGTTGTACATGACAGTAGAATGTATTTTGACATATCATACATACATGGAATGTAACTTCCCATTCTTGTGGTTGTACATGATGTGAAGTTACACTGGTTGTATATTCATATATGAACATAGGACTGTTACTGTCTTTCTCATTTCCATGCTCCCTCCTTCCCCTCAACTCCCCTTCCAATTGTGAACCTCCCTTTCACCTTCCCCCCTGCCTATTGTGAATCAGCATTGCATATCAAAGAGAACATTTGGCTTTTGGGTTTTGGAATTGGCTTATTTCACTTAACATACAGTCTCCAGTTTCATCCATTTTTCTGCAAATGCCATAATTTCAATCTTCTTTAAGGCTGAGTTATAGTCCATTGTGTATATAAATCACAGTTCCATTCATTCGTTGAAGAGCATCTTGGTTGGTTCCATAGTTTAGCTATTGTGAATTGAGCTGCTATAAACATTGATGTGGCTGTGTCACTATCATATGCTGATTTTAAGTCCTCTAGGACTCTGTGGAGAAGTGGAATAGCTGGGTCAAGTGGTGGTTCCATTCCAAGTTTTCTGACGAATCTCCATATTTCTTTCCATAGTGGTTGCACCAATTTGCAATCCCTTTTGATTGAGTGTACCCTTTCCTCCACATCTTTGCCAATATTTATTGTTTCTTGTATTCTTGATAATTGACATTCTGACTGGTGTGAGATGAAATTTCAGTGTAGTTTTAATTTGCATTTCTCTAATTGCTAGAGATGCTGAACACATTTTTTTTCATGTATTTGTTGACCAATTGTATTTCTTCTTCTGTGAAGTTCATGTTCAGTTCCTTTACCCATTTTTTGATCAAGTTATTTGTGCTTTTGGTGTTAAGCTTTTTGAGTTCTTTATATAGTCTGGAGATTAATGTTCTATCTAGATGCAGGTGGCAAAGATTTTCCCTCATTCTGTAGGCTCTCTCTTCATGTTCTTGATTGCTCCCTTGCTTGACTCCTTTACTTCCAAATATGGAAGTTTACATTTCCCAGTCCACATGTAGATAGAGGAATGTGACTAATTCTAGCCAATAATACGTGAGAAGACTGTCTCTTCCCTGCCACAAGAGTCATGGAGGAGACCCTGGGTTAACATGTAGTAGCCACAAAGTTGAAACATCCCGGATTTTAAGAACATGGAGAGCAACTGTCCACATCTGCAGTAAACATTTTGTTGTGAGAAGGAAACTTTTATTGCATTAGGCCATTGAAATTTTGGGAATCACCTGGGATGGGAAGGTAACAATACCACTGCTATTCCTACTGCCAGCACCACTGGCATGAAGACCATGAAGGGGAATGTGAATGTCATATACATATCATCACACTGCACTTACAAGTGGCCTGCAAATGTAGAAAGTTAACCTCCATTTACTTGCACATTTTTTCTAAGTGTATCTCTTTGGCAGACTTTATTTGTACCTAGAACTCAAGTGGAAAGGGAATCTGAGAAATGAAAGTTTTAGCTTTTCAACTTCTTTAAATGGGGTGGCGGAATGGAAGTTGGAAGGGGTCAGTATCTACCCCAATACATGTAATGCAATTTCTTCAAAGGCAGGGGTGTTTTGCTAATCATCTTTGTATCCAGTCTGGAACCTGACATTAGTGGGTGTCAAAAATTATGTCTTGAAATGATCTGAATTTATGAACCAATCCCAAGTTTTTTATCTGTCAGGAGAAATAATAGAGATGCAAACAAGTGCTAAAACTACTCCCTGCTAAAGATTTGAGAGTTCTTAAAGTACTGTCTACTTTGAGAAGGAAACAGTCGAGGTCACCAATACAAAGCAATGGAGGTGGGCTGAAGAAACAATAACCTTACCAAACAATGAGAGAATACTATTATAAGTTAAATT
Organism: Glaucomys volans; assembly: GCA_020662805.1. Classification (NCBI taxonomy): domain Eukaryota; kingdom Metazoa; phylum Chordata; class Mammalia; order Rodentia; family Sciuridae; genus Glaucomys; species Glaucomys volans. The sequence goes on along the minus strand of JAJEJO010000802.1, from coordinate 206,293 downwards.
AGATTAAACTGAAAGTAAAACTCAAAACAGCAGTGATTTAAATATGACAGGAGTTCATTTCTTCCTTAAGGACAGGGGGTAAACTGCCTGAGATGGAGTGGGAGCAACATGACCCTCAGGGACTCATGCACTGTTGCACTATCATCTTTAATGTGCGTGTTTCACCAGATGGTCGAAGATAGCTGCTTGTGATCCAGCCACCATTTCTCAATTTCAGTCAGCAAGAAAATGGTAGGAAGAAAAACATGCTCTCTCAAGAACAAGAGAAGATGCATACTCCTCTTTTATTTAAATCTCATTGGTCAGTGCAATGTGAACAGAAGTGATGGTACCAATTGAGTCCTGGTCCATACAGACTGCCCTTACATGATCCTCTTCATTTCTGGCATCTGCTGGTCAGATGTTGACATCAAGGGAAACTTTGGAAATCACATACTGAATATGACAGAGCCTCCATTAGCCTGCATCCCTAGGTGATTATGAGGCAAAGAATTATCCCCTCACCCCTCCACCCTTGGCCAGGAACACTTATACTGAACCCTTAAGTGAGCAAGAAACAAAAATTTATTGTGACCCTTTGAGGTTTATTTGCTGCAACAACTAGCAGAAGCAGGATGCTAATTGTAAAAATCTCAAATTAGTCAGGCAGTAGACAACAAGGCTGGAAAATGGAAATCCACGGCCAAATGTCTTGGTCTCTTTTCTCCTACTAAAAACATAATACCACAATTTAGGTAAGTTACAAAGAAAGAGGTTTATTTTGGTTTATAGTTCTGCTTCAAGATCAAAGGGCTGCATTTAATGATGGCCTTCTTGCTGGCAGAGTCCCAAACTGTTGGTAGACATCACATGGCAAGAGACAGGGAACATGAGAACTGGCTTTTGTAGCAAACCCACTCTCAACCCATTATCCTATTAATCCATTAATCTATCAATCACATAAATTAAGAATCTATTCAAGGGGTAAGAGCTCTACTCACCTCTTAAAGGTCCCACCTTTTACTATCTCGTAGTGGAGTCAATTTCAGTACAAATTTTGGATGTTGAAACCATAGTACAAGACATTTGGTGAGAATTTGCCTGCAATAACTTGGAAGAAAAATAAGATGCCTACAAATCCCATAGCTCTAGAAGAGGTTGGAAAATGAAATGTCGATAGATTATATTTACTGGCTGCATTTAACAAGGTATTAGAAAAATAAGACGAGCTCATACAATATTTAACAGGTTTCCAAACATGAATGTAAAAGGAATATACAGAGTTCAGAACTTTGGAGCCCTGAGGGGTTGGAAAAAATGATTGTTCTATACTTCAAAGAATAGGAAATAAATCTGAAAAAGGTTTTGAGCAACATAGGCCCGTTAAGAGTCAGTCATGCAGCAAAGATTAGGTATGGCCTCACATTAAAGTCTGATGGTCTTTAAGTAGCCCCCTCAAATTGAGAGGAAGAGAGGCATAGGAGTGAAGAAGCAAAGAAGTAAATAGAATCAAGAATTATCTCTAGGAAACTTTTATGTTACTGGCATGTGGAACTGACTGGAAAACAAAGTGATCAGAAGTCTTTTCAGTATTTGAGAAATTGTACTGCTAAGAAAATCATTTAAGAGCTCATGTTAAAAGCTCTACTCTTCTCAGAGAACTCATGCTTCTATACTCACTTCAAATGGAGGTTTAGAGAAAGAACCTTCAGAAGGCAGAGCCAGTGACCACAGAGGACTGGGACTAGGGGTCCCCCACTGAGGGTGGAACCAGGGTGTAGTGAAGGAATTTCCATGCTGCAAGTTCAGGGCCATCACAGTGCCTCCTAGCAGAATCTCATCTTTGCATGGGCCAGTGTCTTCCTTTCCCTACCTGGATGTATTTACTGCAGTAAATTTGCTCTATTGTTACATATTGGGTGCAGGATGGGAAAGATATTAGTTCATGGTTGCAGTAGAGTTTCTCACCATCAGCACTACGATTTGTTGGACTGGACAGTTCTTTGTTGTGGGGGCTGTCCTGTGTATTGTACAATGTTCAGCAGCCTTACTGGCCTCTGCATACTAGTTGCCAGTAGTATCCACCTCACTTCCCCAGTTGTGTCAGTCAAAACATCTCCAGACATTGTTTTGAAATGAAATAGAACCAAAGTAACGCCATTTTGTTCTGACCTTGACTCCATTGCATGCTTGCTTAAAATGTTTTCTTTTCAGCCTCCTGACAGCTGTGTCTGTGTTGACAGTACAGTAGAATCTTCCCTCATCCCTATGTCCCTGATGTATAACAAAATGACTCTGAAATGTATAATCAAAACAATTCTCTCATGTAATCAAAATATCTGTCTCAACAGGGTCTTTCTGACTTACATGTGTCTCAATTTTTCTTGTGGTTTTTGCCTTTTTAAACTTTGTATTTCCAAAATTCAAGTGCTGGGAGTTCTTTGAGACATTAGCCTGCTCCCAGCTGCTTGCCTGGCATGCTCATTAAAGGACCTTTTTTTTTTTTCTTTCAATCTAACTCAATATGTGAGGTGATTTGTAATTCTCGTGCACTCCATAACAGTTTAATATCTCCTGAAGGACAAAACCACCCCCAGTTGAGAATTATTGGGCCACAGGATAATATGGCGTGATATCTGAACCAGATGGAGAATACTGTGCATTACCTGGGGATCCTGTATTTTGAATTTAATGCAGTGACCAGGTGGAATTTTAGGTTCTTTTACTTGGTGAGGGAATGAGTGTATTATTTGTTTGCAAAAAAAAGATGAAGTGGCTATTTGGTGACCGAATGGAGGGACTATAGCATAGAGTTCTAGGTTATCACTAAACCTGTTTTCTCTTCTTCTGGAGTAGACAGTTTAACTATACCTTCCAGTCTCCCCTGCAATTGGATATAGCTGCAAGACAGTTCCAGTCAACAGAATGTGTGCAACTTCCAAGCTTGGCCCATGAAAAACTCCTGGGTGTGATCCTTTCATTCTTCTTCCCATCTGATGGCTGTATGTCAAGAGTGACCTTTAAAGCCAGGTGTTGTAGATGGAAAAACCTCTATCAGCCTAGTTCCCAACTGGATGCCTATGACATTTAATTTTTTGTGTGTGATTTAAAAAACACATAGGTGTTTGAAATAATTACATTCCTAGCCAAGAAACAGCTCTTTTAAAAAAAATTCACTTCCCAAGAAATATGGTGGTAAACACACATCTTTCTTCAGTCTTGTGATTGAATAGATGTTATTGATCCCTAAGAACTGACACATAATTGTCTTGAATACTACTGATTGAAGAATAAAGGCTTTCAAGTGACGAACCTTTCTGAGTTATCTTTTAATGCTAAAACTTGATCTCTTGCATCATTAGTTCTTTTTGTTTAACCTATGTTCAAATTTCTATGGAAAGATGGAAAAATGCCTTTGTAGTTTTTAAAAACAAATATTAGATTCTGTAATTTTCTATCAGAAACTGCAATGTTGGGGCTGGAGTTGTGGCTCAGTGGTAGAACACTTGCCCGGCATGTGTGAGGACCTAGGTTCCATCTCCAGCACTGCATATAAATAAATAAATAAAATTAAGTAAAGATCCATTGACAACTAAAAAATATCAAAAAAAAAAAAAAAAAAAAAAAAAAGAAGGAAGAAACTACAATGTTTAGCCAGGTGTGGTGGTGCACACCTGTAATCCCAGCAACTTGGAGGCTAAAGCAGGAGGATCACAAGTTTGAGGTCAGCCTGGAAAATTTAGCAAGGCCCCAAGCAACTTCAGGTGATCAAAATAAAAAATAAAAAGGGCTGGGGATGTAGCTCAATGGTAAAGTGCCTCTGGGTTCTATTCCTAGAATAAAAAGCAAAACAAAACGGTATGAATTTGTCAGCATGAACCCAACTACTATGTAACTATAAAGCTCTAACAAAGAAAAAAAGAAAGAAAAAGAAATTAGAATGTTTATTCAAGAACTTCTTTCTAGTTAGAACATAACTAGAGTGGATCAAGAGTAATCTTTAGCTGAGCAACTGTGAGAGCTCTAAGTGCTCTCGGTGGATAGCATTTGGGGGATCCCCAAACTCCTATTTGGTCCTTCCTTTCCTAGCTTTTTTGATAGTCTAATGTTAGGGGAGCTGCAGGAATGTTCAGGAACAGTTGCTTTGTCACCTAATTTTTCTTGTTTTATCAGGCTGAACTGGATTTCTTTTTCCAGAGAACACTAAATAGTAATTTCATAAATGAACACATCGTGGAAGTTGTAGAAAATGAGACTCTTTCTCTAAAAGTGTTTTAAAAAATACTAGTACTCTCCATAAAAGCAGAGAAAATCTTTTTAAATTCAAACCAACTTTGAATTTCAAGTCATAACAAACTGTATTCATTTGTTGTTTAAGATCCAGCCAATTTGTATAAATTAGTAAACTTAGGAATGCCTTAAAAAGAAACCAAAACAAAAAGCAGCCTTTAAAACCAGAACCCATTCTATGAATGAATTTTCTAATTAAATTGGCACAAAAACCAGAATATTATAATATTTTGTTTTGCTAAACACAGTGAAAGCATTTTGAAAGTTAGCATCATTTTCTCCTCATATACCAGAAGTACAGAACTCATAGACACATTTTGTACCTGCTATATGTTTTTTATAAAACATGCAAATTGATCAATTAAAATTCAAATAACTTCTATAGCAATCATAAGACAAAGAGCATGTTTCCTATAATATCACTGGAGTTCTAAATTAAGGTTATACACAATCAGAGTTCTGAAATGAATCAGCTATAACTTAACAACGATGGAGTTGATTTAGGAGTTCCTGGTTTTACTCCCAGTTCTGCTTCTAATGGCTTGTTTTTGAGCAAGGGACAACGTCCCTGAGCTCATTCGGTTCTGCAAAGTGAGGGGAAATAGTCTAGACCAGCACTGTCCAATAGCACTTTCTACAATGATGGGATTGTTCTCTGTTCTGTCCAACACAGTAGTCACTAGCCACATGTGGTAATTATACCCTTGAAATGTGGCTGGTGTAACAAAGGAACTGAATCTAAAATTTTTTTGACTCTTTTAATTTTTAACTTTTTTATTTGTTCTAATTGGTTGTACATGATAGTAGAATGCATTTTGACCCATTGTACACAAATGGAGCATAACTTCTCATTCCTTTGGCTGTACATGGTTCTGAGTCACACCAGTAGGGTAATCACATGTATACAGGGTAATAATGTCTGTCTCATTCTACCCTCCTTCTCATATGAATTTGAAATTTTATTTATTTCTAATTAATTAAATAGCCTCATGTAGCTAATGACTGCATATTGGACAACAGAGGGCTCCACATTCTCACTCTGCCACTCAGCAAGCTTTTAAGTGCCTACACTCCCCTAAACAACAGGTGAAGTGAAGGCAGGGAAGGTGGTTGTTAAATGTCTTTGCCCTCAAGGAGGGAGAAAAATTAAATGTTTTTGCTAATACATATTCAAAACCACTATGTACTCATAGAGGGGAGAGCGATAACTGGAATCATCTCTAAGGTCCTTTTTGGCTCTAAAATTACATGAATTAAACTCAGCAAGTATTTATGAAGCACCTGTTCTCTGTCCAGCTCTTTATTGGTTCTATTTCTGAATATAGCATTATCACCTGAAAATAGTAGGAAGCAGTTAGTATGAGCGCTCTCATTTTATTGATTGATTGTATAGTCGATTGATTGATTCATTCAATATTTACTGAAGTTTTGTTTTGTTCTGTTTTGTTTTGTTCTTGGTACCAAGACTTTCCTAGGCACACATGAAAAAACAAAACAAAAGAGACAACAAATTGGATGATGTCTTAAGGATGATCTAAAAAGTTCATAGTGAAACACATACTTTATTTTTCAGGAAATGGTTACCAGGTGCTATATTCACTCGGGACATATTTAGAATTGCTGGTGTTTCGAATGTTATTTGAACTAGCTAGGGCCAAATCAGGAGTATTGCTTCATACTAATAATAAAGAAAGTAGGAATAATTAGGCATATCTGTCTGTTAGATAGTAGCTAGCAATGAGCAGTGAAATGCATAGCAAGGTCACAAGTGTTTAAACTACTTTAGGGTCTTTAAACTACTTCCAAAGTAGATGAGAAAGTAAAGGGTGGTAGTTAATTTGTAGAAAATAAATAGAAGCAAAGGAGCTAATGGGAAAACACATCAAGAAGAAAGGATTAATGGGACCAAGTTTTGACAGGGTCCATTGAGGTTGGTGTAAAGCTAGGAATTATGGCTATACATGTCTCCATTTGTTTAGGAAGGAAGATTCTGTTAGTAGTGCAGGCACACTAAGGTAATTTCTGACCAGCTATTGACCCCAGTGCCTACATTAACATGGGATTGACTTGTAGATGAAATCTTCCTAAATAGGATGGCTACCATGACAGTTCCAGGGAAGACCAACTAAGGTAAAAAAACTCCACCACCCAACATGAAGGAGAAGTTGAACACCTGACTGGTAAAGAGTACAGAAGGTGGTCCTCATTCTCCTGGTAAACATCAAACAGTAATAAACTTGGAGATAGCATTGTCTCCTTTGTCATTCTCTGCTTGGAGATGGCTCGCTCTCTCTCTCTCTCTCTCTCTCTCTCCCTCGCACGCGCTGTCTGCTTAAGCCTCACTTTACTTTTACTTTATTTTCACCTCACTTTCTCTTTACTTTCATTTATAATAAAGTTCTCTTAGCCGGACGTGGTGGCGCAGGCCTGTAATCCAAGCGACTTGGGAGGCTGAGTCAGGAGGATCGCAAGTTCAAAGCCAGCCTCAGCAACTTAGCAAGGCCCTTAGCAACTCAGTGAGACCCTGTCTCTAAATAAAATACAAAACAGGGCTGGGGATGTGGCTCAGTGGCCGAGTGTCCCTGAGTTCAATCCCTGGTTCAAAAAAAAAAAAAAAAAAAAGTTCTCTTGCATGGTTTTTGGTATCTGACTTTAAATTTTCTTTCATGGGAACATAAGGACTGAGGTTTGGAGTTTTAGCTCCCTGCTTTCCTGTGAGATGTCCATTAAAAACTAGGCACAAGCTTTGTAGTAGAATATATTAGAATAAATACTTTGAGGAAATATTTCTTAGAAAAGATTCTTTCAAATTGTTACCTGGACATAAATATTTATTCCCTTTCAATGTTCTTTCTTCTTTTTCACTAGTGTGTAGCTATAGTATTAAGTCCAGGATTTTTCTATATTAGATCATGTCTTCTTTTATCTGCTGTGATGTTGCCTCTTATTTATTAGATATACACATGTTTATTTCTTCAACTATTCTTTATTTAGTTCAGTATGCAGGTATTACTACACAAGTCAACTAGAGGGTGAAGAAACAAATGAGAGTTGGATCTTCTCAAGGAATTGGGAGTAGGAAAATAAAGAGAAGAAAGTTGAGAAAAAGGCATTTACACAACTACCTTCAGAGTAATTAGGAGGCAAGAGCAATTGCTTCCAGACAGTAAAAGGCAGCTTTGTGGAGGATGTAGCATTGAGCTAGACCTTGAGCCTTGAAGGAAGTTTAAGATCTACAAAGACGGAGAAGGAAGGAAATGCTTTTCTGAGACAGGAAAGCATGAAGTTAAGGAGGAGAAGAATCAGAGTTAACAAAAAAGGAAAAAATTAGTTGTGAAAAAATAGAGGAAAAGCAGAATGGGAATGTAGATTGTGGTCATATTCTGGTTTTAAATGCTAGACTGGGCTTTTAGATTTTGTTTTGTAGTTTGTGAGGCATTTGAGAAGGGAATGAAAAATCATAGTTGTTCATTTAGAAGATTGATCTGACAGAAGTATTTGCCTGAGATAGGGAGAGGCTAAATGCAGGGACAAATTATAGTAGTAGTTATCACAGCAAAACAGGTAATCCCTCTGAGTTAGGGGGGTTGGAGAGGAGGGGACTTGAGAGGTTATTGCAAAACTAGAATCAATAGGACCTGGCAACTGATTGCAAATGGTGATGGAATAAGGGGAAGAATTTTTTTTAAAAAATGACTCCAATATTAAAAGTCTCCCTGATAGAAAGGATGGTGGTACTTCAAGAAAATTTAAGGTATGTAGGAGGAAAACAGATTTAGGTTGACATTAGAAAATATGCTCTTGAAGGAGAAACATATTTAAACTACATTCTGGAAAAAAAGTACATAATTTTTAGACATCTATATCTATCTACTTATCTATATATATTTTTCACTTTAACTGATGCCAATGACGAAAATGAGAAGGCCACTGGGGATGTCTTGAATTTTTGCAGTGAGATAACAAGTGTCCAGTTTACTTGTATTAATACTGTTTCCTTTATTACTTAAGTGTATTTATGCTCTCAGACTGACAGGAGAAATGCCTCTCGTAACCTTAACCTGACCTTCCTGGTTAGCCAAGTGTCTGAGGTCTATGGATTTTCTTACTGCATTCAAAATCTTTAGCCAAGGAGATTCTAAAATAGAATAGCACAAAATAGCTTTATTGTTAACAACAACAAAAAAAATTTCCATCCTTGGAAGGACTTGATTTAAGCTTTTAACTCATATCTCTTTGAACACTTAAACTGAAGGACTTTCTAGATTAAATCTTATATGCTTAACAAATTTAATATTAAATAGCCCAAAGACAATTGCTGTCATGAAATGAAATACAATTTCTCAGTTGGAAATCGTTCTAAGGAATATTCAGATTTCCAACCTGGTTCAGATAAAAAATATTTTGAGTGGTTAACAATTGTTTTACAAGGTACTAAATAGGTAGGGAAGATCTGTTGTTACAACTGAGTCATTTTATAACACAAAATGTCCTAAGCAATACTTTATTCCATATCTGTGGTTTTGCATTTTCAATCCAAAATCACAATAGTAATATGTAGTAGGCCCAACTCGTATAATATTTGTAATGCCATAGTTAACTTCACTGATTTTTAATTCTCCTTAAAGTCTTAAGAGCTGTCTTTATGAGAAGCTCTTCTTTTGTCTGGCTGTTGGAGGGACAGGAGGGCTGAGGCTCCAGGTATGTTGAGACACCCAGCACAATTTCCTTTGTGGGGGGCATGCTTTGAAATACTAAGAAAAGATGGGAGGTTGCTTTGTGGGAATAGGAAGACTGCTACATGCTTGGCAAGTCAGTTCGACCAAAGGAGATTACAGCAGAATCCTGATGGTTTTAGTACAATGCAAAAACGCCAGAATAATGCAGTTGATTAAAAAAAAAAATGACATGTAGGGGGAAAAGCAGAGATAAAAGCATAAGCAACTGGCTTAAAAGCAAATTTTTTCAAAATTATCCTTTTTTTTTTTTTTTGCTTCAGTTTTTGGCTTATTTTTAGCACAAAATTGATGTGTTAACACTTAGCTAATCAAGCACCATCATTTGTAGAATCCTTTTTGTGAGTTAAGTTTATTGGCTTAGCACTAATGTGATGAGCCTGGGCTACAGCAAAAACGATATTGCTGCCTCCAGACAGAAGCTGTTAATAAAAGAGGGACATGGTGGTTATGTGGTGTAGAAAGTGCAAGGACAGTGGGAAAGGACTCCATCACCTTGGCTGATATTGTGGCATTTGGTTTTAACGATACAGATGTGCTTTGACTTATACTGCGATTGTCATCCTAAAAAGTTGTATATAAACTGATTTTTTGGGTGTTAATTAAATTTGAATGGCTACATTATATTTTCAGACTTCATCTTTATTTCTGATTGATTTTTAATTGGCAGAGGTTTCTAAGACTTTCATTTCAAGTTTCTCTGCTCTTTTTTTACCTCTGCTTTGTAAATCCTAGTACACGTTTGTTATGATTTTCAAATGTCCTTTATAATGTGAAAAATGGTCCTTTCTTCTACCTCCTCAATTTAAACCTTGAAAGTCTAGATTTCTATAACAATAACAGTAGCAGCAAACACTAATTGAATACTCATTATGTATTAGGCATTATTTCAAAATAAGCACTTCATGTATTCATTTATTTAAACCTCATATGCAATGAAATAGGTGACATTTTTCTTCCATTTTTACAGATGAATAAACTGAGGCACAGGGAGATAAAACAACTCTACTAAGGTTACACAATCAGTAAGTAATATATAGGGTTTGCTAAATGAGATTCACAACTTGAATTGAGTCAAACACGCACACTTGTTTAGAATTAATTAATTAATTTGTTCAAACATATATATTGCACTGGGCATGGTGGTGCAGCTCGGGAGTCTGAGGCAGAAGGATTTTAAGTTCAAAGCCAGCTTCAGAAACAGCAAGGTACTAAGCAACTCAGTGAGACCCTGTCTCTAAATAAAATACAAAATAGGGCTGGGGATGTAGCTCTTTGGTGGAGTGCCCCTGAGTTCAATCCCCAGTACCCACCCCATAAAACACAAAATATGTGTGTGTGTGTGTATATATATATATATATATATATATATATATACATATGTATATATATATATTGCTTTCCCACACACTGACAGCACTGGACAAGGCAAACAAAATTCCTGCACTCATGAACTTCTACAACACATAACAAACAAGCAAATATGTAATATCAAGTAGTAATAAATACACAGAAGAACAGTAAAACGGGAAGGAGATAGTCAAAGTGGGTGGGGGCCATGGGAAGAGGGAAGGTGCTATTTTGGGGGGGGTGCAGGGATTGAACCCAGGGGTTCTTAACCACTGATTACATCCCCAGCCCCTTTTGTCTTTGTCTCTTGTGCATACAGGCATACACCACTGTACCCGGCTAAGATGCTATTTTTTGATAGATTGTCGAGAAAGGTTTCTTCTCTAGGATGTCTGAATGAAGTGAGTGACAAAGCCATGAGCAGATGTGGTAGAACAATGTGCCAGACAGAGGAATAGCAGAGGCAAAAGAGTTATTTCCTTCAAGGAATAATAACGAGAGTAAAGAATAAGGAGAGTGGTAGAAAATGAAGTCAGAGAGGTATCCAGAAAGCAGGAGGGCATGAATGAAATGTTTGAATTTTATTGAGTGTGGAAGGAGACTGTATGAGGATTCTGAAGAGGGGTGTGGCATTATCTCGGGTTTTTTTTTTAAAGGGTAACTGACTCTGGATGTTGTGTGAAGAACTTCTTACATGGGGACCATTAGGAGGTTGTCACTGGGTGAGAGATGATGGTAACCTAGGCTTGTTTACTAAGAAAGGGAAGACTAGAGAAGATTTTTTGAAAGAAATAAAGGGTTCTGTTGTATACATGTTACACTTTAGATTCCTTTTACACAGTCAAGTAGAGACTTTGAGAAGGAAATTGAAATAGAAATCTAGAACTTTGCTGGATTGGCAGAGGTGGAGATAAAATTTTGGAAGTTATCAATGTATAGATGTACTAAAAGCCTGGGATTGATTATGATCATCTGGCAGTGAATGTAAATAGAAAAGAGAGCCCTAGGACTCAATGAAGTCTTCTTGGTATTCTGTGACTATTCTCAAAGATCCCTCTTTCTATCCCAAGTAACAATCATTGTTGATCATTGTCTAGATTCATTAATTCATTAGTGTTTAAAATGGTGGTTATCTAATTCTATCGTTCTTTCTTCAGTTTATTAACTGGAATCTTCTATAAGGAGAAAACTCATGTGGGTGAAGTGGTGCATACCTTTAATTCCAGGGACTTGGGAGGCTGAGGCAGGAGGCATGAAAGTTCAAGGCCAGTGTCAGCAATCTAGCAAGAACTTCAGCAACTTAGTGAGATCCTTAGGGAAATTCTGTCTCAAAATAAAAAAAATAAAAAGGACTGGGGATGTGGCTAGTAAAGTGCCCTGAGTTCAATGTCCAGTTGAGAGAGAAAGGGGGGGGGGGGGGGGGGGGAGGGAGAGAGAGAGAGAGAAGGAGGAGGAGGAGGAGGAGGAGTAGTAGTAGTAGTAGTAGTGGTGGTGGTTGGGGCTGAGTGTGTGGCTCAGTGGTAGAGTGCTTGCCTAGCACATACGAGGCACTGGGTTCGATCCTCAGCACTGCACAAAAATAAAAAAATAAAAGAAGGGGGGGGAGGGGGAAGAGAAACTCCATGGATTAACCCAGTAAAAGCTTGCTTTTGGTGAGGTTGGTACTGATGTCCCCATGATCCTGGACACCGTGGGTTAGCATTAACCCACTTCTCCTTTGCATTTATGTACTCCTCTGGGTCTTTAGAATCTTATCTATCAAGTTGGTGAATGGAAAAAGAGAATGGAGGATCGCATGTGGCAGAACTCTGCAGGCTAGTCCTAAAAGCCGCCTTTTGCTGCCTGAATTCCGTTGGTTGGGACAATCACCTGGCTGTACCTAACTGCAAGTGAGTCTGGGAAATGAAGTTCAATTGTATGAGGAATAAGGAAACGCTTTGGCAAAGAGTTATAACTTATGATTATAACCTGTGATAGATGTTGTAAAGTTGGATGAGAAGAAAAGGGTGGGAGAAGGGAGCTATTTCAGGAAAATCCTTGGTTATGTGGTAAGCATAAAAACCATCGGTAGTACTGCATACCTGGGATCATGCTTAAGAGGCCAAAAAATGAGAAAGTAAAAAGCAGTGTGAGAGCTGGGTGCAGTGGCACATGCCTATGATCCCAGCAGCTCAGGAGAAAGGCAGGAGAAAGTTTGGCTTTGAAAATTCAAAGCCAGCCTCAGCAAAAGTGAGGTGCTAAAAAACTCAGTGAGACCCTTTCTCTAAATAAAATACAAAATAGGGTTGGGGATGTGGCTCAGGGGTCCAGTGCCCCTGTGTTCAATCTCTGGGGTACCCCCCCCAAAAAAACCCCCCAAAACAGTGAGATCTTGAAAGGTCCTGAAGTAAGAAAGTGCTGAGGGAACCCAGACTCCTGCAAAAAGGCTAGTGTGTCTGGGCCCAGGAAAGAACCTTGAATATTCCTCTGTGGAATATGAAACATGCTGGACAGTAGGTAAGGGCCACATGACACAGTGCTCTACAGAACATATTAAAAGATTAACATTTAATCCTAACAGCAATGGGAAGACAATATGATCAGTATTTCCGAGAGGATGTTAAATTGGGATTCTTTCTGGCTCACTTTCAGCAGATGGTTCAGTTACCCCCACATTCCACAGTGAAGTGTTCGATTTAGATTAGCAATGGCAGAATTACAAAAGAGGTGCTTAAAACCAATTCTGTGGGGCTGAGAACCAGTGGTGGAGCACTTCCCAGCATGCAAAGCCCTGTGTTAGAGCCCCAGCACCAAAAACCAAACAAACACAAAAACCAGTTCTGTGGGTCCTTACTCCCCTTCCATCTTAAGGCTATGTACTAATAGTGCTAAAGTTGAAGAGGTGGGGAGCTAATTGAGACTGGGAAGATTCATGGAAAGACCCTTCACCACATGTGAGCCTTCCTTAAGACCCTGGTAGGGGGCCGGGATGAGGGGTGGGGTTGCTGCACCTTAGGCCCGTGAGGGGAGGCTTCACTGAGAATACATGGAGAGTTTGACTTGTATCCATTGGTCCCAGAAATACCTGGTAAACAGTTTGCTGGCACCAGAGTAAGTAACTATTTGCAAAGTAGCTCTCATCCTTCATTGGCAGCTCAGAAGGATGAAATCATTGGTAGAAATATATACCTGAGGTCATTTGAACAGGGATCATGGAAGAGGCCTGCCCACCCCAGGCAACCTTAGCAAAACATGTGCTAAGGGGCTGGGGATGTAGCTCAGTTGGTAGAGTGCCTGTCTCGCAAGCACAAGGCCCTGGGTTCAATCCCCAGCACCGCAAAAAAACCCCAAAAACATGTGCTAAGACTGAGCAGCTGAAGGAGGGTAGGGTGGAATGGACATGTAAGTGTCCAGTTAAATTTGAGGGTTTGCCTGTTTCAGTAGAGCTAAGATCAGGAAAACCCACCAAGAAGTGTCCAGGTGCTCATAAAATGACCCTGAGATCCAGAGTGAACTTTAACACGTATCAGGGTCAGGGCATATCAATGCTGCATTACATCTATGCCTGTCACACAAGAACATTCTTGTCCCTTATCTCCCTTCCTTTGCTGGCCCCTCCACCCTTGGCTGGCCAAAGGTCAGCTGAGAGAATGAAGTGGAGGAGGGCCAGAGGAGAGGGGCTGACTTCCATCACAAAGGCCGCAGCCCAGGCAGGTCTGGGTGGGAGCTGGAGAGGAAGCATTAACTGTGATGAAGTTCAGGGTTTTAACCAACATGTGGGATTAGGCATTTTTATTATTGAAATGAGAGACTACTCCATGATTAAAAGAAATTTTACAACCAAGAGTACCAATAAAAGGAAAGGGTTCTAATGCCCTAGGCATTAGGAAAGAACCTTGACTTGTGGAGCTGGCTCAAATGGGTTTTTGCAAAGAAGAATTAAGGTTTTTTCTGTTTGCACCTCAGGGAGTTTCTGGGAGTGAATAAGTTGCTTGTTTTAAATTTTCATACTGGCTCTCATGTGGAAATTGTATTAGAACATGGTAGGCAGGAATGCAGAGGATCAGTTAGGAGCTGATTTCTCCACTTCCTAGCTGTGTGCACTTAACTTCTCTGTGCATCAGTGTTTTCATCTTCAATTGGCAATGTACTAGAATTTCTTATAGGGTTGTTCACAGGAGTAAATGCATGAATCCATGTAAAGCACTTTGAAGAGTGCCTGAACCATACTAAGCATTACAAGGCATTTGCTACTTTATTATTTTTTTAAAATGCTACTTTATTTTTTTAAATTTCTAGTGTAGCAGCCCAATCTCTTTAACCAGAGAATGGGAAAAAGTTCATGATGTATTTTAGAATTATAGCATACAAGACTTTGTAGGGGATGAGCGGATGTGGAGAGTAAGGGAGAGGAGAGGAAAAGAATGAATTGCTTGCAGACTTCTGCTTGGACAACTAGATGGAACTGAGATTGAAGAGGGCAGGAATCACGTATAAGCTTCATATCCTTCTGGTTTCTAGTGCTTTTAAATAGTACAGAAAGATTTAAGCACCACAGGAACAGTTTTCCTGACATATAAAGTGCCCTAAAACAGCTGGGCACAGCCGGACATGGTGGCACACGCCTGTAATCCAAGCGATTTGGGAGGCTGTCAGGAGGATTGTGAGTTCAAAGCCAGCCTCAGCAATTTAGCGAGGCCCTAAGCAACTCAGTGAGACCCTGTCTCTAAATAAAATACAAAATAGGGCTGGGGATATGGCTCAGTGGCCGAGTGTCCCTGAGTTCAATCCCTGGTTCCAAAAAAAAAAAAAAAAAAAAAAAAACCAAACAGCTGGGCACAGTGGCATATGCCTGTAATCCCAATGACTAGGGAGGCTGAGGCAGGAGGATTGCAACTTCAAGGCCAGCCTCAGCAACTTAGTAACACCCTGTCTCAAAATAAAATAAAAGAACTGGGGTATAGCTCAGTGGTAGAGTGCCCCTGGTTCAATCCCCAGTACTGAGGGGAAAAAACTAAAAAAAAAAGTACTCTAAAACAAAGTCCCCATTGTAACCTATTTCCCCACTATTTTAGAGAATTGGGGGGAGGAGTAGGTAATTACATGATAATAGGAATTTTCTTTCAAGAACCAGGAATGGCCTTAAGGGAAAATCAATCCTTGAGTAATAATGTTGTCAGAAAAAAAATGGCATAATATTAATAATTCTAAAATGACTGTCATATTTGATAACTTCTCCCTATTTTATTTTATTTTTATTTTATCTTTTGGTGCTGGGGACTAAACCTAGGGACTTGTACAGGCTAATCATGTACTCTAACAACATGCTGCACTCCAAACATCCCCTTCCAAAATGTAATTGTTAGATGTTTTATTAACTTAATAAGCTACATAATAAATTTACCCAGTGGGGACTGCAATACAGCTTTCAGGTCTTTTTTCCCCAAAAGTTCACACATAAATGCACAGATAAAGTTTTTGGTCCTTGTTGTTTTAAACACTTCAAATGGCTTGTCATCCCCCTACCCTGCCCCTTATCTCCCTTATTTCCTGGTGCTGGGGATTGAACACAGAACCTCACACATGCTAGGCAAGTGCTCTACCAGTGAGCTATATCCTTCTCAGCCCTTTTCATTTTCTCTTTTGAGACAGAGTCTCATTAAGTTGCTGAGGCTGGTTTCCAACTTGCTATCCTCCTGCCTCAGCCTCTCTAGTCACTGGGATTACAGGCATGTGGCACCATAGACCAGTTTGGTTTGTTACTTACCTGTGTTGTAGTAAATCAATCTTTGTAACCAGGGCAACACACTCATTCCCATACTAAAGATCTGCTGTGGAGATACAGGAAACTTTTGTTGTTTTCTTCCCTTCCTGCCTGGGATAAAATCAGGGTAGAGAATCAGAATTTCTCTTTTGCCTGGAGTCTGGACAAAAGCTGTGTTTATTATCCCTCTGGGCTGGCTAGGGTTTGGAAGAGCATTTGCATCAGATGCCAAGGCTGACCCATGAATAAGCAGCAGAAGGCCATTTTTAGTCTTAGTTCTTGAGTTTTATAGAAACTATAAAAGTGACTCAAAGAACTCTTTGTAGACCTGCATATCGTTTCATCATCAGAATATCCTCCCTGCTCCTCCCTTTCTTGACATCACTCCACAAAGAGAGGCAGGGCCCTCCAGGGCTCTGGGAGCATGGGGAGAAACTGGTTGTTTCCTGAGACCTTGAGGTCAGGGCACACCATCCACCAGGGCTGGGTCTTCATCTTGGCTTAATGACTACAGTGTTCCTGGTGCAGAAAAAACTGTTTTAGGTAAGACCAATAAATTTCCTGCTGCCTAGTGACAGATGTTTGGTTTGGCATGTTACGCTTGCTTTTGGCATTCTCATAAAGAGGCAAAGCCAACCACATGATCCAGAAGGGGGAAAATAAGATCAAATGCTAAAATACTGGACCAATTTCATAGCAGCTGACAGGTGGAAAAGAGGCCCTGGCATTCAAACAGTGATTATGTTGGTTAATAGAGGAACATTTGAAATCCTTATGGGTTGATATCAAGAAGTTAAAATGCTCAAAAGCAAATGTTTAATGTTATTTTATTAGTGATCAGCTGGTAATATTTTGCAAATTTCCAAAGCCAGTATCACCTCAGTTGTGATGGTACTTTGGGGAATCTAGTATACATTTTTGTGTTTGTTGGACAGAACCTAGAACTACTTATTATTTTTCCTTTTTAAAATTTATTTTAATTTCCATCAAAGCAACACATATATGTGATAAAAATAAAATACTACTGAAGAGTTTCTATGGAAAAACAAGTTTTCTGCCTTCTTAGTCACACTTGCCAGAGGCAAATCTTCCCCCCATTTTTGGTGGGGTAAAGAGACTACAAACTTTAATACTGATTTTTACCTCTGTATTCCTTTAATCTGATCCCTCAAAAGTTACATATGCAAGTAATCTGGTGTATATCCTGCGAGAATTTGTTACTCTGCTCATAATAAACCTATATACGGTCATATATTGCCTGTGGTTGGACTACATCCAAGAAATGTGTCTTTAGGCAATTTATCATTGTATGAACACCATAATATGTACTTACATGAACTGAGACAACTACCATGTTACTAATCACTAGATATAATTTTTTTTCTTTTCTTGGTAGTGCTGGGGACTGAACTCAGGACCTTGTGCAGGCAAGCACTCTACTAACTGAACTATATCCCTAGTGCTAGATATAATCTTACAGGACAATCACTGTGTATGTGGACCACTGTGTTATGCAGCACATGACTATGCACATGTAGAAAGAGCCACTTTTTAATCCCCAGTACTGCAAAAATAATTATTTTTCCTTTTTAGTATTCCAGTAATGACCTCCAGACATTCAACTATATACCTTTGATGATCTTTCTTTATTTCTCAATTTCAAAGTTACTATCTTCTGAGGACTGTGGCTCACGCCTTCATAATCCCAGCTCAGGAGGTTGAGGAAGAAGGATTGCATGGGTTTTTTTTCCAGAAAAATTTAACAATTTTATTTATAATTGTAATAGAGTTGAACTGCTGAAACTTGTTCACTGAAACACTTTGACTTGCATTAATGCTTTAAAGTCCTGCATTTATATTAAAAATTCTCACACAAGTTATAATGGAAAATGTCTAATATCTGATTTCTGTCTCCTATTTTTCCACTCCCAATCATATGCTTAGGTATCTTTTGACTATATGGACAAAAGTATCTTACGTTCAGAACTACCAATAACAGGAAGAAAAGAAAAAAAAATTGTTTTGAGAATGAAATGTTTCCCAGCATAGTGAATTCTTAGGTACTTTCTCCACATATACCGAGTGCTAGTTGGATGTCTTCTGGCAAAATTGTTACACGTTTGGCATGGATAGCACACAACAGGTTGATGTCTTCAATAAGGCCAATCTGATAGGCCTCACTTGCCTCCTGCAAAGCACCAATAGCTGCACTCTGGAAACACAGATCTGTTTTGAAGTCCTGAGCAGTTTCTTCCACTAAACGCTGAAGGTGAGTTTGAGAACCACAAGTGCAGTGTACTTTATATAACGTCTAATTTCACCGCATGCCATAGTCCCAGCCCCCAACAATGAGTTTCTTCACTCCTCCAATAGAGGGCTCACTCTTGAGAGCAGCTTTTGTAGCCAGTTGTTTCCTGGGTGCTTTACCACCAGTGGATTTGTGGGCAGTATGCTTTGCACCAGCCACGGTAGAAAGACCTGCTTACTTACCCACCTTCTCCTTAGGCTGGAGCTTGGCCGACTAGAGGTTGCTCTGGTGTTAGGAAGTGACTGCGTGGTGGCAGCGCGAACACAATTGAAAGACGGCTGACATTGGGGCTATCCCCTAACATACCAGGATTTAATGTTTGAGGCCAGACTGGGCAAGGTAGGGAGACCCTGTCTCAAAATAAAATAAAAAGAAATAAGGGCTAGGGGCATAGCTCAGTGGTAAAGCACTTGCCCTAGCTTGCATGAGGCCCTGGTTTTATCCCTAGCATAACAAAACAAAACCATAAAAGATACTATCTTTTCACGCTCCATGTTCCATGTGAATATCTTTGGAAAGAAAGTTCCAGACAGGGGTGTAAGATCAGCCTGGGGTGAGCTGATCAGACAATAGAAACCAGAGAACAGGCCAGATGTAAATCAAAAACAAACTTTATTGGGGGCCCGCTCTTGGGTGAGGTTCCCGGTCCAGCAGGGTGCCAGGCTGGAGAAGTCCCACGTGGCCTCTATAGGGCTGGGTTTTTCTAACCCCGGGGTGGGGGAGGGGAAGTTCGAGAAGTCCCTGTCCTCCTGGAGTTCTTTGTCAGCGTCTGATTGGTTACTTCTTCGGGCATGGGCAAGTCACATTGTTCCTCTGAGCATGTGCAGGCTGCTTGATGCCCTGCCCCCATCCTGAATCCTGGGAGTAGGTCTTTCCTTCGTGTAAAGGATACATTGTTTCTTGGCCAGTGTGCGGGTTGCATGATGCCCTACCCCAATCCAGTCGCCTTGGGCCGCCCTAACGAGGGGCAACAGCAAAAGCCTCAAGGCAGGACGGTGTGCTTGGCACACAGATGGATTAACAGGGAGGCTCATGTGGCTAGAATGGAGTGAGGGAAGGGCAGAGAGGTGGATGCTAAGGCAAGGAAGCTCCCAGGGGGTGAGATGGTGGAAGCCCTAAGGTTCAATGTAGGGAATTTTTGTTTTTACTCTAGGTTCAATGGGAAGCCACTGTAGGGTTCTGAGCAGAGACATGACATGGTCTGACCTGTGTTTAGAAGGATGTGTATGGCCTCCACGTTGAGAGCAGCAGGAAGACATTGGTGGAGGCAGGGGACTGACCAAGAGGCTCTTAAGTAACCCAGACAGATGAGGTTCCTTCTGAGCGGGCAGTGCTCTTGGAGTTAGCGAAAAGTAGCCATTCTGGATATACTTTGATGAGGCAATTGGACCTTTTCCCCTTTCTTCCATCTTTCACATATTTCTATCCTAGACTCCATATTCTGTCAGCATGTTTTTATTTTTGCAGTTCTAGGTTAATGCCAAATTCATTCTTTACTGTAACCCATCTTTCACATGTTGCTTATAAGTTGATCCTGAAGGTTAAAAATTAATGCTTTCTCCAGTTTATATTATTATGTCTATTTAACTATCATTTACTGCATAGATGAAAAATGTGCAAAAATTGCATTTCTTTTTGTAGTGTAAGGTCATGATCTCTAGACTTCTTGAAGAATGTTCTAGTGTTCAAATTAAATAAATTGTCTTATCATTTCAGAAATAGCTTAAAATGATGCTGTATTTTAACTGGCTTTGTATTCATATCATGACTTATTTTACACAATTTTTGTCGTTTGTCTTTCCTGGAATTTCCATTTGTCTTTCTTTTATTCTTAGAGAAGAAACACATGATTTCTCACTATATCATGGATATCCCCCATTTCCATAGTTATTCTATCTTTAATGTAGACCACATTTCATTTTTGTTCGTGAAGACATTGTATTTGGGGTCAACTGGCTTCCTGTTCTGATTTAGATTGTTTAGCAAACTTCATGCACAAGTATCACCCTGGAACTGTTTTTGATTAAACTTCACTCCTAGTTCTACTCCCTTATAATCTACATCCTCTTGTTTGTGGTTTGTACCTCACTTCTCTGGAATATATCCAAAGTCATTTTCAACAGAAGCAAACAAACAAATAGAAGGAAGATGAAATTTCTGAGTACTTGCAAATCTGAAAATGTCTTTCATATGCCTTCATTGATTTATAGTCTGGCAGAGCACAAATTCTATATTCAAACTTTTCCCCTCTTCAGAATTGTGAAGGCATTGTTCTGTTCTCTTTTAGCACAGAGTATTACTAATAAGAAGTTTGATGCCAGTTTATTATTGTTTCTTGGTATGTGACTTTTTTCCCTTCTTCTCTAGAGACTTTAAAAAACATCTACTTTTCCTATGTTTATTACAGCACTATGCACAATAGTCTAGATTGGAATCAACCTAAATGTCCATCAAGAGGTGAATGTGTCAAGAAAGTGGGGTATGTACATAATGGGGATTTTATTCAGCCGTAAAAAGAAGGAAATCCTGCCATTTGTGACAACAGAGATGAGCCTGTGGGGCATTATGCTAAGTCAAATAAGTTCATGACAGAAGGACATATTCTGCACTGTTCTACTAACATGAGATTCCTAAAATAGTCAAATTTGTAAAAGCAGAAAAATAATGGTGGTTGCCAGGGACTGGGGTAGGAGGAAATGGGCAGTTGCTGCTCAATGGCTAGAAAATTGCAGTAAAACAGGATAAATAAGTTCTAGAGATCTGTGCTTGCAGTTAACACACTGTACCATAAACTTAAAAGGTTGTCAAGAAGTAGATCTCATCTTATGTGTTCTTACCACAGTTAAAAAAAAAAAATTCTCTTAACATATGTTGTTCTAAAATTTCATGGTGATGTAGCATGGTCTTTTTTTTCTTGATACTCTTTTATCTCCTTTACTAGGAATAGTTATGTCTTTAACTTTGGAGGAGATCTCTCTATAATTTTTTCCGTTTCATTCTTCCTTATTTTTATTTTTCTCCTCTATTGTATTTGCTGGATGTTGGAACTTCTGGATTTATTCTTTTTGTTTCACCTTCTCTGAAACTCTCTTTTTCTAATCTTTTGATTTATGTTCTAGAAGGGGTCCTAGACTTTGTCTTTCAACACTTTAGTTGCTTGGGGAGGGTATTAAGGATTGAACCCAGGGGTGTTTTACCACTAAGTTACATACCCAGTCCTCTTTATGTTTTTGTTTTAAGACATGGTCTTGCTAAGTTGCTGGAGATGGCCTGTTACTTGTGATCCTCCCTGTCTCAGCCTCCTGAGTCCCTGTTTACAGGTGTGTGCCACGAAGCCTGGCTCTTTCAATTGATTTTAAAAATTTCAGCAATCATATGCTTAACTTACAAGACTCTTCATTTGCATATTTATTTTGGTGTATGTGTGGGGGCAGGATGAGGAGTAGGATTATCCAGTGCTGGTTTTGTGGAAGCAATCAATACCTTTTCAAATTTTTCTAAGAACACTAATTTAAAATTTTTATTTTATTTTTTTCTGTTCCAGAAGCAGACAATCTCTGTTCTTCTTTCTGGAATAGTATATCTTGGATTTGTTTGATAGTTTTGCTTGTTTTCTTTCTTGTGATCTTTAGTTGTTCATCATATTTAAGAAGGGGACTGTTCTAGATAGCTATTGGAGTTTCTTACTATTGTACATATAGGTCTTTATCTGCCTATGGTGGTAATTCCATGTGTATGGGAAGGATAATTGATTATGGGCCAGTTACCTAAATAAACCTCAAAACTTCATTGGTTTTACATGAGAGATGCTTGTTTCTCAATAGCAGCATAGTTCAAATATTCTGGATGGCCGGTGGCTTTCCTGCATGTAGGAGACCCAGGCTCCTTCAACTGATGCTGCATGTATGTTCTTTGACCTTCATGCTTTCTGCTTCTGGCTGGCAGAGGGTGAATGAGAAGGTGAAAAGGCACTTTTTCTTTCTTTATTCCTTCCTTCTTCCTTTCCTTTCTTCCCCCCTTCATTCCCCACCCCCTCTTTCTCATACGCAGGGCATCACAAATATTTAGCATGTGCTCCCATCATTGTGCTGTACCCCCAGCCCCACAGTTGCTTTCTTTTCTTTCTTTTTTTTTTTTTGAACTAGGGGTTGAACTCAGGGACACTTGGCCACTGAGCCACATCCCCAGCCCTATTTTGTATTTTATTTAGAGACAGGGTCTCACTGAGTTGCTTAGGGCCTCGCTAAGGTGCTGAGGCTGGCTTTGAACTCGCGATCCTCCTGACTCAGCCTCCCAAGTCGCTTGGATTACAGGCGTGCACCACCACGCCTGGCTCACAGTAGCTTTCTTAAAAGCCCTGGCCTGCAAGTGACACACACCACTTCCACTCACATTCCATGTGATTAGATGACTTCATTTGAATATGAGGGAGGCCAGAAGATGAAGTGCCTAGTCTGGCAATCGTTTCCCCGAAAAAGCATCAGATTAAGGAATGAGAAACCCAAGTTCTTGGTACATAGTTAACTGCAGCATTAATAAACAGATTTACCCACTGGTTGCCTTTATTTTAGGGTTACAGTGTTGATACTTTTTAGTTTTGCAGGGAGAGGTTTGGAACGCCAAAGAAGAAGAGAGAGGGCTTTATTTGGGACACTGACATCCATCCTTAGCATTTCTAATTCTCCTCAGTTTATTTTGTTTTTCAGAAGAAGAAACCTTATTTTATTTTTGCCAGGGATCAAATGCTAGCTGGTATTCCATGTATTTAAAAATGGCAGAGGAAGGCAGGAAGTGTAGGCAGATATCTGGTGCCATCATATGCCACACACACTTTCAATCAATCCTTCCATTTTAGCCTCTCTGCTCCCTACCCTTTGAGGCACCTGCAAACCGAGCCTGAAGCTTCTGTGGGTTTCTGCCATGGAGACTGACTCCTACACTAAAATCACTTCCTGCATATTCTGTGCTAGTGGGTCTCTCTTACTTAAAATAATGGCTTATGATCTGTTCTCATTGTCCATGAACTTGCTTTAAATTCTCTACTGGCGCTGGGAATGGTGGTGCATGCTTGTAATCCCAGCACTTGGGAGGCTGAGGCAGGAGGATCACGAGTTCAAAGCCAGCCTCAGCAACTTAGCGAGGCCCTAAGCAACTCAGTGAGACCCTGTCTCTAAATAAAGTACAAAAAAGGGCTGGGGATGTGGCTCAGTGGTGGAGTGCCCCTGGGTTCAATCTCTGGTACCAAAAAAAAAAAAAAAAAAAAAAAAAATTCTCTACTGGCAACTGTCCTCCCGCTTTCCTTAGTGTTCTGAATTTATTCCCATGTTATCATTAGGCCTCAGAAAGTAGGGAAGGAGAAGCCTTGTGCTGGGTCTTGAAGCCCCCAGAAGTTTCCTTGCAGGAAGCTTTCATGTATTCAACCAGAGTTGAATTTGGTTGCATTACCTTTAAAATGTAACCTCTCTGTCTGCTCAATTGTTTTAAGCATGCTCAGAATTAGCAGCTCAGACTACTAACTTTGGGTTTTCATCATGGTTCATGGCTGGTAGAGTCTATCATCCTGTATCTACCAAAAGACTAGGTAGGAGGGTGATATTTGAAGTGTCTGAAGGATATTTTTTCCAATTCTTTAACCTCTATTCTAGAAATAAGTTGGAACAAACATTGACTTAGCCTTAGCCATAACTGCCTTGGCTGAGTTGTGGTTTAGCATTATGACCTTCGTTTTAACAAAACAACATAGTACCCTTATTAAGCCTGTTATTGTGATTATTTTAAGAATCTTAAAGAGATGTTATCTGCTCTCTTTGTCTCTCTGAGAGACATTTTTCAAATAGCTCATGCTGCAAAACTTGTCTTTTTCCAAGACCCGGATGCATTCCCTCCTTTCTGATAATGAGAATTGTGCAATTAATTATAGAGTCATGTGCTACATACAGATACTTTGGTCAACAAGACAAACCTCATATGTGGTAGCTATAAGATACAGTCTAGTGTGTAGTGGGTTATACCACCTAGGTTTGTGTACGTGCACTCTGATGTTCATGCAACAACAATGCCTAAGGATGCATTTCTCAGAACACATCCCTGTCATTAAGCAACATGATGGTATTTCCCTTTAACATCTTTTTAATGTTATTTAGTCTTGACTTTATTATATCTTAGAATTCTGAAAGTGTCTCTAAGATGATGTGAATTCAGGGCTGGGGTTATAGCTCAATGGAAGAGCACTTACATAGCACATGTGAGGTACTGGTTTGATCCTCAACACCACATAAAAATAAATAAAGATATTGTGTCCATCTACAACTAAAAAAAAAAAGATAATGGAATTCAGGTAGAATTGGATTGGGAATTGGCTCCATATGTCAACTGGCTGCAATTCTCAGATGGGGACTTGCTAAAGGTATTACCTTGTGCAGGTTGAAGAGTCAGGAAATGAGTGCTTTGTGATTATTTGGGGTTTTCTTAATTTAATATATGGTACAATTTTATAATATTTGGTTTATTTCTTACTCAGCTTATAAATGTAAACATAAATTACACATTAAGTGGAAGGCTAATTGAGAAGTTCTCTTTCAACCTTGCAATAATGTGGTCATGATTTCTACATGATAAAACTTTTTGGATTCCACTTATGGTAAGATTTACTGTATCTTCCTTTATTATCAATTCTAAGGGTTAATAAAATGTGCACACTATTTGTTGACAATGAGCAGCATACATTTTATGTTGTATATACTGTATTTTGAATGTGTTATTTTATAATGCACTTCAAAAGCCCTGTACAAGATTACATATAAATAACATGAATATAAAAATAAATGAAAAGACTCAGTTGAGTACACTTTGGCATGTATCTATTTTGAATATAATGTATTTGGTAGGTACTCATTTCTATAAGAGAAAATATTTTTCTTCCTTTTAAAGATTTATTTGAAGACATACAAAATGGCCTTACTATTTGTGTGGACTGAAAAAAGAATCTGCAAAATTCATGTCCATTGGAACCTCAGAACGTGATCTTGTTTAGAAATAAGGTCTTTGCAAATGTTATCATTTAAGATGCAGCCATCCTGATTAGGATGGGTCCCCAAATCCAATGATTTGGTGATCCTCTTACGACAAAGACAGGGATTAAAGTGATGCAGCTATAAGTCAAGGAAAACCAAGTATTTCTGGCAACCACCAGAAGTTAGAAAAGGGCCTAGGAACAGAACCTGCCAGCCTCTAGGAGGAACCGCTCTGCCAACACCTTATTTTTGATCTTCTGCGTACTGAACTAGGAGAGAGTAATTTTCTGTTGTTTTAAGCCATGGGTTTTCTGGTAATTTGTTACAGAAATCTTAGGAAACTACCCTAACTCGAATTTCAAAAAAATCTCCTTCTGTGAGTACATATAAGTTGAGCATCTAGTGGATGTTCCACAAATAACTGCCAACTGATAACTTTCCAAATGAGGGTTAACTAATTCACTAGTAACCTAGAGGAGCATTTCCAGAGTAATTTTAAACAAAACATTATGATGAAGAAAAGTCATGTTCCCCTCTTTTTTCTTTTTAGTAGAAAACACATTGTGGTTTAATATAAAATGCTTTGGTGCAATTTGAAAAGCTTCGATTACATGAACATTCTTATATGAATTATAGCCAAAGGAGACGACATAAATGAGGGTTATCAAATTTTATGCTGCAAAGAGATGCATGTAGTAATATGAAGAAGTATTTTATTCTTCTGTCAAAACCCACAGCTGGTGCCCACATTGGGTTTTATTAACTTAGCTTGGGAAGATGCCAATAAGAGAGAAGTGATTTGCAATACTTACGGGAAAAAAAACTGATGCAATGTATTTTCTTGATTAATGAATTTTCATGATATTATAACAGGCAGAAAAAATGTAAAAAAATGATAAATGCCACAGGAATGAATTAAAATTGTTTTTTCATTTGATTTTTTGTCAAATCATGAATGTATTTTTATTCAGACTGGATTTATGCAATTTGTATATTTATAGCTAAATATGTCATTGAGCCTGGGAAAAAACATTCGGTTGAATAAATTACTTTTGTAGAAAAAGGCCTACATCATGGTCCACAGAGGCATGCTCAAGCTGTCATTCTGATGTTCTACCGCTCTCTACTGCTCAGAGGGAGGAATTACAGTGAGCCCTTTTCCCCCACTAAAGTTGATTTCTTTTGTACAGGTTAAGTGTTTTTTTTTTTTTTTTGGTCCATTTGCTTAATCTACTATGTATATTCAGAAACAAATAACACTGGAAACTAGCAGACATAAAATCATCAGGTTTATGTCTCTGTGAACTCCTTAATGGTTAGGGACCCTTTGTTTTATCTTCATATTCACAACAGCAACATACTGCTTAGCTTGGTATAGTACTCAATGAATGTTGGGTGAACAAAATGCTGAGGCAATCTGTGCAATTACTCAAATCTTCATTTATCATTTTTATAAAACTAAGTATAAATATCATTACCATATGTATTTATAAAATTAGTAAAACATTTCAATATATTGATTCCTTAAAAATACTAAAGTTATTTTAGCTTTGATATAATTCACCATTTCAAAACCTTTATTTGTAGACATTTTGACCGTAGTTTAACATGGGTACTTTTGTGGTTATCTGTTTTTCTGAATAGTTAATTGGAGATTTTTGCTGGTTAGAATTAAGATCAACTATGGGAAGCAGAAAACCTGAAATACTAGTGACTTAAGGTCTGAGTTTATTTCTGTCACACACAAATCTATGTATACCAAGTCTGACATGAAGCTTCTGTAGTCATCAGGGTCCTGACTCTTTCTGTCTTATAGCTCCATCATGCATCAGCCATGTATACTATGTGGCATGAGGAGGTACAGAGCATCTGTGAGAGTGCATTAGGATGACTGTTGGAGACTGGAGGTTGGCATATGGGTATTCTGACAGAAGGTGCTGATGTAATGGTCCATTACAACTGTATAAGATTGGTGGGCTCAATTCTTTCTTTCTTTTAGTACCAGGGATTGAATCCAGGGGCACTTAATCCCTGAACAACATTCCTATCCCTTTTTATTTTTTATTTAGAGAGCGAGTCTCCATAAGTTGCTTTACGACCTTGCTAAGTTGCTGAGGCTGGCTTTGAACTTGTGATCATCCTACCTGAGACTTCCACGCTGCTGGGATCACAAACATGTACCAGGGCTCAATTTGGAGCTACATGATGCCCTGTAAGTTTCAGAAATTGATATCCTATAAATTCATTACCCCAAATAGGTACTCATAGTGCCCAAACATCTTATTTCTTTTGTAGCATAGCTTTCTCCTTCTTCACAGTATTGATATTTAACCTCTTATTTCCTGAAACTTCTAGCCCTCACATCCTGTCCTTCTGACACTTTCTGCTTCACATTCTTACATCCTCATTTTCACCGTAGTCCTTCATTTTTCATTTAAGAAATGAAGCTACCGAATGGGCCCTTTCTCCCCAAGGTCATATCTTTTTTCCACTGTTTATCTACAAATTCTCAATAGAATTTGCACTTTTTTTTTTTTGCATTGAAGGAAGAGTATCTAGAGCCAAAGTCAGCTATAGGTGTGAAGTTGCAGTGAATACAAAGAATTGGGTTTTCTCAAGGACATGGTTTTGTCAAATGAGTAAGAGAAATGGAAGATGGAGCAGGGAATAAAGGGATGTGTAAGGTACTGATTGAGATGATGGATCAGGGAATCTAAGTGGGAGTAAAGAGAGAAATGACAGGGCTGGAGCTGTAGCTTACCGCAGAGCACTTGCTTAGCATGTGTGAGGCACTGGGTTCAATTCTCAGCACCACATAAAAATACATAATAAAATAAAGGTCTATCAACAACTAAAAAAATATTTAAAAAGAGATAAATTAGGACATAATGAAGTGAGAACTGTGACAATATGGAAACATTAATAAATTTTAGGTCCTCTGAGGTCCTTATTCTTTGCCTATTTATTAGGTCACTTGTCTTTTTCTTATTGATTTATAGAATTCCTTATATGTACTAAGCACTATTTTGTGTTGGTTGTAAGGTTTGTATTTTCATTTTATCTGGGACTTTCCCTCCACCTTTTATGATATATTTTGATGCATAGATGTTTTCAACTTTACTAAATTTATATTTTATGGTTTATATTTTTATGTTTGAATTTGGAACTTATTTTCTATACTGAGGTAAAAAGGTTTAATTTAAATCTAGGATTAAAATTCTTCTAGATTTTAAAGTTTCACCTTTTACATTTAGGTCTTCACCTGAAATTTATTTTTATGTACAGTATGAAGTAGAGATCTACCCAGTTTTTAAGGCTCATTCACTGATTTCTGCCCCATCAATTCATCAAAGATGCTTTAAAAATGCTGATGCATTTTTTGCCAAATTCAAAAGTCTAGACATTCATTTTACTTGATCTTTAAGTAGCATTTGGCATTTTTGCCCTCTCTCTCATTCTAAAAACAATCTTCTGTATGGTTTCATTAATAATATACTTCCTTATTTTCTCTGACTTCTTTGAAGGCTCTTTCTCCTTTAATAGAAGTTATACTAGTTATGATTTATGAAGTATTTTTCTATGTGCTGGACTCTATGTTTAAACATTTTTTTCAACTTAATCCTCACAACAGGTTGCTCCATCAGAAATGGTTCTAATGAGGAAACAAAGGCTCAGAGAATTTATGTAACTTACCCCAGTATTTAAGTCCATGTAGATTGAATTTGAGGTTGAATTCTTAACTGCTTTGCCATGCTAGTGCTGTTGCCCCAATTTAATATCTTCATTTTGGAGTTGTCATAACTTGGTCTAGGGTCCTCTTTTTTACAACTTTAAAAACTATTTATGTACCAATGACTTGCACATTTATATTTCCATCCCAGACCTATTTTCTGAGGTGTGCATGTAATTTTGCCACTTCTATGACTCATAGGTACCTCAAACCCAACATATCTAAAATTGGACTTTTGATCTTATTATAACCCCACTCTCAGAGATTGGAAATTCCATCTATATGGTGTCTCATGCCAGAAACCTGACAGTTATTTTAGGTACCATTTTCTCCTTTCATCTAATCCCTCACAAAATTTTTTAATTCTACCTTTAAAATATATCATGATCTGTCTGATTTTCTCCCTCTCCTATCTGCCACTATCCTAGTTCAAGCTGACTACCCTTAGATTCTCCTAATTAATCTCACTTCTCTGGCTCTTGCATTTTTTCTATTTTCCATTCAGCAGTTAGTAGGATAGTTTACGCATGACTCCCAAAGCGCAAGAAATAAAAGCACAAATCAATGATTGGGATAGAGTCAAACTAAAAAGCTTTTTCTCAGCAAAGGAAACAATTAGCAATGTGAAGAGAGAGCCTTCAGAGTGGGAGAAAATCTTTGCCATACACACTTAGATAGAGCACTAATCTCCAGAATCTACCAAGTACTCAAAAATCTTTACACCAAGAACACTAATAACCCAATCAATAAATGGGCCAAGGATATGAACAGACACTCTACAGAGGAAGATCTACAAGCAATAAACAGATTTATGAAAAAATGTTCAACATCACTGGTTATAAGAGAAATGCAAATTAAAACCACCTTAAGATTTCATCTTACCCCAGTTAGAATGTCTTTTATTAAGAACACAGGCAACAACAGGTGTTGGCGAGGATGTGGGGAAAAGGGTACACTCATACATTGCTGGTGGGAGTGCAAGTTGGTGCAGCCACTCTGGAAAGCAGTGTGGAGATTCCTTAGAAAACATGGAATGGATCCACCATTTGACCCGGCTATTCCACTCCTTGGCCTATACCCAAAGGACTTAAAATCAGATTGCCTCAGTGATGCAGCCACATCAATGTTCATAGCTGAATCATGTTCTTTTGCTGCTAAAATCTCTCTCTCTCTCTCTCTCTCTCTCTCTCTCTCTTTCTCTCTCTCTCTCATCTCTGAAGCACTGGCAATTGAACCCAAGGACTGGCACATTCTAGGAAATCACTCTACCAATGAGCTATGCCCTCTAATTTTTTTTTTCAGTTTTTATTTTTTAGATAGGGTCTTGCTAAGTTGCCCAGGATGACCTTGAACTTGAGATCCTTCTGCCTCAGTCTGTTGTGTAGCTGGGATTACAGTATGTGCCCCCACACTTGGCTTACTGCTAAAAATTCTCAAATGGTTGCTGGAAAGAATGGCATATTGTCTATTGTTCACTATTATTCTCCTTTCCTGCAGGAGAACTTGAAGTTAGGTCTGTCACTTGTTTTAGCAAATACAGTGTGCACAGAAATTGTACATGCCACCCACAGACAGAAGCTTTAAGAACTGAACTAGTCTCTATTTTCTTGTTCCTTTTACTGTTGCTAATAACAGTGTTCCACATAGTGGATGCATTTGTCCCAGAATAAGGACAGTGACATCCCAAGAGCAGAGCTCACTGCTAAACTATGATGGACACATGTATGAATGAGATATTCATCTTTGTAAGTCATGGACATTCTAGAGTTGTTATTACAGCAAAGCCTAGTTCACCTGGATGATACAACTCTATGTTGCTCTTCAGATCTTTAACATGGCCTATGGTGCTCTGCATGGTCTGGTCTCTGCTTGCATTTCTAACCTCAACTTGTGCCACTCTTCCTACTATTCATTATTCTCCAGTCACGAAGATTTTCTTTAGTTCTTTGACCTTCCCAATTTCTTTTTTTCTCAGTAATGTTAAAAGTGCAAGGAATACTATTTTCCCCACTTTTCACTAGTCAATATTTTTCTGGGCTTAGCTTACATATCAGCTATTTCAGAAAGTTTTTTCCATCACTCCCCAATATATATTAGGTTTTCTCTTACGTTCTCATAGAACACTTGCAAGCTGAGATGAGTGTGTTGAAGGGAATTTGCACTCATCTCAGTTTATAATTATTCTAAGACGTATACTTTTTCTCTATGTTGTCAGTTGTGAGTGACAGATTATCCAATAAAAAATGGCTTAAATAATAGAGGTTGAATTTATCTCCTATCTGAAGAAGACCAGTGGAAGCTGATTCCAGAATTGTTCACTGACTCAGTGATACTATCAAGGACTGGGACTTCTTCTCCCTCTTCTTCCTCTTTTTGTGGTGCTGGGGATTGAACCCAGGGTCTTATTCATGCTAGGCAAGTACTTTACTGGTGCACTACATCCCTAGCCCTTTTTATTTTTTCATTAAATGCCATAGACTGGCCTTGACTTGGGATCCTCCTTCCTCAGCCTCCTGAGTAGCTGGTATTACAGGTGTGCTACTGCACCCAGCTTCCAAACTGGAGTTCTTTTTATACATCTACTCTGATATTCTGAAAGGTTGGCTACCACCTTCAGTCTTGTTGACCCAATATCACTAGAGAACACCAGGAAATATTCAGCAATATCAATTCACAGGGAGAGAATTGAAAACATGGACTCAGAATAATATTCATAGGACAAAGGCTCCTAAATTTCAGCAGAAACTAAAATTTTGACATGTACAGAAAATGTACTTGTTTTATATAAACTGGCCTTTCTCCTAAGTCCCAGCTTTTGAATAATGGCATAAAGAAAAAAAGAAAAAGAAAGAAGAAAATTAACTTAATAATTTGAAAGCTTTGTTATGCAACTCAATTAGCCCCTTTGACAAGTATTTACTTTCTCTTAGAAAATGATTGCTTACTAATGCTCTTCCCAAGAGAGCATCCAGAACTGATGCGAGTTCTGTTGCATTGGGGCAAATGACCTTAGAGCATGCTGGTTGGCTCAGCTGGTTCCTGGTGTTTGGTGCTGCTCTCCGTTGTGTGGGTCTATGGCTGAGTTGTCCTTTGGCTTACACAGTATTTTTGTTGGCTTCCTGTGGCTGCTGTGATTATAGATTCCTAAATTTCTCCCTGTATTAGTCAGTTTTTCATTGTTGTGATCAAAATATCTGATTGCTGTGCCCAGGAAGGCGAAACTCTTGGTTCTGGTGAGGAGTGAAAGGGGATTCAAAAATAAAGATTCACAAACACAGATTTTGAAGATTAAGCTGGGATCAGGTAGAGCTCGGCTCTCTGATGGAGATGCAGATCTAAAGAGTTACACCAGCAATCTTTATTTATATATGTCTCATTATCATTGCAAGACTATGCAACCATTATTCTTTGTATTCAGAAAAGTTACAGAAACTAGGACATCTTTGTAGCTTTTCCACAGTTGCAAAGTGCAATGTTGGGAGCTTTGTGTAGCTCTCAAGAAAGTTCATTGTTAAAAGTTACTGTAAAGGGGGCAGGAACCAGAGATGCTGAGCTGGTAAAACACTGTAGTTGTCTAGCATGAGAATTCCTTCCTTCCCAAGTAGCTGTGTGCCTGAGATCAAGGTCAGAGCTGATAGGACTCTTGCACAGAGCCTCTTCATGCAGGACATTGCCACAGCAGCTAAGCACCCTATGCCCTTGTACAGAAACATTCCCAGACACTGGGCATGCCACAGTCATGAGGTCATCAGAGAACCCCAATCTCAGTCACTGCTCTTCCATCCTCTGTCACCACTCTCCACAATTGTCAGTTCGTGTTAAATAGAAGAAAGTTAATTTTCCCCCTCACACACACACACACACACACACACATGCACACACATTAGGACTTTGTTTTATATACATATGTAACATAGATATGTCCAAGGGAGAAAACATGATGGCTTCGTTTGATATACATGTGTATATATACACACACACATATATATATTTCTCCCTTGGCCTGGGAAGATCACCTGGAAGCTGGTCAAACAACCTTGATTTTGGGTACAACTGAAAAATCACCTCATAAACACTCACAACCACGGGACCTTCAGCCAGTTTAGAGGCCAAATCAAAATTGCCTGGGACTCACCAGCTAAACATAACCAGGGGGAAAAAGTGGTCCCCAACCGAGCCCTGCAGAAGCAGATCGGATGGCTGGAGGATGCAGGGATGGGCGGGGCCGCAGCCTCCTGACCTGCAAGCTCTGCCGGCTGGTGCTAGGTGGCAGAGGCCCTCTGGAGCCGGCTACCCAGTTACTGCGCCTGGGACTATCCTACTTTTTCAGGCTCTTTGGTGCGCTGTCACCACGCTGCGCCGGGTATGGGGCTTTCCGCTCCCCACTGTGGCGGGGCATGACTACTATGATACCGACCGCGTTTTTGAAGAGCTCTTCCTGAAGCTGGACTGTCTTGGCTACGGGAGGGTGGGCATCGTTGAACTGTCGAAAGTCCTGGAAGCCATGGGACTCCCTCTGATCAAGGACAGCAAGGTGGGCCGCGGTGGCGTCTGGGCCGCAGGGAGCTGGGGTAATGCAGCTCCAGGTCCCTCAGTCCTTCCCTAGCTCTTATTTGGGGCTCAGACGTTCTTTCTATATGAGCGAATTTGTTCAAAGGACGGGGCTCTGGGAACACCTTCCGCAAGTTAATTTACTATAGGTGAGCTGCTTTGGTGAAATATACAGTAAACTTTACTGTTCTGCTGGAGTGGGGCCCACACCACCCAAATACATAAAAGGCAACATTAATACTCCTCCCCGTCCTCACCAAGTAAGCCAGTTGAGGGTCCCCCTTGGTGGCTGATGATGGTTCAACTAAAAGCTCTCCTCAAGGGCATCCCAGCTTGGAAAATGTGGTCTGCCCACCTGCACAGGAGTTTCTCCAAAATCTCCATCAATGGGCAAATGCTTATCAAGGAGCAGGAGCATGTCTTGGGGCTTTCCAGTGTGCAATCGCCATTTGGCTGATGTAGGGAGGGGGCATTAATTACAACCACAATTTTCAGCTCGACCATACACTGAAGACATATCTATACTTCAATTTACTGTAATACTGTAGTGTACACTATGGTATGGAATTGTTATAAATAAATGACAATATAATTACTTTTGTATTTTCAGAGGCCTCTCATTTCTATAGCTGTGTATTTAACCAGTTGACCACTAGAGTAAAAAAAAAAAAAAAATAGCCAGAGTTTGTTTTACTTTAAACTTCTCTAAGAGATTACATGGCCAATCAGCAGCATGGGAGAGTTTGTGGAGGTGCACATGTTTAAAAAAGGACTGTGACTCCAGATTTTGTAGAAATCATTTTCTAGTTAATAAACAATTAAATTAAAAAAAAAATTGTTTAATAAATTTCTTTCTGGCAGACTTGAATTAAAGGATGTCTGTGAAGACAAGGGTCTCTGAGTCCAGAAAAACATATCAGCACAGTAACATCTATTTTAAATGTATCATTCTTACCATTTACAAGTGTACACCAGAGAATGAGATAACTACATGGTATGAATAATGCTATATCACATTTTAGTTATGGAAATTGATGGTTTGTTCAATGAGGCCTATCCAATCACACATGGAGTCTTAATAATAGTATGTGTGGAGAGTGGTGACAAAGGATGGAAGAGCAGTGACTGAGATTGGGGGTCTCTGATGACCTCATGGCTGTGGCATGCCAAGTGCCTGGGAATGTTTCTGTGCAAGGGCATAGGATACTTAGCTGCTGTGGCAATGTCCTGCATGAGGAGGCTCTGTGCAAGAATCCTATCAGCTCTGACCTTGATCTCAGGCATACAGCTCCTTGGGAAGGAAGGAATTCTTATGCTAGACAACTAAAATATTTCACCAGTTTAGCTTATTCGGTTCCTGTCCACCTTACAGTAACTTTAAACAATGGACTTTCTTGAGAGCTACACAAAGCTCCCAACATTGCACTTTGCAACTGTGGAAAAGCTGCATAGATGTCCTAGTTTCTGTATCTTTTCTGAATACAAAGAATAATGGTTGCATAGTCTTAAACCTGATAATGAGACATATATAAACAAGGATTGCTGGTGTAACTCTTTAGATCTGCATCTCCATCAGAGAGCAGAGCTCTACCTGATCCCAGCTTAATCTGTGTTTGTGAATCTTTGTTTTCCAATCCCCCTTCACCCCTTGCTGGACCCAAGAGTTTGGTCGTGCTGTTCATGACAGTATGCATTGTTTACACTGGATTCTGTGGGTCCAAGTTTTCTTCCTATTTTTTTCTGCATTCACCTTTCATTATACAAATCAAAACAAACAAATAACAATAGTAATAGCACCTGCCCAAACTGATGATATTATTATTCTCATCTGAATTTAGCCCCAGAATATTACAATATCATTTCTCTTTTCAGTAAGAGCTGGATCCTCTTCTCTTCTTAGTCAGACTGTCAAGAGTCAGCTCTGTCTTCTGTACCTCTACCTCAGGGATGACTTGGTTCTCCAAAGACATTTGGCATTTGGGGGGACATTTTTGAAGATCCTGACTGTGTGTGTGCATGCACGTGTGTGTGTAAAGGGCCAGGAAAGCTGCTAAATATGCCATAGTACACAGGACAACAAAGAATTACCTGATCCCAAATGCCAATAGTGTTGAGGTTGAGATACCCTGACTTATCCCAACTGCAAATCCCTAGTGTTCTTTGCTTCTCCCTGCCAATAGATTGACATGCACTTGCTTCACTGGCTAAATGGAGGTGGCCAACATAAACATTTGGTCCT
This sequence comes from Glaucomys volans, assembly GCA_020662805.1. NCBI lineage: Eukaryota > Metazoa > Chordata > Mammalia > Rodentia > Sciuridae > Glaucomys > Glaucomys volans. The sequence continues at coordinate 170,354 of JAJEJO010000802.1, read as the reverse complement.
CTCATAGTTTCCTCAGTTGTAAAATGGGGACAATAATGGTGCTTACCTTCATTAAAGTTGCCTTGGTTGGCCTAGAACTTCTGATTTTCCTGCGTTAGTCTTGCTGGGATTACAGGTGTGCTCCATGGTGCCTGGTCAAGTTTCTTTTCCTTTTCCTATATTTTTAAATTCTTCCTCTCTCATAACAATGATCCTCCCTTAACCTTAGCTTTCCATCTTTCCCTTTCCCCATTCTCTCCTCCACTCTCAATCAAGGTCTTTGACAGAGCAAGGTCTATACTTTGTCTGATTTCTCTTACTCCAGTTGCCTGAGAGATCAATTTTCAAAGTCTAAACTATCATTTTAGCACAAGTGACTCACAAATTGACAGGTATTCTCATCTTCTGGGTCTCTACACTTCCCTCTGTGATTGGGGTATGGGTGAAGTGTTCCACCACCCAGCCATTCTAGACTCTTCCCTGTTCCTCACCCCAACATCCAGTTAATCACAGGGTCCTGCATGATTCATAGTATATTTCATAACCAAGCTCCTCCCTCTTTATCTCATTGCTCCTGGTAAACCCTGGCCTCCATCTTTCTCACTTAAGTTATTGAAATAATCTTATAACCAATCTTTCTGCCCTTACCTTTTGCCTTTACTTCTTCTGTACTGCAACCATATGACACTTCTGAAAAGTAATTGATTATTTCATGCCCCTAATTGAAATTATTTAGGAGTTTGAAATTGTCAATAAGAAAAGCAACTTAGTTTTGTATACAAGACTCTTCATGATTTCTTGGTAGGTGTTGGATTTGGTGGGCAAGTTTTCCATCTTGCAGTACTTTGGGGACCCAGACTCTTTTTTCCTCCTGTGGCTCTGCCATTCTCTGCATTCAGCTGGTGAAAGCAAAATGAGCATGAGGTAATCTGTGTAGGAGAATTTTGTTGGCCATGCCCAGAAGTGATACACATTACTTTTATTCCTATTTCCCTGAAAGAGATCTTGTTCACACATCCATACTTAACTGCGAGGAAGGCACAAATGGGTGCCCAAGGAAAGTGAGAAGGAATTTCAATAGACATCTAGTATCTGTGTTCTCACATCTTTGATGCCCATACCTTTATTTTCTCACTTTTTGTTATTTATTTTTCAATATTTAACTTGAGTCACCTCTCCTGCGAAGATTTCCTTTATTCATATCTCTCCTTCAGAGCTTACCACTCACATCTTTGTTCTCTACTATTTTCTTAGTTGTTTTGGTACATCATTTTACCTATTTGCTTACATATTGGTGTACATGTCTGTCTTCCTTATTAGCTATAAGCTTCTTAAGGACAGAGACTATGACTGATTCATTTCTATTTTCCAAGTAGTTAGAGATGTGCTTTACACATTTACTGAGTAAATGTTTTAGTCAGCTTTTTTATTGCTATGACCAAAAGACCTGACGAGAATGACATACAGAAGGAAAAGTTTATTTGGGGCTCAGTTCATAGACAGCCAGTTCCATAGTTCTGGGCTCAAAGTCAGGAAGAACATCATGGTGGAAGAGTATGGTGGAGGAAAGCATCTCAGGATATGGCAATCAGGAAGTGGAGAGAAAGAGAGAGATGTACTTACTGAGGACAAAATATAAACCCTGAAGGCATACACCCAGTAACTTGTTCCTTTTAGCCACAACCTACCTTTCTATAGTTACTACCCATTTAATCCATGTTAGTGGATTAATCCATTGATTAGTTTCCACTTCTCAATCATATCACCTATGAAAAGTCTTGCATTGTCTCACACATGCATCTCATAACTAAACCATAACAGTGAATAAATACATGATTCTTGGGTAGAAGAGCAGTCTAATCAATTTCTTTTTTCTTCATTCTTTTTGTTTGTTTTTGCAGTGCTGGGAACTAAACCCAGAACCTCATGCATGCTAGTCCAGCCCCTCAATTTCTAAAGTTCTTCAAAGTTTTGATAGTCAAAAGATTCTGGGTTTTTTTTGTGTATGTATTAGAAATTTTATTCTAAAATGAGGTACCAGTGATTATGGCAGAATATCTAATTACCTGATATAAATGTACAAATTAAACAGTTTAACTTATAATCTACTTTGCCCAAGTCTGTCTCTAATATCATTTTTTCTTTCTTATAGGTAATTTTAAAATCTGTTGATAGTGACACACACAGACTGCTGAACTTTTGCACCTTTATGGAATACCTTAGAGATACTATAAGAAAAGTGAAATTGGCTTTTAACAGTTTGGATACAAATGATGATGGTTTGTTTTTTACAGTGAGCAAACATATATCCAAGAATAGATCATGTTTTAGTAAAAGTTTATTATTAGATATTAGGCTTCCTGAAAAGCTTATACAAATCTCATTCTGTCCTTTGTTTTGCTGATCTTTCTTATAAGGATATTTTTAAGTATGGTAGTTTTTATTCAATACTATCTTTCAAAAACATAAAACACCAGGAAAAGCCTGTATATATTGAATAATATATTCTTTAGCTAAGGATATGAGGGACATTTATAACTTTTTGGTAAAGTTTTTACATGAATAAAGCTCTACATGGCAGTGGTGGTCAAATTGTATTTCAAGAGGTAAGTGTGTTCTAGACAGAGGAAATAGCTTACTGGGAGGTTTTGGTCCTATTCGAGGAACTAGGGGAAGATCAGGGAGTCAGAAACCCAGGGCAAGGGGAAGCAGAGTCAAAGATGAGCCTGTGAAGCAGTACAGGCAAGATTTTGTAAGGCCTTGCGGAGTGGGAAGATTTCCTGACTTGATCCTAAAAGATAATGAGGAGGGAAGCTATGGAAAAGTTTTTAGTAGGGGAAATGGTACCATTAGATTTGTGTGGAGCATGGATTTGTATCTGAGTTAAAATGGAACTGTGGTGCTGGAAATAATGATTTGTGAGATAGTACAAAGATATTTAGGCATGGAATATATTAATGAATAAATGTGGAGGATGAGGGAAAGAGGCAAGAATGATTTGTTTGAGCAACATGGGAGGGTGGTGGTATTTACTGATACAAGAAATATCATGTAGGCTCTCTAGTTTCATCTTTGTCTTGGAAAATGGAAGAAATAATTGAGATATTGATGTTTTATGGAATATTGCAATAATGCACCAAAGACTATTTGTCTTTGTATATTTTCACACTTTCCAGTTGATTCTTATTTTCTTTATTTCTTTAAAGGAGTGATTTATACTGCAGAAGTCATTGATGCTTTCAAGTTAATAGGTGTAAATATTTCTGAAAAAGAGATGCAGTGAGAATTATTAAAAAGTCAGCTCATATGTATGTACATTTACATTTATTTACTTTAGATTTTTAAGTTATAAAAGTAACAACTATTGAAACTTAAAAAGGTATGAATAGGGCTGGGGCTATAGCTAAGTGGCAGAGTGCTTGCCTAGCAGGTGTGAGGCACTGGGTTCAATCCTCAGCACTGCATAAAAATAAAAAAAAATAAAGGTATACTGTCCACCTACAACAACTACAAAAAAAGAGGTTTGAGGAATAGCCTACAATTATTGAACATCTGTCTGCTACTGTTCTTCTAAGAACTTTACCTATATTATCTTGTTTAATCTTTACATGACTTTAAGAGGCAACGTCTATTATTTTCCTCATATCACAGATGAATAGTGAGATGAAGTAACTTGACCAAGATAACCATATTAAATTGCTCAAATATTAACCATTAATAATTTAAGTGCATATGCTTATTGCTTTTTTAAAGATCATATGCTTTTATATTATGAATCAATTGGTCAGGTTGATGGGTCCTTTCTGTTGGACTTTTACTAGCCAAAGAAGGTGCGGTGGTAAATGGGATGGTCTTCATGCCTGCCCTTGCAGAACTAACAGTTTGATGTGTGTATGTGTGTGTGTGTATGCCTATGTGGCAAAGGTTATTAGGAATATATACAACAACACTAAAGAAGAGTAGCCAGTCAGGAAAGAGTGCTGAATTTTATTGAACTATACTTCTTTTGTTATTTGACTAATAAATTTTAACAGATATTCTGATGTTGAACATTTCTGAAATAAGGGCTGGTCATGTGGCTCAGTGGTAGAATATTTGCCTAGTATGTGCGAAGCACTTGGTTCAATCCCTAATACTTCAAAGCAAACAAATAAACAAACACATTCCTGGAATAACTTGATATGTACTAATTTGATATGTACTATTTTATACAGCAACATATTCAGAACAATAAAAAGAATAATATAACAGGCCGCCATGCCCATCATTGGATTTGTCATAGTTAACATTGTATCATAAGGGTTCAGATTTTTAAAAATAAAAAATGATATAGATAGCTAATGTTTTCATTATATTCTCCTCTAAATCCATTTTTTCTCTTACTAGAACTGATATCTTGAACTTATTCCCACATAGATTTTATTTTTTTAAATGATTTAATATATATGTACTTTATTTATATTTATATTTTTGTTTGTTCTTTTAGTTATACATGGCAAGCATAATGTATTTTGACATACTATACATACATGGAGTATAACTTCCCATTCTTGTGGATGTACCTGATGTGGAGTTACACAAGTTGTATATTCATATATGAACATAGGAAAGTAATGTCTGATTCATTCTACTGTCTTTCCTATTTCCATCTCCCTTCCCTTCCCTTCATTCTCCTTTCTCTAATCCAAAAGAGGTCTTTCACCTCATGTTAGATTTATTCCTAAGTATTTTATTTTATTATTTTGAGGCTGTTGTGAATGGGATAGTTTCCCTGATTTCTCTTTCAGTTGATATATCTTTGGTGTATAGGAATGCAATTGATTTATGAGTGTTAATTTTATACCCTGCTACTTTGCTGAATTTGTTTTTGAGTTCTAGAAGCTTCCTGGTAAGAGTGTTTTGGGTCTTCTAAATATAGAGTCATATCATCGGCAAATAGGAATAATTTAAGCTCTTCTTTTTCTATTTGTATCCCTTTCTTTCCCTTAATTGCTCTGACCTAGGGTTTCAAGGACTATGTTGATTAGGAGTGGTGAAAGAGGGCATCACTGTCTTGTTTCAGTTTTTAGAGGGAATACTTTCAATTTTTCTCCATTTAGAATGATGTTGGCCTTGGGTTTAACATGTGTAGCTTTTATAATGTTGATGTATGTTCCTACTATCCCAAGTTTTCCTAGTGTATTGAACATGAAGAAGTTCTGCATTTTGTCAAATGCTTTTTCTGCATCTTTTGAAATAATCACATGATTCTTGTCTTTAAATCTACTGATGTGATGAATTATGTTTATTGATTTCCTTATGTTGAACCAACCTTGCATCCCTGGGATGAACTCCACTTGATCGTGGTGCACTATCTTTTTTATATGTTTTTGTATGTTATTTGTCAGAATTTTGTTGAGTTTTTTTGCAGTTATGTTTATCAAGGATATTGGTTTGAAGTTTTCTTTCCTTGATGTGTCTTTGTCTGGTTTTGGTATCAGGGTGATACTAGCCTCATAGAATGAGTTTGGAAGAGTTCCTTCCTTCTTTTCTATTTCATGGAATAATTTGAGGAGTATTGGTGTTAATTATACTTTGAAGGTCTTGTAGAATTTGGTTGAGAATCTGTCTGGTCCCTTGGGCTCTTCCTGGTTTTGATGATGTCTTTAATTTCATTGCTTGAAATTTTTCTGTTTACACTTTGTATGTCCTCTTGATTCAGTTTGGATAGTTCATTTGTTCCTAGAAATTTGTTGATGTCTTTGAAATTTTCTATTTTGTTGGAGTATAAATTTTCAAAATAGTTTATTATCTTTTGTGTTTCAGTAGTGTCCATTGTAATATTTCCTTTTTCATCACAAATACTAATTATTTGGGTTTTCTCTCTTTGTTAGTGTAGCTAAGGGTTTATCAATTTTATTTATTTTTTCAGAGAACCAACTTTTTGTTTTGTCAATTTTTCCAATTGTTTCAATTTCATTGATTTCAGCTCTGATTTTAATTATTTCCTGTCTTCCACTGCTTATGGTGCTGATTTGTTCTTTTTTTCCTAGGGGTTTGAGATGTAATGTTAGGTCATTTATTTGTTGGCTTTTTATTCTTTTAATGAATGAGCTCAATGCAATGAACTCTCCTCTTAGCACTGCCTTCATAGTGTCCCAGAGATTTTGATATATCTTGTATTGGTATTCTTATTTACCTCTAAGTATTTTTTATTTCCTCTCTGATTCTACTGCTATCCATTTATCATCAGTAGCATGTTATTTAGTCTCCAGGTATTTCAGTAGCTTGCATTTTTTATTTTATCATTGATTTCTAGTTTTATTCTGTTATGTTCTGATAGAATACAGGGTAGTATTTCTATTTTTTTGTATTTGCCAAGAGTTTCTTTGTGGCCTAACATATGGTCTATATTAGAGAAGGATCCATGTGCTGCTGAGAAGAATGTGTATTCACTCAATGATGGATGAAACACTCTATATATGCCTGTTAAGTCTAAATTATTGATTGTGTTATTTAGTTCTATAGTTTCTTTGTTTAGTTTTTGTTTGCAAGATCTATTCAGTGGTGAGTGAGGTGAATTAAAATCATCCAGTATTTTTATATTGTAGTCTATTTGATTCTTGAAATTGAGAAGGGTTTGTTTGATGTACGTAGATGCTCCATTGTTTGGGGGCATATATGTTTATGATTGTTATGTCTTGTTGATTTATGATTCCCTTAAGCAGTATGAAATGTCCTTCTTTATCCCTTCTGACTAACTTTGGCTTGAAGTCCACTTTACCTGATATGAAGATGGATACCCCCAATTGTTTACAAAGTCCATGTGGGTGATATGTTTTTTCCCAACCCTTCACCCTCAGTCCGTGAATGTCTTTTCCTAGGAGGTGAGTCTCTTGAAGACAGTGTATTGTTGGGTCTTTTTAAAAATCCAATCAGCCAGCCTATGTGTTTTGATTGATGAATTTAGGCCATTAACATTCAGGGTTATTATTGTGATACAATTTGTATTCCTGGCCATTTTGGTTTATTTTTGGTTTTTAACTTGACTTAGTTTTTCTTTTGATTGACTTTTCCTTTAGTGTAGTTTCTCCCTTTGCTGGTTTTCATTTTTTTTTTCATTTCCTCCCCATGGAATATTTTGCTGAGACTGTTTTGCAGTGCATGCTTTCTAGTTGTGAATTCTTTGAACTTTTTTTTTTTATCATGGAAGGTTTTTATTTTGTCTTCAAATCTGAAGGTTAGTTTTTCTGCATACAAAATTGTTGGTTGGCATTCATCTTCTTTCAGAGCTTGAAACATGTAATTCTAGGACCCCCCTGGCATAAGGGTCTGGGTTGAGAAATCAGCTGAGATCTGAATTGGTTTCCCCTTATGTAATTTGATTTTTTTTTCTCGCAACCTTGACAATTCTGTACTTATTCTGTATGTTAGGCATTCTCATTATAATGTGCCTTGGTGTGGGTCTGCTGTAATTTTGTAAATTTGGGGTCTTATAAGCCTCTTATATTTGATTTTCCATTTCATTCTTTAGATTTAGGAATTTTTCTGATATTATGTCATTGAAAGGATTGTGCATTCCTTTGGTTTGTATCTCCATGCCTTTGTTTATTTCAATAAGTCTTAAATTTGGTCTTTTCATATTATCTCATAATGTTGAGTCTGTTGGTGATGCTTTTATTGCATATGAATTTCCAGTTTTGCCAGCACCATTTGTTGAAGAGGCTATCTTTTCTCTATTGTATGTTTTTGGCACCTTTGTCAAGTATGAGATAACTATACTTATGTGGGTTTGTCTCTGTGTCTTCTATTCTGTCCCATTGGTCTACCTGCCTATTTTGGTGCCAATACCATGCCATTTTTGTTACTATTGCTCTATAGTAGAGTTTAAGGTCTGGTATTGTGATACATCCTGCATCACTCTTCCTGCTCAGGATTGCTTTGGCTTTTCTGGGTATTTTGTTCTTCCAGATGAATTTCAGGATTGCTTTCTGTATTTCTATAAGGAATGTCTTTGGGATTTTAACTGGAGCTGAATTAAATCTGTATAGCACTTTTGGAAGTATGGCCATTTTGATAATATTAATTCTGCCTATCCAAGAACATGGGAGATCTTTCCATTTTCTAATGTCTTCTTCAATTTCTTTCTTTAATGTTCTGAAGTTTTCATTGTAGAGGTCTTTTACCTGTTTTGTTAGATTGATTCCCAAGCATTTTATTTTTTTTGAGGTTATTGTGAACTGAGTTGTTTTCCTAATTTCTCTTTCAGATGATTCATTGCTTATGAATAGAAATGCATTAGATTTATGTGTGTTAATTTTATATTTTGCTATTTTGCTGAATTCATTTGTTAGGTCTAGAAGTTTTTGGTGGAGTTTTTTGGATCCTCTAAATATAGAATCATGTCATCAGCAAATAATGACAGCTTGAGTGCTTCTTTTCTTATTTGTATTCCTTTGATTTCTGTGGTCTAATTGCTCTGGCTAGTATTTCAAGCATGATGTTGAATAGAAGTGGTGACAGTGGGCATCCCTGTCTTGTTCCAGTTTTTAAAGGGAATGCTTTCAGTTTTTCTCCACTAAGAATGATGTTGGCTGTGGGCTTAGCATCAATAGCCTTTACAATGTTGAGGTATGTTCCTACTATCCCTATTTTTTTCTAGTGTTTTGAGCATGAAAGGGTGTTATATTTTGTCAAACACTTTCTCTGCATCTATTGATATAAACATATGATTCTTAACTTTAAGTCTATTGATGTGATGAATTACATTTATTGATTTCCAGATGTTGAACCAACCTTTCATCCCTTGGATGAACCCCACTTGATCATGGTGCACTATCTTCTTAATGTTTTTGTATGCAATTTGCCAGAATTTTGTTAGGAATTTTTGCATCTATGTTCATCAGAGATATTGGTCTAAAGTTTTCTTTCCTTGATGCATCTTTGTCTGGTTTTGGCATCAGAGTGATACTAGCTTCATAGAATGAATTTGGACGGGTTTCTTCCTTTTCTATTTCATGGAATACTTTCAGGAGTATTGGTATAAGTTCTTCTTTGACGGTCTTGTAGAACGCAGCTGAGAATCCATCTGGTCCCGGGCTTTTCTTGGTTGGTAGGCTTTTGATGGATTCTTCTATTTCTTTGCTTGAAATTGGTCTGTTTAAATTGTGTAAGTATTACTGGTTCAGTTTGTGTAGATCATATGCCTCTAGAAATTTGTCGATGTCTTCAAGATTTTCTATTTTGTTGGAGTATAGATTTTCAAAGTATCTTCTAATTATGTTTTGTATTTCAGTGGTGTCTGTTGTGATATTTCCTTTTTCATCACGAATTTTAGTTATTTGAGTTTTCTCTCTCCTCTTTGTTAATGTGGCTGACGGTTTATCTATTTTGTTTACTTTTTCAAAGAACCAACTTTGTTTTGTCAATTTTTTAAATTGTTTCTTTTGTTTCAATTTCATTGATTTCAGCTCTGATTTTAATTATTTCTTGTCTTCTACTACTTTTGGTGTTGTTCAGTTCTTCTTTTTCTAGGACTTTAAGATGTAATGTTAGGTCATTTAGTTACTGACCTTTAATTCTTTTCTTGAATGCATTCCATGCAATGAATTTTCCTCTTAGTACTGCTTTCATAGTGTCCCAGAGATTTTGATATGTTGTATCATCATTCTCATTTACCTCTAAGATTTTTTTATCTCCTCCATGTTTTCTATTATCCATGCTTCATTCAATAGCATATTATTTATTCTCCAGGTGTTGGCGTAGTTTCTGTTTTTATTTTGTCATTGATTTCTAATTTCATTCCATTATGATCTGATAGAATACAAGGTAGAATCTCTATTGTTTTGTATTTATTAAAGGCTACTTTGTGGCATAACATATGGTCTGTTTTAGAGAAGGATCCATATGCTGCTGAGAAGAAAGTGGATTGATGGATGGAATATTCTATATATGTCTGTTAAGTCTAAGTTATTGATTGTGTTATTGCATTCTATGGTTTCTTTGTTTGGTTTTTATTTGGAAGATCTATCCAGTGGTGACAGTGGTGTGTTAAAGTCACCCAGAATTATTGTGTTGTGGTCTACTTGATTCCTGGAATTGAGAAGGATTTGTTTGATGTACACGGATGCACTGTTGTTTGGGGCATAAATATTTACAATCATTATGTCTTCCTGATTTATGGTTCCCTTAAGCAGTATTAAATGTCCTTCCTTATCCCTTCTGACTAACTTTGGCTTGAAGTCCACTTTATCTGATATAAGGATGGAAATCCCCGCTTTTTTACTGAGTCCATGTGCATGGTAGGTTTTTCCCATCCTTTCACCTTTAGTCTGTGGATGTCCTTTTCTATAAGATGAGTCTCTTGAAGGCAGCATATTGTTGGGTCTTTCTTTTTAATCCAATCTGCCAGTGTATGTCTTTTGATTGATGAGTTTAGGCAGTTAACATTCAGGGTTATTGTTGAGCTATGATTTGTATTTCCAGTCATTTTGGTTTATTTTTGGTTTTTAGCTTGATTTAGTTTCTCCTTTGATTGTTTTTTTCCTTTAGGGTAATTCCTCCGTTTGCTGACCTACATTTTTGTTTTTCCATTCCTTCTCATGGAATATTTTGCTGAGAATGTTTTGTAGTGCAGGCTTTCTATTTATAAATTCTTTTAACTTTTGTTTGTCATGGAAGGATTTTACTTCATCATCAAATCTGAAGGTTAGTTTTGCTGGGTATAAGATTCTTAGTTGGTAACCATGTTCTTTCAGAGCTTGAAATATGTTGTTCCAGGCCTTCTAGCTTTTAGGGTCTGGGCTGAAAAATCTGCTGATGTCCATATTGGTTTTCCCCTATATGTAATCTGATCCTTTTATCTCCAGCCTTTAAAGTTGTTTATTTTGTACATTAGGCATTTTCATTATAATGTACCTGGTGTGGATCTGTTGTAATTTTGTGCATTTGGTGTTTGTAAGCCTCTTGTAGTTGATTTTCCATTTCATTCTTCAGGTTTGGGAAGTTTTCTGATATTATTTCATTGAATAGGTTGTTAATTCCTTTGGTTTGTATCTCTGTGCCTTCCTCAATCCTGATAATTCTTAAATTTGGTCTTTTCATGATATCCCATAGTTCTTGGTGGTTCTGTTCATGATTTTTTACCATCTTTTATGTTTGGTCAACTTTACTTTCAAGATTAAATATTTTGTCTTTATTGTCTGAGGTTCTATCTTCCAAGTGATCTAGTCTGTTGGTGATGCTTTCCATTGAATTTTTAATTTGGTTTATTGTTTCCTTCATTTCAAGAATTTTTTTCAGAATATCTATCTATCTATCTATTTATTTTTCATACTTGAGATTTTATTGGCTGAATTGAGAATCAGTACACAGACATTTCACTTTGTACACAATTTTTAACACATGTACCAGAAATCTAAAAAGCCTTATACTGTGATTCTTTTTCAGTTATTCCAGTGACTTTCCAGTTTTGAATTTGGAGGCAAATTTTTCTTATCAAGTACCAGTATCTTTTAATACTGTTGTTATTTAGGTCCCACTAATTCAAAACTTTGTCACACACACTACATACTCAAACTTTCAATCTTTCACAGCACATTAAAAATATTAGGAAAACTAAGACTTCCACGACCAAATATGTTGCAAAGTACACACGATTCTCACAGCAATGATCCAGTAGCAGTCTTCTTCAGGAAACAATTCTAGTAAAAAACACAGGAATAGATGTAATTTAAAATATTCAAGACATTAAATGCAGGACTGTGACTCCAAACTGCCACTTAATATGCTTGTATTGTAGGATATAAAACTAACCCCCACCTATGGAATGTTAAGCTGACACCCAAGCCAGTCCAAGCCTCCCATATTTCAATATCCCACTATTTTCTGGTTGTACCCAAAAATAAACAACCAGCAAATGATTTTGCTTCTAAAAAAAAATCATTTACACTTAAAAAATGGGAAGAGGTGGGATCCCTCCTTTTTAAAAATATTTCCAGAGCTACTAAAAAACTTGCATTTACAAAATAGTTGATAAAAATATTCCTCTGGATTGTACAAGAAGGGAAACAGGACCACTGATAAGACATGGTGTATGATTAATCAGACTTGGCTTCTTTCTCTTCTGCTTCATCAGAGGCTGCACTCTCCCCGTTTTTAGTTTCTCCATTTTTGTCAGGTAATTCTTCTTTCGTTTCTTGGTTAGCCACTTCAGCCTGTTTTCCCTTTGCTCCCCTTTTCCTTTTTGTTTGAACTTTTTTGTCAGAAGATTTAGCCTGAAAAAAGCACCATGTTGTATGATCATGTTGACTGTTCTGCTACAGTTAATCCCTTGATATCTTTTAATGAGTAGCTATAAAAGGATCAATTTTGAGTTTATCTTTTTCATTTAGGTGTTTGAAGAATCTTGCCCGCTACTTTCCTGGGCTTGGTCTCCGCCTTGGCAGGAGCAGGCTTAGCCCACAGGCAGGCTGACCTCAGCGTGGGCTCCTCCCTCGCCGCACCTTCTGCCAAGCTGACCTTCCTTTTGGGCATCCTGGCGGGGAGCCTGCGGGTGCTGCGGGTGTGGCGAGCGGAGCCTCCTGAAGCAGCGGTGCCTGGTCGCTGCCGCTGCTCCTGCCGCTGCTCCTGCCGCCCAAGCTGCTGGGACCCACGGCAGGGGCGGTCTCTATCTCTTTATTGAAATGATGTTTTGCTTTCTGCAGTTGCTCTTTCAACTGCTTATTGGAGTGATTGTTCATTGCCTGCATTTGCTCTCTTATCCTTTGCTTCACAAATCATTTTAATTATGTATAGTCTGAACTCTTTTTTTTGACATTTCTTCTACCATGCGGTAATTCCATTCTATTAATATAGAATCTTGGTTTGTTTGGAACACTTTCTTCCCTTGTTTTTTTCATGTTTTTTATGTATCTTCCCCTCTTGCAGTGCAGATCTGGGGGATTGTAGTTTCCCCCCATAGGCTTATAGTGACCTTGCAGGTTTCCAAAACCTCTTCTTTAAGGAGGAGATCAATACTGGAAGCACCCAGTACAGACAATATGCAGCCCTAAACCAAATGGCCCTATGAAGATGTTAATATTGTTGTAATAAACAGAGGGAATGAGTCCAATTATTATCTATAGTATACCAAATAGATTTGTAATGAGGTCTACAGTTTCTAACAGTGGACAAAGGATGGGGAGGGATGTAGGATGTAACTCTTAATGGGATAAGAAAAGAGTATATAGAAGTGCTAGGAAGCACTCTTTGTAGGAAGAGTGAAAGCAGAATAAAATGAAGTTGGTTGCTAGCATGAGAAAAAGGAGAAAGAGACTGAGGAAACAGGTAAACAAATGGAAATTACAGCGAGAAAAAGAGAAATATAAAACAAAAATTTTCAAAAAGGAGAAAAAAATCTACACTGTAACAGTGTATTCAAACTGCCCAGTCTTCAGTAGCCTGATTCATGAGAGGTACCTGGCAATGAGTTTCCAGTCTCCAGCAGGTGTCTCAGGATGGGATTTGCCCCACCTAAAGATGGCGTTTCCACTTCCAGGATAATCCAAGATGGCTGCAGTGGCTTTGAACTGTGTTTGCCAATGGGGAGCTGTAGCCTGGGGCATGGGTGCTGTGTGGGGGCGGTCAGTCTGGCTGGGGAGTCCTGCAGGGCTTCGCTGTTGTCCCAAAATGGCAGCAGCCACATGTAACCAAACCTGCAGGTACTGTGACAGCAGGCTTCCAAGCAATAACAGGTAGCTGGTGATCTGATGGTTGTCTGTGGGTAGGCTGCAGGCTACTAGTGGATGATTGGCAGGTGAACCTCAGGTGGTGGGTGATGGGTAGCTGAAAGGCAGGTGATGGGCACACAAGAGGCAGGCAAACAGGCAAATGGCGGATGATAGGCAGCAGTCAGTGAGTGATCTGCGCTCAGAAAGTAGTCAATGTGCTGGTAGACTGTGGGTGATTGAGGAATTTTAGAACCAGCTTATCGGTTTGTACAAAAAAGGCTTCTGGGATTTAGATTTGTATTGTCCTGAATCTCTAGATCAAATTGGAGAGAGGTATTCTGCTGCTGATGCACAAAGTGTTCTATAAGTCAATTGGTTGATCTTGTTATTAAAGTTTCATATATCCTTGTTACTTTCTGTTTATTCTGTCAGTTGCTGTGAGAAGGATATTGACATCTTTAATTGCGAATATATCACTTCTCTTTTCAGCTTATTTGTTTTTGCTTCATGTACTTTGAAGTTTTGCCACTAGGTGCATACAAATTTTGATTGTTACTTTATCCTCATGAGTCAACCCTCCTAACATTATAAAATGTCTTCCTTGTTTTGAAATCTTCTTTGATACTAATATAGCCAACTCAGGCTTTCCCATGATTAGTCTTTGCATAGAATTTCTTTTTCTTTTTACTTTTAACTTTACCCTTGCCCTAGGGTTTATACACATTTTAAAAATGTAGACTACTCCACATATAAGGTAAAGAACTTTTAACCACATACTTCCTTGTTCCCCTTCCCTTCCTTTTCATTGTCATACATTTTACTTCAACATGTTACAAACTCCACAATATAGTATATTTGAGTTACCTTTTAAAGAAAAAAGGGTCTTTTATAATTATAAATACCCAGCACTTGCATTTTCCAAAATCTTAATAGCTTTCTGTTTTATTGTTAATTTCTAAGCTTATTCAAATGAATTAATATGTATTTTATGAAATTTGGTCACTTTTTTTCCCCTTTCTTTTTGTATGGTGTTGAGATGGAAGCAGGGCCTCACCCATGCTACACAAGTGCTTTGCTACTTAAGCTACACCCCCAGTTCTCGGTCACATTTATATTATAGCACTTAAGTTGTATTTCATTGTTTACAAATCAATATCACACTAGATTGTGGGCTTCTAAGAGAGCAGGTCCAATGTTATTTTTATATCTTTATCATTTAGGAAAATGGTATAAAAATTTTATATATTATTAAGTAAGTAACGTCAAAATACATATGTTATTTCAAGAAATGTCTTTTTAGTCTACGGTCTAAAATTTGAGAGCTTTAAAATGAAAAAAAAAAATTATTTAAAAGCACTAGTATGGGCTCATTAGACTGTATCACTAGTTTTCTAAGGATGTGAAGAAAGACCAAAACCACAAAGCTTCAGAGAAACACATTGCAGAACTAGCTTTCTGCACAAACCCTCAAGCCATCTACCACAGTTTTCAAGGGTCTCACCTTTAAAAGCTCTCAGGCCCACAAAGGAACCTGCGAATGAGCTCAAGAAAGGTCGAGGAGTGGCAGAGGTGTGTGGTGTCCTAGAAGACAAAGAAGGTGTTTCATGGTGTGGTCAGCAGTGTCTAAGAAGGACCAGGATTAAATAAATCAAGGATTTTAAAGTGTCCTTTGGATTTAAAGATATGGAAGTTGCCTAAGGCAGGTGGTGGCGGTGGCTGAAATGAGACAGTACTCTCAAGAAGGAAGTGTCAGGTGAAGAAGTGGAAAAACACCAGCAGAGGATAGGAAGAAGTGCAGGCTCCTTCCTCCAGTCCTCAGACCTGTCCGGAGGGTCAGCGGTGTCCAGACCCTTGCGTGCGGTCTTCCCTGACCGCCTCCTTCAGCATCGCCGCAGTCACTTGGCTGAAGCACTGAGTTTGTGCCAGGAGACTGCAGACCTCCCAAGAGTTCTTTCAAGGTCCCATCTGGGGCCTGCGCTCTCCTTCCCCAAACTTCGCCCGGCCGGTGTCCACTACCCTGCCCACCATCCCGGGTATGGGTCGCCGCAGTCTTGGAAGCTTCCACTTCCAACTTCCGGGGCGGGGCGACTCTCGCGCGGCGCCTGGGCGGGCCTCCCACCCGTGGCGCTCCCAGGTTCCGTGGGGTCTTCTCAGCGGCGTCCGGGGGGCGGCCGGCGCGGGCTAGCTGGCCCGAGGCAGCTCCGAACCGCCGCGGCTCCGCCAGGCGGTTGTTGCTGGCGCGGCCCCGGCGCGAATTCGCCGCCCGAGCAGGCCCGCGTCGTGGAGGCGGCGGCAGGTGGCGCGGTGCCGGGGGGCGGGGCGAGGCCGCGGAGGGGTCCCGGCCGCCACCGGACCCGCCATGCTGCGCTGGCTGCGGGGCTTCGTGCTGCCCACCGCGGCCTGCCTGAGTGAGGATGATTACTTCCGCTACCAGGTCCTCTTCGAAGACCTGGATCACAATGGGGACGGCGTGGTGGACATCATCGAGCTCAAGGAGGGACTGCAAAACCGGAGCTCCTCGTTTGGCCAGAACTCGGAGAAGGTGAGCGACCAAGAGCACTGGGCTCTGGGACTCTGGAGAGGGTAACGCCCGACTTGCTGCCCTTTCCAGAGCTTTCAAAGGCCCAAGAAGCACGGGTGGGTTTCTCTGTGAGCATCGAGGAATAAACAGCTCTGTGAAGTGGATTCTCACCCTTTTCAAAAGAATCTTAACCTTAACACAGTGATTTTAACAAAAGCCTTTTGGGTTTTTTTTTGTTTGTTTGCTTGTTTTTTGTTTTGTTTTGTTTTGTATTTTGGTGATGGCGAGTGAGTTTCTGGCGACTCATTGAACTTCCACTGAACCTGCACAGAGCATCTCAGGCGGTGTCAATCATCGTGAGTGCATAAGTGAAAAGTGAAGGACTGTTTCTTCGCAAGAGGTTCTCAGCTTCAGAATCTTCTCCAAAAGACAGGCACAATGCGTGCGCCAGAGCTGCTCTTTTCTGACATGCACACCAAAGGTTGAAGGGGAGTCAGACCTTAATCAAAGGCCGATTGTTTTGTCAAGTTGCCTACAATAGGGATGTCTTGACTTCATAATTTAACAACTATTTAGGTGGAAGTTTCAGAATATCAAGCAAAAAGAATTTGTTTCCAAATGTTTCACCAATGTTTAACAGCCCTTCAGATGTTACTGCTATCCATTTTAGCTCGCTCTCAGTGAGGCTTTTTGTTTTGTTTAGAAGTCCAAACCATCTAGACCCCTATTTAGTTTTGGGGCCAAACTCAGGAAGGAGATTTACCTTCAAATTAAGGAGATATGCAGTTATTTCAAAGGTGAGGAAGGTCAGACCCCTCGTCTTTGAAACAATTGTGGTGTACATTAGTCAGGTCCCTTCCTGTGTCTTAATAGAAAACTTAAAATCACAAGCAAGCAGCAAGTTCTTAAAAGAATCTTTGTCAGCATTACATATTTTTCTTTTCCTTTGAGATTTATATTTTGGGAAGAAATCTATGGAGCCTTGTAGTTTGTTTAACATTTATTTTGTGCTAATTATATTTTTTTCAATTTTGTATTGTGATAAAATACACAAAACACGAAATTCACCATCTTAACCATTTTTAAGCATACAGTGCAATGGTATTAAGTCATTCATATTGTGTAATAATCACCACTATCCATTTCTAGATTTCTTTTCATCTTATAAAACTGGAACTCTATATCTATTAAGCAATAATTCCTCAATTTTCCTTCCCCCAAATCTGGCCACCAGCATTCTGCTCTTTGCTTCTATAATTTTGACTACTTTTAAGTCATTTGTATCAGTGTAATCATATATATTTATCTTTTTGTGACTGGCTAATTTCACTTACTATAACATCTTTAAAGTTCATCCATGTTGTAGCATATCTCAGAATTTCTTTCATTTTTTAAGGATTAATAATGTTCAATTGTATGTATATACCACATTTTACCTATTAATTTGTTGATGGACACTTGTGTTATTTCATGTTGTGGTCACTGTGGCTAATGCTGCTGTGAATGTAGGTGTATAAATATCTCTTTTAGATCTTTCTTTTAATTCTTTCACTTATATGCAGAGAAATAGAATTGCTGATCAATAGTAATTCTGCATTTAATTTTTGAGGTTCTGGCAAACAATTTTCCATATTAGCTCTACCATGTTACATTTCCACCAATGGTGCAAAAGTGTTCCAATTTCATGTGCTTGCTAACATTATTTTTTAAGCAGTGGTCACCCAAATGGGTATGAGGTGGTATTTATTGTATTTCAGGTGTGCATTTCCTTAATGGTTAAATGATGCTGAGTTTCTTTTCATGTGCTTACTAGTCATTTGTTTATCTTCTTTGAATAAGTATCTATTCTTTGAAAAAATGTCTATTCAAGTCCTTTGCTCATTTTTAATTAGGATATTTGGTGTTGATTTTTTTTCTTTAGTTTTACCCGTACCACACTATATATATTTAAATATACATTATTATGGCTGATACTGCTGTGAACATAGGTGTTTGAGAGCCTGCCTTTAATTCTTTCTGATGTTTTTGCAGAAGCAGAATTGCTGGATCAATGGTAATTTCTGCATTTGGGACCAGATGCAATTTGGGACCAAATCTATGATATCATAAGAATAGAGAGAAGACTAGTGGAGTAGGAGACTGAGGGGAAGGGAGGAGAGAGGGAAAGGAGAGGAAGTGTGGAATGAATTTGACACAAATATGCTATGTGTATGTATAAATATATGACAGTGAATTCTACCTTTATTTAACTATAAAGCACCAATTAAAAATGAATAGGTAAATATGAAGACCAGTAGAGTTGAAGATGGGTAACTAGGGGGAGAGTGGAAGAGAGGGTAAGAGGAGGCAGTGGGGCCTGAAATGGAGCAAATCAAGTTCCATGTATGCATAATTATGTAAAAATGAACCCAAATATAATGTATAACTACAGTACACTAATAAAAGCATAAAAAATCCAGTCAGATGCTCTGTCTTTATTAGACAATTTAATCCGATTACATTATTAATAGACAAGACATACTTAATGTCATTTTGTTTGTTGTTTCCTGGTTATTTAATACTTTGTTTCTCTCTTGCTGTCTTAGACACTTTGCAATTTGATTGTTTCTGTACTGGTATGCTTTGAATCCTTTCTCTTTTTGTTTTGTGCTTAACATGGGGCTGACAGAACATCTTATCAACAGTTTAGGTCAAGCTGATAGAAATTTAACATTGATTGCACACAACAACTCTACAGTTTTTCTCCACTCTTCACAATTATGTTTTTGATATCAATTTACATTATTTCATAATGTGTACTCTTTGATACTTTATTTTAGCTATGGTTGTTATTAATAGTTTTAGCTTTTAACCCTTGTAATACAGTCAAAATTGCCTTACATACCATTATTACAGTCCTAGAATATTCTGAATATGACTTTTTCATTTATATCATTGAGTTGTTTTTCTTGTTTTGTATTATCAAATTATTTGCCTTTTGTTTCAACTTAAAAACTTCCTTTAGAAATTCCTATAAGGCAGGTCCAGTGGTGATGAACTTCCTTAGCTTTTGTTTATCAAGGAAAGTTTCTATTTCTTCTTCTTTTTTTCTTTTTGGTACTGGGGATTGAACCCTGTACCACTAAGCTACATCCTTAGCCCTTTTTTCATTTTTTAAAT
This sequence comes from Glaucomys volans, assembly GCA_020662805.1. Taxonomy (NCBI): domain Eukaryota; kingdom Metazoa; phylum Chordata; class Mammalia; order Rodentia; family Sciuridae; genus Glaucomys; species Glaucomys volans. Next base: position 151,007 of record JAJEJO010000802.1, on the reverse strand, counting down.
TTTGAGACAGGGTTCCATTAATTTGCTTAGGGCCTTCCTAAGTTGCTGAGGCTGGCTTTGAATTTGCCATCCTTGTCTCAGTCTTCTGAGCTGCTGGAATTATGGGCCTGTGCCACCACACCCGTCTCTTCCTCATTTCCTAAAGACAGCTGTGCTGGGTAAAGTATTCTTGGTTGGCAGTTTTTTCTTTCAGTACTTTGAATATATCATACCACTCTCTGCTGGCCTACAAGATTTCTGCTGATAAATATTATGATGGCTGTTTTGGCAATCCTTTGTATACATTATGTTTCTTTTGCTATTCTCAGAATTTTTTCTTTATTTTTGATTTTTGATAGTTTGATTATTATGTTTCTTTGGCTTGAATTTAATTGGAGCTTCCAGTATCTGGATGTTGAAATCTACCCTCAGATTTGAGAAGTTTTCAGCCATTATTTCCTTACATATATTTCTGTTTTCTCTTCCCTTTACCTTCTGCAGCTCCTTTCATGTGAAGGTTTGTGGTCTCTTTTTAGTTTCCTATAATTCCTGTATGCTTTCCTTATTGTTTTGCATTTTTGCTCCTCTGAATAGATAATGTAAAATATTCTGTTTCACAGCTCTTTGATTCTTTCTTCTGCTTGAATTGACTGTAGAAGTTTTCTGTTGAAATTCTCAGTTCTATCATTGTATTCTTCATTTCTAGGAATTCTCTTTGGTTCTTTTTTCTTGTTTCTACTTCTTTGTCAAACTGCTTGGTTTGTATATTGTTTTTCTTATTTCATTGAGTTTTCTATTCATATATTCTAGTGGTTTACTGAACTTCTTTAAGAAGATTATTCTAATTTTTTTGTCAGTCATTCCTATGATTTGGATGTGGTTTGTATGTGCTCTAAGGGTCCACATGTTAAAAACTTGGTCTCTAGGGTGGAGGTATTAGGAGGTAGTATGGACCTTTAAGGAGATGTGTCCTTATGGCATTGTGGAAATGTCCTCAAAAAGGATTGTGGGAACCTTGTCCTCTCTCTTTGTGCTCTGTTTTAAGATATGACTGTTTGTGTCTACACATTGCTGCCATGGTGTGCTGACATCTGCCACCCTCTCTAGAGGCCAAACCAATGTAGCCACCCAATGTTGGATTTTGAACCTCCAAAACTATGAGCTGAATAAACCTGTCTCTTCATAAATTGGCTGCTTCAGGTATTTTGTTGTAGTAATGCAAAGGTGATTAATAGCTCTTCATAGATCTATACTTTCATAGAATCTATTATTGGAGCCTTGCCAATTTCATTTGAGGTATCATGATTCCCTAATTCTTTGTAATTCTTATGTCCTTGAGTTGCTGTTTGTGAATTTGAGAGGATAACCCCCTTTATCTGGTTCTCTGTAGGGGACTAGATCTTCACTATTTATTTTAGCCTGTGATTTTGAAGGGACCAGGTGGTGATTACCCAAGGCAGGCAGAGCTTGTTTCAGGTTCTCTAATTGGCTGTGCAGCCTTTGCTCTAATGTTGGGTGGTGCTCCTGGCTGGGTACTGCAATGACAGTCACAGCATGTATTACTTGGCTGGAAAATACCACTATTTGAGATCTGGAATTGGCTAAGGCTACATGCTGAGCTCCAAATTTAGGAGGAGTCTCTGCTTGGGACAGTTGAGGCTATGCTCCTTAGAAAATATTCCATTGATATTGACTTCTTGTCAGGGTGGAGCCATGGGGTGGGCTTTTGGCTGAGTTAGTGGCTGTTTGACCTTTTAGGTCACGCAAGTATAGCTTCTAATGCTTTTCCAAAATGCATGAGGTAGAATTCTCCCTGCAGGCCATTGTTTCCCCCTTGTACTAGGGGTTGAACCCAGGGATGCTTTACTACTGAACTACATCCCCAATCCTTTTTGTTTTGAGACAGGGTCTTGCTAAGTTACTGAGGGTTTCACTAAGTTGCTACGGTTGGCCTTGAACTTGCAATCCTCCTGCCTCAGGCTTCAGAGTTTCTGGGATTATAGGCATGTACTACTGCACCTGGCAGGGGAGGGTTTTTTTTTTTTTTTGAACACCGGATTGAACTCAGGGACACTTGGCCACTGAGCCACATCCCAGCCCTATTTTGTATTTTATTTAGAGACAGGGTCTCACTGAGTTGCTTAGGGCCTCGCTAAGTTGCTGAGGCTGGCTTTGAACTCGGGATCCTCCTGACTCAGCCTCCCAAGTCGCTTGGATTGCAGGCGTGTGCCACCACGCCTGGCGAGGCTTTTTGGCTGCGTGGTACCACTGCTTGACTTCCTGTGTCCATCAGGTCTAACCCCTATGCTTTTCTGAAATGGGTAGAGGCAAGCATCCCCCTTGATGTGTGGGATTGTTGGAGTGGGCTCTGAGGGTGGGCATGGAGCCTAGCTATCTCAAACTAGGTTGAATTTCCGCCCCATGCTTCTGAGGGCATTCAACTCAGCTTGCAGATGGGCCACAAAGTTGGCTGGTGTCTTTGATCAGATGCTGTAGCTGGCAGGAACATGGAGATACCATGAAGAATCACACACTGATCACTCTGGTACCAGCCTCTTTTTTTTTTTCTTTCTCTTAACTGGCCCTTGGTAGTCTAGTCATGCTGTTACCTGCAGTGTTCCTTCTGAGGTGAGACTTGAGTGGGCTTCCTGGTAAGCATCTTGGAATGCTAGGGAAGCTGGATGACTGCTTCTGGTTCTCTTTTCTTCTTGAAGAAATGGAATTCTATCAGGCACTGTGCCAACTTGTGGGAGGGGAAGAGGTAGGATAGCTGAAATGAGACTGTTTTTTTTTACTTCCTAATTCAGTTTTCATTCAACCATGCAGGCATCTCAAGCTTGCTTTCAAGTAGTAGGGATTTCAAAAAGATATTCTGATCTGTGGCTAGTTGCTGGCTGAAATTTCTGGTGGTGGAGAGGGGAACCTGAGACTTTTTATTTCATCATCTTGATGACATCACTCACAAATTAATTTTAATACAAAACTTTATGTCACTGGCATAAGTAGAAAGTTAGTAGATTAAAAGTTACCATAAAATAAAATGAAAATAAATTAGTATTCTTAAATAGTGATGAAATACTATATTGTCTAATGAAGTAGAGGCTTCCCCTCTAATTTTTTTTTCTGTAAAAAGTTGTCAAGTTTTGAGGCATATTAGAACAAATTGATATAATCACAAGGATTAATGATAGATGAAAGAGGAATAATTCTATTACCCTGTAATTTAGTTCAATTTAACACTATTTTCATGTGTATACTATATGTATCCTACTTATTCAGAATTAGTAACCTGGAGAATTAATTTGAAATCCTTTTTGTGGCATATAAGTCTTCATGTGGTCTCTCCCCAGCTTACCTGATCTATTTTTCTTCTATGTATTTTGTCCTTAAGCAAATTGGAACTATTTAGGGTTGTTAGGAATATTAAATGAGTTTATACATATAAGGTGCTTAGAAGTAAATGCTCAACAAATATTAGCTGTTATCACTTATTTTTATTCCATTTTTCTAATTAGCATCTGTTCTGCCTCTATGCAAGTACTGTCACGTATTCTTTTTTTTTTTTCTTTTTTTTTGCAGTGCTGGGAATTGAACCCAGGGCCTTGTGCTTGCAAGGCAGGCACTCTACCAACTGAGCTATATCCCCAGCCCCTGTCACATTTTCTTGAATTGTCCTCTTTCGTTGTTTTATCCAATTAATGCTGTTTTTGTCTGCAAATATTGGCTCAAGCAGTCTTCCCTCTGTGAAGGCTCTTCAGAGTCTCTCCAAACCTTTCTGTACCTTGACTATATTCCCATTATGTCACCTAACATTATCTTTTTTTTTCTTATTTACTTATTGATTCATTGAACACAAATGGAGTACAGCTATTGTTTCACTGGTTGTACACAAAGTAGAGTCACACCATCTGTGCGTTCATGCATGTACACAGGGCAATGATGTCTGTCACACATTCTGTTATTATTTTTACCCCCCCACCCCGCCCCCACCCCTCCCTTCCCTCTATGCTATCTATCCTTCCTCCATTCTTGCCACCCTTCCCTCCCACATTATGCATCATCATTCATTTATCAGAGAGACCATTCGGCCTTTGGATTTTTGGGATTGGCTGATCTCACTTAGCATAACAGTCTCCAACATCATCCATTTACCTACAAATGCCATAATTTTATTCTTCTTTATGGCTGAGTAATATTCCATTGTGTATATATACCACAGTTTCTTTATCCATTCATCTACTGAAGGGCATCTAGGTTGATTCCATAATCTAGCTATTGTGAATTGAGCAGCTATGAACATTGATGTGGCTGTATCACTGTAGTAATCTGATTTTAAGTCCTTTGGGTATAGGCCAAGGAGTGGGATAGTGGGGTCAAATGGTGGATCCATTCCAAGTTTTCTAAGGAATCTCCACACTGCTTTCCAGAGTGGCTGACCTAACATTATCTTTGATTTGGAGTTATTTTAGTCTGTAACTTGCCTCAGGGCAGAGACTGTGTCTTGTCTTAGCACAGGTTCAGATCTCAGCTCACAGTATTTATTTTTCAATTCAGTAAAAATTAATTATGAATTATCTGATTTTTAAAATTAAGGGCTTATGGATAGCCATACTTTATGATAGACACTATCAGTATCTATCTCCCATTCTTACTTTACAAAGCTAGATCTCAAACCATTAAGCTGAGGGACATACTAGAATTTCACATATTGTATCACATTTAGTTCACATTTTATCCCTGATGGCAAAGTCATCTTAGTATCTTTATTCCTGTGAGGTACTTGGCATTCATTGTTTACCTTAGGTAAATACTTACTTATTAATAAGTTCATAATGACACAATGGCTATTGACTCTATTGCACAAATTTTAAAAATATCACTTGATGCACAGATTTAAAAATCTTTTAATGTACTTTATAGCTGTGACAGAAAAAATAGATAATGGATGCTTATGGCAATCATAATTAGTGTAAGTGAAATGTGCAAATGGTATAATGACTTTACTTATAATACACTTCTACAATGAGTTTTTTTCACTCTTGTAGCATATTCTTCATTCTGGAGATACCGATCACAGTACAGGATTGGACTTTGAAGAATTTTTGCGGTACCTTCAAGACCATGAGAAAAAAATGAAGCTGGCATTTAAGAGTCTGGACAAAAATAATGACGGTGTGTGTGTGCTTCATTCACAGCTTAATGTGAATAAGTATCAGTACTAAAGGGTACATTCACTAGCCTTTAATTTATTCCTGCTATCAAAGATTCAATTACCTCTGCTAGTTGTCTAGCAGTAATTTTAAACTTTCTAGAAATAATGCAAAACTAAATTTATATCTTATATTCCTGTGTGGTTTCTGTCTTTTTAATAACATAATTTTTGTGGAAGTTTATGTCTTTTGAATTTAAAGCTTCTTTGCTTAGTGAGGAGGCCTTCTTTTTTTGTAACATATGAGCTGAAACTATTATGATACTTCAGAAAATGATTTTTTTTCTGATTGTGAAAATATATCTGTTTGTAGATTTAGATAAAACAGACAAGTTCCTGAAAGAAAGTAAAAATTTCTTGTAGCCCTGCAATTTAGGGATGAATTTTCACATTTATTATGTTTTTCATTTCCTTCAAGATTTTCTGTGTGTTTTTTTCTTGATTTTTCTTTCTGCTTACCTCTCTTTAAGTAAAATTGCAGTCACACCATGTATATAGTTTTGTGTTCTACTTTGTATGTTTAATGTTATATTGTAAGCATTTTCACTTCATTTAATATTTTTTGCAAACAATTTTAATTACTGTGAAACATTCCATTTATAAATATTATTCAATCATTCCCATATTGTCAGATATTTAGGATGTTTCAAATCTTTTATAAATAATAGTGCAGTCAATATCCATGCTGATTTGAAGAAGAAAGATATATTCTGCTGTATTTTGTCCAGATCTTTAGAGAGAGACTAAACATAAAAGTAAAGTTCTACTTCTGCACCCATATGTAGTTAAACCTCCCTGGGTAATTAGAACCTCATTATACCCTACTTAAGAAATACATGTTAAGTTTTAAGTTTTATGAAATCTAATTTTTGTTGACTGAAAAATTCTACATGGTCCTGTAAAGCTACTTAAAGTATTCTACTGATGGATTTTCGAATGAAACAGGGTGTAACCTGAACATCTCAGGCTTTAGAGGTGGGTGAATACAAAAGTGACTCCATTTCCCTTCATTTCCCAAATATCAGTGGTCCAGTTTCAATTCACTTTCCAGAAGAAAGTTGAGACATTTCTGAACCCTTCTACTGAAACAATACTCCATCACTTTAGAAGTGCTAAACAACATCTGTGAATTAGACCTGGTCATCTGCTGATCCAAGATTGACAGATCTACTATAATGCTGTTCTGGAATTTTACTCTGTTGTTGTTACCACCATGATCATCATTTGTGAAGCTGAAAATCCTGTCATCTAATCAGTGAAAATAGAATGCCATTAGAAAAATATAACACTTATTGTTCCTGATAAAACTGTGTTTCAGTGCTTGTGGATATTGGTAGTAGAGAGTACTCTTTCTGAAGCAAATAAGATATAAGCAGTGAGAAAAATCTCAAGTGATATTGTAAGATCCATGTAATAGGGTCTTGACAAGTCAAGTTGGAACATCACAGCTCAGCCCTCAGAGTCCTGCTGAGGTACCATTCTGGGAGAGTTACCTTTTCTATTCTCCTAGCTTCATTGTTTTGAGCATTTGAACTGTAACATAGGTAAAGTTGAATCTTTACTGTTTCCAGCAGGCTACTGCCCACCTGGACTACAGAGCTCAGATTCCAGCACTCCTGCGGAAGTGCTGCTTTGATTGAGCTGCCTGCTCTCTGTTGCTGAGTTGCTGTTATTGCTGATGTCACAGTAACCAACTTTGTGTAGAGTTTAGCCAGTTTACCTTGGCCAGACTGCTTATTAAGGGATCGAAAGAGAATACATGTGTTACAAGCTGAATTGTGTCTCTTCCTAAGATACATTGAAGCCTCAGCTCCCAGTATCTCAGGGTGACCTTATTTGGAAATAGGATCTTTGTAGAAGTAATCAAGTTAAAATGAAGTGATTAGCATGGGCCCTATTCTGACTGGTGCCCTTGTAAAAGGGAAAATTAGGCAGAAAAGAGAGGAACACAGGATTGGAATGATTAATCTACATGCCAGGGAATGCCTGAGGGTATTAGGAACCAAGAGAGAAGCATTCAGCAGGTTCTTCTCTAGCTTCTTTGGAGGTGTATGACCCTGCATACAACTTGATTTTGGACTTTTGGCTTCCAGAATTGTGAATTAAGCCATCAGTTTATGGTACTTTGTTACAGTAGCCTTAGAAAATGAATATACTTTCCCCTCTGTGTTACGCTTAATTTGAAGCATCTGAGTTCCTGCTGTTTCAGCCAGAATGTTCACGGGATGCTGTGGCAAATGTGTGCATAAAGAAGTTATTAAACATAATTTCATCATTAAGTTTTCTTTCTTGAGGGAAGTTTTTTGTGGGGATTGAGGAAATGGAGGAAAAGAAATTAACATTGATTGGACTCTTCTATCTGCTATGTTTGTTCTAGCTACTTTACCTACTAAATCTCATTTTTTATTTCACACAATCCTTGCAGTCTAAGAACATAAGGCTTAGGAAGGTTAAATAATTTTGCTTTACATTGGCTGTTCCAATTAATCACATCTGCCAGAATTTATGCCCATCCATCGCATATTGACCTGCTTAAGCCGTTGAGACATGAGTAAGGCTTGGTAAGTACTTGTACATTGTAACTTGCTATTTTGGAGTACTGCCTCTTAACCATCTGGAGGCACCCAGAAAAGAAGTCTTGCTACCCATTTGAAGAGACTATGTGGAGAGAGAGGCTCACTTAATCATCATTGTTCTGCATTCTCATCAGAGGTGACAGATATGTGATTGAAATCATCCAGCTGCCAGCTGCAGTTGGACCTTCAGATGCGTGAATTCACAAGAAAATCTAGGCAATACCGATAGAAGAGCCAACCAGTTGAACCAAGCTCAGATTTTAAGCTCAGACTTTATACTCATGATCATACATTCTTTTTAAACCATGAAATATTAAAGTGATACGTTATAGCAATGGATTACTGGTTTAGGAATGGAATAATTTGCAGGTCTCCGGAATTACAATGCTGGAATAGTTGGAGTTCTCTTCATCCATCTAAATACTGTTGTTTCATTGAGTTCATTTCAAGTTGATCTTTTTAGTGAAAGAAATTTAGATTTTTCTGGATCAGTATATAAACAAATAAAAGGGGTTCTTGAGAAGAAGTAATAATTTGAACAAAGGCATAGTTGGGATATTATCACACAAGGTCAGAGCTGGTTAAAGGCATTCCAAGTTTGGCCCCAACTTAATATTTTTGGGGAAAATCTCATTGATAGATAACAGATTCAGCAAAGTGCATAAATTATAAGTATAATAAATTATAAATTACATATATAGGCTGCATGAATTATCATAAGGCCAACATATAATAAGAAAACAGCATCTAGAATAGGAAGCAGAATATTAGTAGCATCACAGAAGCATCCCTTTTGTGCCCCCCACAAATCACTTCCCCTTGCCAAAGTACCTATTGTCATGATTTCTAATACTATATGTAAGTTTGCAATAAATCTTTATTAAATAAATGCGTCTTGCTCATAATTCACCTTGCTCCTTTTATGGAAGTGTTTTTTTCCTCTGATGGTCTCTTGTTTATCCTTTCTAGTACTTTATATATGATTCTTGTTTCTTATTCCTTTATTTACCCTTCCATTACATTTATTTATGATTCTTCTGTTAACATACATTTAACAGTGTGATATATTTTAAAAATAGAGAATTCATACAAATTTATAAACTCTTTGGGGTTTTTGTTAATCTTTGAATTCTTTCATATTTAATAGAGAGGTTTGCAGAGTAGGTTATTAAATTTTAAAAAATTACTGAATTGAGACAGGCCTGCCTGTCTTGGATCCCCCAGGTCCGAGCACAGACCTGCAGGAAGTCCCAGCTGTGAACACAGGCCCGCTTTGCCATTAGGCCCACCATCTCCAGCACCAAGCACAGTCCTGTGCTCCATCCCTGGTCTAGTGCCCAGGCCTGCACCCACACTGTGACTGAACATCTATCAACACCAGGTTGCCTTTGCCCACAAGCATTGATTATTCCTTACCTGGAGGCCGTGGGACAGCACCCTTCTTGGGACATTGATTATCAAGCACGTTTCAGGCATCAGACTACTGAAAAATAGGAGGTGTGAACAGTACAGTATAATTTTATTACAGAACTTTTAAAAATAGTAGTATTATTATGATTATTCCTATTATACCTACTATATTTCTACTTTTTTTTATTAATATTCTTATCACTCTATCGTTCTCTTATATATCTGTTCCCTGGAGACTCTTTCTCTTCTCATGCTAACAACCTATTTCTTTTAATTTCGCTTTCACTTTTCCTGAGACATAGTACCTCCATAGACTCACTTCCTATCTCATTAACCTTATATTCTACACCCCTTCTCATCCTCTTTTTCCACCATTTGAAATTGTGGTCCTTATTGCAAACCTATTGGTTATGCTATAGATAATAATTTGAACTCATCTCTGTATATTATGACAACACACTTAATATCTAAATAGGGTCTATATGGATTAAGGACACATATTGTTTATATGGTGTGCTGTTAATATTAATCTCTTCAAGGTGAGGTATTAGAAATCTGCAGGGACACTATAAGACTTTAAAGGGAAACTGCAATACCTCTGATTTGCACTGCTAGAGGGGAAGATACACAAGCAACATGAGAAAACAAAGGAAGAAAGTGTCCCAAACAAACCTAGATGCTATATCAATAGAACCCAATGACAACATGGTATAAGAAATGTCAGAAAGGGAGTTCAAAATGTACATGATTAAAATGATCCGAGAAGTGAATGATGAGAGAGCAAATGCAGGCAATGAATGATAGCACCAATTAGCAGCTAAAAGAGCAATTGCAGGAAGCAAAAAATAATTTCAATAAAGAGAGATTCTGAAAAAAAAAAAAAAAAAACAAATCCTTGAAATGAAGGGAACAACCAAATTAAAAACTCAATAGAAAGCATAACCAACAGATTAGATCACTTGGAAGACAGAACCTCAGACAATGAAGACAAAATATTGAATCTTGAAAACAAAGTTGACCAAACAGAGAAGATGGAAAGGAATCATGAGCAGAACCTCCAAGAACGATGGGATATCATGAAAAGACCAAATTTAAGAATTATCGGGATTGAGGAAGGCACAGAGATAACTAACCAAAGGAATGAATAATCTGTTCAATGAAATAATACTAGAAAATTTCCCAATTCTGATGAATGAGATGGAAAATCAAATGCAAGATGTTACAGAACACCAAATGGACAAAATTACAACAGATCCACACTGAGGCACATTATAATGAAAATGCCTAACATACGAAATAAAGAATTTTTAAAGTCTGGGAGAGAAAAGCATCAGATTACATATAGGGAGGGGGAAATCACTACGGATATCAGCAGATTTCTCAGCCCAGATCCTAAAAGCAAGAAGGGCCTGGAACAACATATTCCAAGCACTGAAAGAAAATGGATGCCAACCAAGAATCTTATACCCAGCAAGACTTACCTTCAGATTTGATGATGAAATAAAATCCTTCCATGATAAACAAAAGCTAAAAGAATTCACAAATAGAAAGCCTGCACTACAAAATATTCTCAGCAAAATATTCTGAGAGAAAGAAATGAAAAATAACAATGTAAGTCAGCAAAGGGAGGAATTACCCTAAAGGAATAGCCAATTAAAGGAGAAACCAAGTCAAGTTAAAAGCCAAAAATAAGCCAAAATGACCAGGAATACAAGTCATATCTCAATAATAACCTTGAATGTTAATGGCCTAAACTCATCAATCAAAAGACATAGACTGGCAGACTGGATTAAAAAGAAAGACCCAACAATATGTTACCTTAAAGAGACTCATTTCATGGAAAAGGACATCCACAGACTAAAGGTGAAAAGATGGGAAAAAACATACCACACACATGGACTCAGTGAAAAAGTGGGGATTTCCATTCTCATTTCAGATAAAGCAGACTTCAAGCCAAAGTTAGAAGGGATAAAGAAGGGCATTTCATACTGCTTAAGGGAAGCATAAATCAGCAAGACATAATGATCATAAATATTTATGCCCCAACCAATAGCACATCCATGTATGTTAAACAAATCCTTCTCAATTCCAGGAACCAAATAGACCAAAACACAATAATTTTAGGTGACTTTAATACACCTCTCTCACTATTGGACAGATCTTCCAAACAAAAATTGAACAAAGAAACCAGAGATCTCCATAACACAATCAATAACTTAGACTTAACAGACATATATGGAATATTCCATCCACCAATGAGTGAATACACTTTCTTCTCAGCAGTACATGGATCCTTCTCTAAAATAGACCATATGTTATGCCACAAAGCTACTCTTAGCAAATCCAAAAAGATAGAGATACTACCTTGCATTCTATCAGATCATAATGGAATGAAATTAGAAATCAATAATAAAATAATAAACTACTCCAACACCTGGAGATTAAATAATACACTATTGAGTGATGCATGGATAACAGAAGACATCAGGGTGAAAAAAAATTCATAGAGATAAACGAGAACCATGATACAACATATCAAAATCTCTGAGGCATTATGAAAGCAGTACTAAGAGGAAAATTCATTGTATGGAGCACATTCAATAAAAGAATGAAAAGGCAACAAATAAATGACCTCACATTACAGCTCAAAGCCCTGGAAAAAGAACAGATTAACCCCAAAAGTAGTAGAAGACAGGAAATAATTAAAATCAGAGCTGAAGTCAATGAAATTGAAACAAAAGAAACTATTCAAAAAATTGACAAAACAAAAAGTTGGTGCTTTGAAAAAATAAACAAAATTGATTAACCCTTAGCCACACTAACAAAGAGAAGAAGAGAAGAAACTCAAATTACTAAAATTCAAGATGAGAAAGGAACTATCATGGCGGACACTATTGAAATACAAAACATAATTAGAAAATATTTTGAAAATCTATACTCCAACAAAATTGAAAACCTCGAAGACATTGACAGGTTTCTAGAGACATATGAACCACCCAAACTGAATCTGGAGGACATACAAAATTTAAATAGACCAGTTTCAAGCAACAAAATAGAAGGGGTCATCAAGAGCCTACCTAGCAAGAAAAGTCCAGGGCCAGATGGATTCTCAGCTGAGTTCTACAATACCTTCAAAGAAGAACTCATTCCAATACTCCTCAAAGTATTCCATGAAATAGAAGAGGAGGGAACCCTTCCAAACTCATTCTATGAAGCTAATATCACCCTGATACCAACACCAGACAAAGACACATTGAAGAAAGAGAATTTCAGACCAATATCCCTAATGAACATAGATGCAAAAATTCTTAACAAATTTTTAGCAAACCACATACAAAAACATATTAAAAAGATAGTGCACCATGATCAAGTGGGTTTCATCCCAGGAATGCAAGGTTGGTTCAACATCTGGAAATCAATAAATGTAGTTCACCACATCAACATGCTTAAAGTTAAGAATCACATGATTATTTCAATAGATGCAGAAAAAACATTTGGTAAAATACAGCACCCCTTCATGCTCAAAACACTAAAAAAATAAGGATAGTAGGAACATTGTAAAGGCTATCTATGCTAAGCCCATGGCCAAATCATTCTAAATGGAAAAAAAAAAAAACCAAACTGAAAGCATTCCCTCTAAAAACTGGAACAAGGCAGGGATGCCCTCTTTCACTGCTTCTATTCAACATTGTCCTTGAAATTCTAGCCAGAGCAATTAGACAGACTAAAGAAAACAAGAGATATGAATAGGAAAAGAAGAACTTAAACTATCACTATTTGCAGATTATATGATTCTATATTTAGAGGAGCCGAAAAATTCCACCAGAAAACTTCTAGAACTCGTAAATGAATTCAGTAATGTAGCATGATATAAAATCAACACTCATAAATCTAATGCATTCTTATTCATAAGTGATGAATCCTCTGAAAGAGAAATTAGGAAAACTACAGCATTCACAATAGCCTAAAAAAAAAAAATACCTGGGAGTCAATTTAACAAAAGAGGTGAGAGACCTCTACAAGGAGAACTATAGAACACTAAAGAAATTAAAGAAAACCTTAGAAGATGGAAAGATCGCCCATCTTCTTGGATAGGCAGCATTAATATAGTCAAAATGGCCATACTACCAAAAGCGCTATACAAATTCAATGCAATTCCAATTAAAATCCCAATGACGTTCCTCATAGAAATAGAGAAAGCAATTATGAAATTCATCTGGAAGAATAAGAGACCCAGAATAGCTAAAGCAATCCTTAGCATGAAGAGTGAAGCAGGTGGTATCACAATACCAGACCTTCAACTATACTACAAAGCAATAGTAACAAAAACAGCATGGTATTGGCACCAAAATAGACAGGTAGATCAATGGTACAGAATAGAGGACACAGAGACAAACACACATAAATACAGGTATCTCATACTTCACAAAGGAGCCAAAAACATGCAATGGAGAAAAGATAGCCTCTTCAACAAATGGTGCTGGAAAAACTGGAAATCCATATGCAGCAAAATGAAACTAAACCCCTGTCTCTCACCCTGCCCAAAACTCAACTCAAAATGGATCAAGGACCTAGGAATTAGACCAGAGACTCTGCACCTAATAGAAGAAAAAGTAGGTCCACATCTTTGTCATATCGGCTTAGGACCACACTTCCTTGACATGACTCCCAAAGCATAAGAAGTAAAAGCAAGAATCAAGAATTGGCATAGATTCAAACTAAAAAGCTTTTTCTCAGCAAAGGAAACAATCAGCAATGTGAAGAGAGAGCCTTCAGAGTGGGAGAAAATCTTTGCCACACACACTTCAGATAGAGCACTAATCTCCAGAATTTATAAAGAACTCAAAAAACTTTACCCCAAGAATTCAAATAACCCAATCAATAAATGGGCTAAGGAAATGGGCAGACACTTCACAGAAGAGGATCTACAAGCAATCAAAAGATATATGAAAAAATGTTCAACATCTTTAGTAATAAGAGAAATGCACATCAAAACTACCTTACAATATCATCTCACCCCAATTAGAATGTCTATTATCAAGAATACAAGCAACAATAGAGTTGGCAAGGATGTGGGGGAAAAGGTACACTCATACATTGCTGGTGGGGTTGCAAATTGGTGCAGCCACTCTGGAAAGCAGTATGGAGATTCCTTCGAAAACTCAGAATGGAACCACCATTGACCCAGCTATTCCACTCCTTGGACTTAAAATCAGCATACTACAGTGATGCAGCCACATCAATGTTTATAGCAGCCCAGTTCACTATAGCTAGATTGTGGAACTAACCTAGATGCCCTTCAATAGATGAATGGATAAAGAAACTGTGGTATATATACAGAATGGAATATTACTCAGCCATCAAGAATAATAAAATTATGACATTTGCAGGTAAATGGGATGTAGTTGGAGAATATCATGTTAAGTGAAATAAGCCAATCCCAAAAAACCAAAGGCCGAATGATTTCTTTGATAAATGGTTGATGACACATAACGGGGGTAGAGGGAGGTAAGGAAGAATGGAGAAAGGATAGATTGTATAGAGGAAAATGAGGGGTGGGGAGGGGGCAGGGAAGGAAAGCTAATAGAATGAGACAAACATCATTACCCTGTGTATATGTATGAATATGCAAATTGTATGATTTTGCTTTGTGTACAACCAGAAAAATGATAGTTGTACTCTATTTGTGTACAATGAACCAAAATAAAAAATTACTGAATTGAATTCATAAATATTGTGTTTGATGACTATAATGAAATAGAAGGCAGAGGATCCAAAATTTCCCAGATGATTTGATTTCCATGCTGAGGAATAGTCAGTAAATTCCATTCTGTAGATTTTGAAACACTTGGGGCCTTGCAGTCACTGCAGGGCATCTGAGATTCTGTGTCTGAATAAAGGTCTTGGGCTAAGTAATATTGCATACATATGTGACCTATTATTTATGAATGTATGCATAAATAGCCCTTGTTCATAAAATACAAATGAAAAGTGTGGTTGAATTTGTTCATAAAATACAAATGAAAAGTGTGGTTGAATTTGTGGTAGTTTTTTTTATATTACCTATTTTTCAACTAGGAGACATTAAAGTTGACTTTTTTTCATACAAAAAATTGTATACATATTTAAAAAGATTGGATAGCCTCAATCATCTTTATATGAGAGAGGAATCAAAGACATTTTGGATTTGGGGAGTGATATGATTAGGTTCGTGTTTTAGAGTTTGAGTCAAATATGGAATTTTTAATTTTCCCTTCATGACATCCAGCCAAGTGTGAATGAACAGCATAGTGATTATGTAAAAAGTATATTTGTTGATTTGAGTTATTTAACATAAGATATAGTTATTTGTTTGGTGTTGTGTTTTAAGAATGTTGTATTTTAAGTATTTTGTCCTTCTTGAGTGACCTTATTTTCATGCCCCTGAATCAGGCTTTCAGAATTAGCTTTTTCAATTCTTTCCAAGTAGGTATAATAATCAAGAGTCTGTTACAGATCTACTTGGGGGTCAGATATGTTTCAAAATGTAGAATTCGGATTTTAGAAAAGTTACACAGTACATACATACATATTATGTAATAATGCAAGTTGGATCTGGGTCACCACCATGCAATTACATTAATGAATATTTCTGCAGTGAAACATGAATGTTCAAACTAAATTAGATATATAATTGACCAAAGTTAACCTCACATCAGTTTTAAGCAGATTTTGCCATCAAATGAACTTGGATTCCAAGTTTACAAATAGTTTTTGACTTTTTAGAGTTTCTTAAGCATAGTATTATGGATTTGGGATTATAGACCTATAAGACCCATGAACTTTTTAAAAGACTTTTGCATTCTAAGTATTGTTTGCCTTGTTATTCTTTCAGATAATTTAATGTGATTTTTTTTTTTTTACTTTTTAAAGGAATAATAGAAGTTTCAGATATAGTTACTGCTGTGAAATCACTGGGTATACATATTTCTGAAGTTCAGGCAAAAGAGATTCTGAAAAGGTGAGCACTTATCTTCACTATTAATAGTTTTTAAAATTGTGTTTTATTATCTACTTAAAATTGTGTTTTATTATCTACTTAAAATTGTGTTTTATTATCTATGTCAGAAATGAATTATTATATATTACTCAGCCATAAAGAATAATAAAATTATGGCATTTGTAGGTAAATGGATGATGTTGGAGACTGTCATGCTAAGTGAGATTAGCCAATCCCAAAAATCCAAAGGCCAAATGATCTCTCTGATAAGTGAATGATGATGCATAATGCGGGGTGGAAGGGAGGCAAGAATGGAGGAAGGATAGAGAGCATAGAGGGAAGGGAGGGGTGGGGTTGGGGTGGGGGGTAAGAATAGTAACAGAATGAGACAGACATCATTGCCCTGTGTACATGTATGAATACACAGATGGTGTGACTCTACTTTGTGTACAACCAGAGAAATAACAGCTGTACTCCATTTGTGTACAATGAATCAAAATAAATAAATTAAAAAAAATAGAGTGATATTTCTACCCTTATTCTGTAACTTCCTGTTTGCTTAATTCTGTCTTGCTTTGAGTATATTCCTCTGAAAACTACTTCCAAAGGCATTCCATTAAGTGCTTGGCCATTTAAGCAGCAGGAACCAAGTGAACTCTCAAATAGTCTCCGTGTAACGGTTCAGAGGCTGTACTATCCTGGCCCTGTGTGTGTGTGTGTGTGTGTGTGTGTGTGTGTGTGCACGCATGCGTGTGTGTATATTACATGAATGTTTATATATGGGAGGAGGAATGGGGTGGGAGGGAGGCAAGAATGGAGGAAGGATATATTACATAGGGAAAAAAATGGGGGGGGGTAGGTTTGGGGAGGGGGGTAAGAATTTAGAAAAAGAAGTATATCAGTTTGGATTTGTCCATAGGCTTCTAAGTGTCTGGTGCTTTAATATGCCCTCTGTATAGAGGAGAGTTTCACTGTAATAGAATGGCATGTGTGATTGCATCTGTGACTTTAAATGGCCTCAAACAGTCTTCTGGCTTTTAGCAAGGATGAGAGATGTGTTTAAAGCTTGAGAAGAACCAAATAAATTTTAATGTGGGGAAGTTGGGGGAACAGAAACTGTATTTGCCACATAAGATATTACTTCAAAGATAATGCTTTTAATTCTGGCAGTTTTGTTTCTTCTTTTCCAATCCTTATACCTATGATTAATCAACTTTTATTGCTAGAATGGTGTTGAATAAAAGTGGTAATGATGGCCATTCTGTCTCCTGATTTTAAAGGGAATAGTTTAATATTTTATCATTAAGAATGGCTTATAATCTTCCTCATATTAAAAAAGGTCTTTTCTTCTTTTTATAAAGAGATTTTTTAAAAAGTTACAAATGGGATTATATTTGTGAGATGATCACGTATCTTTTTTAATGTGTTAATATGCAAATTAATTTCTAGATTAATTTCTAGATTTTTGTCCTTAACTTATCCTTGCATCCTGAGATATACGCATCTTTTAACAATACATTCTCCCAGAAGTCTGAGATGCTGAGGCTGGAGGATTGCAAGTTCAAAGCCAGCCTCAGCAACTAGTGAGGCCCTAAGCATCTTAACAAGACTCTCAAAAAAGGACTGAGGATATGGCTCAGTGATTAAGCACCCCTAGGTTTAATTCCTGGTACCAACAACAACAAAAGATTTAACAAAACAAAATAAAACAAAAAAGCTCAAATATTCTAATGAGTTCCCTTTTCCAAAAATTTGTTAGTAACTTTTATATTTTATTTTGTGGGAGAGTTTATGCTGTTCTTTTCTTTGCTTCATTGTCCTAATTTAATTTTGAATTTTAGGGTAGATTGACCTCATGGAGTGAGTTGAGGATTGATTTCCCTTTTCACATTCTCTGTAAGCAATTGACAATTTCACTGAAATTTTCTATTATAATATTAATTATTTCAAATAATCAACTTCTGGTTTCTCTCACTTATATCTTTCCATTGTCTTGGCCACAGCCTGTGTGGGGAGGGAATAGGTAACCTTCTAAACCTTGAAGGTATGCGCTGGCTGGAAATAAAAAGTCTGAGAAAGCAGTATTAAGAAATAAAGACAAAGACCACAAGAAATACAGTTTGAGTGGGCGCTTGACAGGTGGAAGAGACCTGATGGGTGCGATCCTAACAAATGGAAAAAGCCTAGAAATGCTTTATTTATAGTGAAACACACCAAAAGCATAAATGGTGAGGAGGGGTTCTTCAAGGAGAACAAGAAGCCAGAGGCTGTGTGGAAGTTGGTTTGATCAGGGATTTATCACTTGCTCAGTAATTCTTCCTCCTCCAGGTAGCTGGTGCCACAAAGCTAGTTGGGGCATTGATATCTCTTTCACCTCTGGGGAATTGGGTTGGAACCTAGGGCTGTCTGAACCATTAAATTCAGCGGTATCACAGCGTTCTCTATGGGCCTGATATCTGCCAAAGCAATGAGGCAGTCTCAGATCCATGAGATTACGGAGAGGGTTCTCTGAGGGGCCTACCTCCACTTGCCTCAGATGCGCCCACAGTTCATTCTCAGCTTCCAACACTATTGTATTTATGAAATTGTTTGAACATAAGAGTACCTCAAAACACATCAGACTAAAAATAGCATAACTGTTCTTTTCTGTTTATTCTTTTTGCTAAATTGAATAATTAGTTCATTCATTTCCAGATTTCTATTATAACCAAGAGTAATTAACTCCAAGTACCTTTGTAAGTGCTTTTGATATGTCATACAAATTCTGATATGTGACTGGTATTTTCATTTATTTAGTTCTAAATTTAAATACCTGTACATACTTTTTCTTTTCACACCAGATATTTAAAAGTAGGTTTTTAAGTTTCAAAACATATTGGGATTTTAAGTTTTTTGTTATTAATATCTAACATAATTGCATTTTATAATGGTTAGAGGTTTATTTTACCCAGAAGATATAACAATTCTAAAGTTCTATGGTTCTAATAATATAGCCCCAAATTTATAAAGTAAGAATTGATGGGACTACAAGAAAGAATAGATGGATGATTGTTGTAGCATGGGAGTTTAACACATATTACACAGTAATAGAAGAAGCAAACAAAATGTCAGTAAGGATAGAATATTTGAACAGTATCATCATCAACCCTTGTTGCTAGATTATCTTTAATATATATATAAAAATATGTGATGATACTTTTACATTTATGAACACACACATATATTAAAGCACATATAGAAACTTGTAATAATTGACTCTAAGCTGGGTGCTGTGGTGCATACCTGTAATCACAGCTCCTCAAAAGCTAAGGCAGAAGGATCACAAGTTTGAGGCCAGGCTGGGCAGCTTAGCCAGACCTTGCCCCAAGATGAAAAAACAAAAGGTCTGAAATACAGCATAGTGACAGAGTGTCCATTGGTTTAATCTCCAGCATTGGCCCTAGCCCTGCCCTCCCCATACACAAAGAAGAATTAACTGTGGGTCATATACAAATGTAAAAAAATAAAAAGAATTAGAATATTGAGTATATTCTCTATTCATAATGCAATTCAACAAGAAATAAGATTTCTTATATTTTTTTATAAAAAAGATTTAATGGGACAAACATGATAGAGACTTGGTAGTTTTATCAGTCCATGGATTTTTTTAAAATGCTATGGCAAGGGGTATTTTGTAAGCCAATACTCATTATATGTTACTGTACTGTTTGGTATATTGCTTCTAAATCATACTGTAAGATAAATCACAAACTGCCAATAGCAATGATTTATTAAGAATTTATTCGTACAACTCCAAGAAGCATCAGTTATAGCTCTAGCACAAAGGATGCAGCTGTGAACAAGCCAAAGTTTCTTCTTCAGGGTTCAAGCCAGTAGGGAGGAAATACCAGGTGATCACATAGAGCAGCATAATCAAAAGTGGACGGAAGTGGTAATATCGCCCACTGGAGAGTTTTGTATTAATTATTTGTCTGAAAATGTCTTCATTTTCATTTTTGGTGCTTATTTTGTTGTATACAGAATTCTATGGAGACATCTATAAAGATGTCTGACATCTTTAATGATTACTCAATAAAATTCTATTGAAAAGTCAATAGTTGCTTTTTTCATTTCCTCCTGTATGTAATATATTCTTTGCCTTCCCTCGCTTCTTTTCTCTTTCTTTCCTCCCTTCCCTTCCCTTGTTATCTTCCTGTTTTGAACTCAAACATTGCTCAGCTATGGAATTCCCATTAAGCTCACAGTCTTCCAGTACCTATTTTAATTAGGCTAAAGATATACAGTAGTTTAGTATTTGTTCAAAGACTGAAAGGGATACCTGTCTAGAAAATTTGCCCTGTAAATACCAGCCCTGAACCCCAACTTCTGTTCTATTCTACCCACTTGCTCTCTATTTAGGCTCTTATTCCTCTATGTTGCAGTTTGAAAATTGTCCCCAGCCAGAAACCAGAGTGCATGGGCAGCCCATCTCATGTGTTTTCCTTTTCTCAAGTATCACAACCCGGTTCTGCTCTGAGACCACTGCCTGAAAACAGTTGTTTCTTAGGTTGTGTCTAGTTTCATAATTGCTGATGATGAAAGTACAAGTTCTATACCCATTATTTTGTCTTGGCTGCAATTGGAAATTATACTAAACTTTTTGTTGGCAGGATAGGTTTTGTTTTTTAGAATTTCCATTTTGAAAAATGTTATTTAAAAAAATTTTACTTTCTATTCAGACACAAATTCCATTTTTCAATTTGAATTATTTAAAAATTGAGTAAATGCTGATTTTCGTATGATAAAAGTGAGTCTGAAGTTCATAAATGAAAGCTTATTTTAAGGTCTATCAGAAAACTATAAATAGGGGAAAAAAGGGGAGAGGTAAAAATACTAGAAGATCCAAACGGTAAAAGATCACTCTTAAATTTTATTTGTGTAGCATTCATTCATTTATCCAACAAACATTTATTAATTGCTCAGTACTAGATGTACATAGTGATTTAGAAATCATCTTGTTCTTTGAGGGATAACAGAAATACAAACAAGTAAAAAATTAAAAAGCAATATAAAATGAATTCCAATTGGGGAGTTTGGTACTCCTTCAAACTGTCAAGATTATCAAAAACAAGGAAAACCTGAGAAACTGTTATAGCCAAGATTATCTTAAGGAAATATGACAAATAAATAGAATATAGTATTTCAAATGGGATCCTGATGAAAAAAGAAAGTTTGAATACAATATGAAATTTAGTTAATAATGATTTATCAATATTGGTTTGTTAAATATAACGAATATATCACAAAATGTAAGATGTTACCAGTAGGGGAAACTGAATGTGGGGATATACAGGAACCGTGAATCATCTCAATGTTTATAAAAATCTGAAAGTGTCCTAAAAAATAAAATCTATTTTTTAAAATGTGAAAATACAGTGATATTTGTGGAGTCCAAAGGAGTGACTTCAATAATAAATATTTAGGAAGCATTTGATTAATTTTTATCATGGTGCTAACTTTATTATATATGTTTATAAGCACTATTTTTACATTTATTTCAGCATTGATACTGATGGAACAATGACAGTAGACTGGGATGAATGGAGAGACTACTTTTTACTACATCCTGCAAAAAATATCAGTGAGATTATTCATTTCTGGAAGCGTTCCACTGTAAGATTACTTTGTATTTCACTGTTTTCATTTTTCTCTAAATATCATAGCTGTTATTATCATTTTACAGTCCCTACAACATTTGTTGCCTTAGTGACTAAAGTTACAGTATTTCCTCGTAGTAATGTTCTACTAATTTAGTTAGGTGTGCGGGGTCAGTGTTCTATAGGCACAGCAACCACAGATTTCTTTGTTTGCTATAACCTGGATCTCAAAATAGATGCTTATGAAAAGGGCCTACTTTGTGTTAAGAGTTAATTACTGTGCAATAGTTGGCGTGCCCCAGAGAAGTGAAAAATAATATGTATTTCTTTTTTCATAGACAGGATGTTACTGACTGGTCTCCTGTCATAGAAAGTGTAAAGTCAAATATTAAAATTTTAAAATCATAGAGTCAGAATCAAATATATAATTTAACTTCCTAATTTTTTGAAAACAAACACTTGGAGGTGTAAGGAGCAAAGGAAATCTTATAATTGAAGACTTTTTAAATCTTTTTAGCTCTCAGGTGTGAGGGGTTAAGTTAATAATTTGTTCATGCTATTTTCACTCACCCTCATAGGGCTTTGCCTATTCTCCATAGACAATAAAGGGGAAGAAAAAGAGCATAAACTCTGGGGTAAGAATGTCTGGGTTTTAATCCCACATCTGCCATCCACTAGCTATATAAGCCCCTCTATGATTCAGTTTTCTCAATTATGTAGTTGAGATAATGGGATGAATTTTGAGAAATTAGTATATTAATGTATTTGAAACAATGTGAGCACATGTTCAATCAATATTAATTATAATACGTACTTATTCTATTATGTTTCATCTGTGTTCTCAAATGTTTATGTATTCTTAAAAGCATGTAGTATTATTTCATATGTGTTTTTTATTTATATTGATTGTATTGTGCTAGAGGCCATATCTTATTTATTACTTGATGAATTTGTCTTCCCTCCCCTCCCCCTCCTCCCCCTCCTCCTTTTTGTAGCGCTGGGGAGTGAATCCAGGGCCTTGAGTATGCTAGGCAAGCATTCTGCTGCTGGACTGTACACCTAGCTCACCTGGATTTGTTCTTCTTATATATTCATCTAATTTGTTGCTTCTAACTACTACATAGCCTGCATTTACCACATCTCACTTGTCCATTACCATAGTAATGGGCATTTAGGTTTTTTCCAACTCTCCACCCACAAAAAATGCTTTCCTCTTAAGTACCTTGGAGAATTTCATATTGATTTCTGAATCATAGGGAATATGCATACGTACATTTTACCAGAGCATCAGTCTTATATTATGAACTATTACCATGTTATTTCTGAGAATGGCTTGCTATACCAATTAACTCTCCCACCAGCAATGTGAAGTTACCTGTTTGTTTATATATTGTTTATTGCTTGATATGATCCAGTTTTCTATTGTTTGCCATTCCATTGGGTATAAAGTTGTATCTCATTGATTTAATGAACATTTCTTCAATTTCTAGTGTACTTTGAACAGTTTTTCATAGAAATATTAGATGTTTTCATGTTCTTTTTGGGGGACATTTTTATTTTATTTTATTTTATTTTTTATTGAGAGACAAGGTCTCACTGTGTTGCTCACACTGGCCTCCAATTCCTGGGTTCAAATGATTCTCCTGCCTTAGCCTCCCAAGTGGCTGGGACTACCAGTGTGTGCCACAGTGCCTGACAGGGTCCTCATTTTTTAAAAAAATTATTTGTTCTTTTTCCATATCCATGTTCTTTTAAGTAAATTATGTGTTTATACCCTTTGTTTTTTGATGATTTTTTCTTTGTTATTTCATAGGCATTATATATTTATCTTAGATATTAATATTAATATTAATGTTGAGCTTTGACTTGCAAATATTTTTTCTAGTATGTCATTTGTTGGTTTTTTTGTTGTTGTTCTTTGCTTTGTCAATGTTATTTTTGGTTGAAAAGAAATCCTTAATTTTTCTAACTAAATCCATCAAAAATGGAATGGTCTGAAATTTTGCTGTTTAAGTGTTTTCCCACCTTTTGGTGACAAAGGAATCCTATACTTTCTCTTATAATCACTATAGTTTCATCTTTTATGTTTAGGACTTTAATGCATCTGTAGTTCATATATAATAGATGCAGTTCATGTCTATATCTATATCTATATACCTATGCATTGAGGGAATTTTGTTAATATAAATAACCAGTCTCTTCCTTCCACATTTGTTTATAGTACCACCTTTCTCGGATATGGTGGTACTATGAACAATAGGAACTTAGCTTTTTTCTTGAGCTTTCTTTCTGAGTTTTGTCTGTTCCTTATACCACTATCGAACTGTTTTTATGACCACAGCTCTATATTATAAGACTTATGTGGTAAAATAAATACTCTCTACTTACCCTCCTTCCTTTATTGATCTTTTTTTCATTTGTTTGTAATCAAAATTAACCCAGTTTTTTTTAAATAAATGGACTTTTATTATTTTTCTCCATAGATTTTAAAGTTTCTTAATTCTAGCTGCAATTTTTTAGAAACTTGATTATGATTGCTTTTGTCTTAGTTTGGATTGCTGTAACAAAATACCATAGATTTGGTGGCTTAAACAGAAATTTATTTCTCACAGTTCTGGAGACTAGAACTTTGATATCAGGGGTCTGGTTTGGGGTGAGTACCTTCCTCCTGGTTTATAGGGGGATATTTTCTTTTTGTACCTGCACATGTTCAGAAGAGAGGTAGCTAGCTATCTGGCATCTTAAAATGGCCCAATTCCAAATACTAACACATTGGGATTAGGATTTCAACATATGAATTTGGGATGGAGGACGACAGACATTCAGCCCACTGAATTCTGCTCCTTGTCCCCCAAATTCATATCCTCACATGCAAAATAAATTCATTCCATTTTAATGGCACCTGAAGTCTTAATTTGTTCCAATATTGACTCTGAAGTATAAAGACCAACATTTTATCCAAATATCACCAAGCTAGGCGCAGTGATGCATGCCTGTAATCCCAGCAACTTGAGAGGCTGAAGCAGGAGGATCATGAGTTCCAAGACAGCCTCAACAATTTAGCTAGGTCTTAAGCAACTCATTGAGACCCTGTCTCTAGATAAGGTCTGGGGATATGGCTCAGTGGTTAAGTGCCCCTGTGTTCAATCCCTGCTACCCCCCACAAATTAAAATAAATAAAAAAATAAATATCACCTAAATCAGATATGGGTGAGATCTGGGGTACAGTTCATCTTGAGGCAAAACTCCTGTCCAGATATGAGTCTGTAAAACCAAACAAGTTATATGCTTCCAAAATACAATTGTGGGATAGGCATGGGATATACATTTCCATTCTAAATGGGAGAAACAGGAAAGAAGAGAAGGGAAAACGGGCCCCCACACAAGTCCAAAATCTAGCAGGGAAAGCCCCACAAGCTCTTTTTTTAAAAAAATATATTTTAGTTGTCAATGGACTTTTTATTTTATTTATTTATTTATTTATTTATTTATTTATTTATTTATTTGTATGTGGTGCTGAGGATCGAACCTAGGGCCTCACACATGCTAGGCAAGCACTCTACCACTGAGCCACAACCGTAGCCCCCTCATAAGCTCTTCAGGCTTGAGAATAATTGCTTTTGCTTGATATCTACCTTCTGCAAATGCTGGAGCTGTGATCCTGCCCCAGGACCCACCAGGGCAGTAGTTCATCTTCCTGGCTCTGTCCAGTGGGATTGTGCCACATGGGTTTTAGCTGGCCCTGCCTGCATTACCCTGCTGGGTGTTGGTCTCACCCTTTGAAACTGAAGTAGAAGCAGTCCCGTCCCCAAACCCAGCCTGTGCATTCTGGGCCTGTGGTGGGAATAGCAGCCCTGATGTTAGCTGAATCTTATTCTAGGTTCTTCTTCCCTCAACTAATAGCACACATTTTCTGCTGAATAGCTCTTTGGTTTAGTCTTTAGTCTAAGAAATCTGGTAGTCTTTTAAAATTTTGTCCCATTTTCTGTTTCCTTTGGTTTCAGTAGGCATTGGTTTTGCCTATTGTTTTTCCCTCTTCCATTCCTAGTTTCTGTTGAGATGACTGATTAAGTTCATGATTCACAGTCACTACCTGCGTATCAAATAGCAGTCTACTTCACCTTCAGGGTTGTCTTCTACATATCCTTCTTCATTTTTTTGTAAACAGGCTGAGAATTTTCCAAGTCTTTCAGTTTCTGATTCCTTTTTGCACAGTAATTCTATCTTCAATTCATTTCTGACCCCTCACCTTTTACTATAAGCAGTCAAGAGGAGCCAAGCCTCTCCTTTAACACTTTGCTTAGAAATCTCCTCAGCTAAATATCCAATTTTGACGCTCATAGGTTTTTTGTTTGTTTGTTTTTTTAATTAATTAATTAAATTTTGATTTATTGAACACAAATGGAGTACAGTTATTGTTTCTCTGGTTGTACACAAAGTAGAGTCACACCATCTGTGCATTCATACATGTACACAGGGCAATGATGTATGTCACACATTCTGTTATTATTACCTCCCCACCCCGACCCCACCCATCCCTTCCCTCTATGCTATCTATTCCTCCTCCATTCTTGCCTCCCTTCCACCCCGCATTATGCATCATCATCCACTTATCAGAGACACCATTCGGCCTTTGGATTTTTGGATTGGCTAATCTCACTTAGCATAACAGTCTCCAACATCATCCATTTACTTGCAAATGCCATAATTGTATTCTTCTTTATGGGTGAGTAATATTCCACTGTGTATATATACCACAGTTTCTTTATCCATTCATCTATTGAAGGGCATCTAGGTTGGTTCCACAATCTAGCTATTGTGAATTGGGCAGCTATGAACATTGATGTGGCTGCATCACTGTAGTAATCTGATTTTAAGTCCTTTGGGTATAGACCAAGGAGTGGGATAGCTGGGTCAAATGGTGGATCCATTCCAAGTTTTCTAAGGAATCTCCACACTGCTTTCCAGAGTGGCTGCACCAACTTGCACTCCCACCAGCAATGTATGAGTGTACCCTTTTCCTCCCATCCTTGCCAACACCTGTTGTTGCCTGTATTCTTAATAAAAGACATAGGTTTTTGCCTCCACAAAATGTCTTAGATGAACACAATTTATCCAAGTGCTTTGCTACTTTATAACAAGGGTAGCCTCTTCTCTAGTTTCCAGTAACATGCTCATTTCCCTTAAAAATATATATTTGTATATATTTTTAGTTGTTGACGGACCTTTATTTTATTTATTTATATGCGGTGCTGAGAATCAAACCCAGTGCCTTACACATGCTAGGCAAATGCTCTACCACTGATGTACGACCCTTAGCCCCATTTCCATTTGAGATCTCATCAGAATGGCTTTTATCTTTTATATTTCTGCCAATATTCTGTCCATGATTATTTATGTATGCTTTAGGAAGACAGAAGCTTTTTATAAAGTTCTTATTTTCTTTTCTGAGCCTTTACCAGAATTACCTTTAAACTTGCTTTCATGGCAATATTGGCATTTTGGAGCGTATACTCCCAAGTTCTTGTAGCCTTTATCCATTACCCAATTGCAAGGCTACTTCCATACTTTTAGATATTTGTTGCAGCAGCCCTTCACTTCTCAGTACTAAATTTTGTCTCAATCAGCTTGTGTTGCTATAATGTAATACCATAGACTAGGTGACTTAAACAGCAAACATTTCTTTCTCAAGTCCTAGATCTGCATGCTAGCATGATTGGATTCTTGATGAATGCCCTATTCCTGGATTAGAGAGGGCAATCTTCTTGTATTCTCATACAGAGTGAAAAGAGAGCTACCTCTCTGGCCTTTTATAAAATCTCCACCCTAATTGTCTAATTACATTCCAAAGGATTTGCCTCCAAATGCCATCATAATGGGATTAGGGTTTCAACATATGAATGGGGGACACAAACTTTGATCTATTATAGCATTGAATTGATAGAATTATTTGGGGAAACCTGGTCTCTGTAATTTTAAGTCACTCTGTCCACAAAGGTGACTTATTTCTCTATGCATGTCTGCTGTTACATTCTTTAATAGGATATTAAAATTTTCTCTGAAATAGTCATCTGTATTCTTTGTTGGGTTAATTTTTAGATAATTTGTAAATTTTGCCACTATTGTAATATTCTTCTTAATATCTACCAGATTGGCAAAATTTTTATATTCTATGAAATTTTCTAGTTTATTATTTCCTCTTTGAGAAACTTATTCATATGAGTCGATTTTCCTACTTCTAACTTTGCTAAAGTCTCTCATTTATTTATTTATTTTTTTCAGTGCTGGAGATTAGAACCTAGGGCTTTATGCTTGCAAGGCAAGCACTCTACCAACTGAGCTATATCCCCAGCCCACCCTCATTTATTCTAATGATTTTTGAAATTCTTTTTGTTTTGCTTTATATGTGACCATATTCTTACATAACAATGACTTTATTGTTTATTTCATTTCCTACATTATTATTATTGTTGTTGTTATTATTATTATTATTATTATTTTGTTTATACCCCTGAACTAGAATCTTCAATACTAGTAGCAATTATGATAATCAGTGTTTCTTATTCATGATCTTAAAAGAAAATGCTTCTAAAATTTCATTGTAAAGTATGATGTTTCCTGTAAATTGTTTTTATAATTAGAAAGTTAAGGGAGTTTTCAGAATTTCTAAAAACAGAATTATTGAAGTATAATTTTATATTATAAAATTTACCCAGTGTAAATGTGCAGTTAGATTCAGTGATTTTAGTAAATTGATAGAATGGCACAACCATCACCACAACCCATTATTATAACATTTCCATTATCCTAAAATGTTCCCTGGTGCATGTTTATAGTTAATTCCTACTTTTCAAACTAGCCCTAGAAACTACTATTCTTCTTTTTGTCAGAGAGATAAATTTTTTAATGGTAACTATGTGTTACATTTTATTAAAGAAGTTCCTTGTATATCTCTCCCCAGTCATATCCTTCCCCCTTCTCTAGGAATTAACTAGTATACTGAATTTCAGGTAAATAATTTTTCCAGTTGCTCTTTATAGAAAAGACATGTATGTATGTGTGAACAATAAATTATTTAGTTTTGCCTGTTTTGGATTATATAGAGCCTTCATTTTATATATATATATATGTGTGTGTGTGTGTGTGTGTGTGTATGTGTATGTGTATGTTTATATATATATAAAGTTGTAGGTGACACAGTACCTTTATTTATTTTTATGTGGTGTTGAGGATTGAAACCAGTGCCTGAAACATGCTAGGCAAGTGCTCCACTACTGAGCCACAACCCCAGCCTGAATTATATATAGTCTTCATCACAGTTTGTTTAGATTCAACTATATTGATGTGTGAAACTATATTTTTTCGTTTTCCTAATACAATGTATCATTGTATGAATATATGGATTTTTTTGAGAGAGTTCACTATTGAAATTTGTATTGTTTCTAGATTTTTGCTATTTTGAGTAATGCTGTTTTATAATACCTATAATAAACTTATGTGTGTCTTCTGGAAAAATGAATAACATTTTCTAGAAATCAGTGTATATGCCCAGTAATGGAACTGCTAGATCACAGAGTATTTGTTCACTTTTACTAAATAACAACGAAGTATTTCCCAAAATGTTCATGCTTTGTTTTTGTTTGTTTTTACCAGCAATGAAAAAAAATTGCCCTTGTTTCATTACCTTGCCAAAGGTAGTATTGTTGACTAAAATCTTTGCCAATCTGGTAGATATTAAGTAGAATATCGTTATAATTTTTATTTTTTGTGAATCTTTTGATGGGCCTCATTCTGTCTTGAATGAATTCTTTTCAGTAATTTCTCAAACTGGCCAAGATCAACCATGACCACATGTGCTGATTCCAGTGTTCAGTTCTCACATCTCATCTTGATATCTCAGTTGCATTTCATACAGTTGATCACTCTGTCCTTAAGACACCAGCTTTACTTGGCTTTTGGAACACTGCATTCCGTTGGTTGCTCTCCTCCCTGTCCTTTCCTTTTCAGCTTCCCTTGTTTTTTCTTCCTCTTTTATGTGATGTTGAAGTTCGTTGAACTGTGTCCCCTTTCCTCCCAAAAAAGATATGAAATCTTAATCCTTAGGATATCAGAATGTGATCTGATTTGGAAATAGGGAATTGCAGACATAGTTAATGATGCTTTCTGTAAGTTGTTGGCTTTTATGATTATTGAAAAAATCAAGTTTTGGGGCCGGGGTTGTGGCTCAGTGGTAGAGCGCTTGCCTAGCATGTGTGAGGTACTGGGTTTGATTCTCAGCACCACATATAAATAAATGAATAAAATAAAGTCCATCAACATCCTAAAAAACATTTAAAAAAATTTTAAAACGAAAATTTGAAGTACAAGGAAGTAATCCTGAAGTAGAATGGCCCCTAATTCAATATGACTGGTGTCCATATAAGAACATGACTGTTGCTGGGAACGGTGGTACACTGTAATCCCAGCAGCTAGGGAGGCTAAGGTTGGAGGATCGCGAGTTCAAAGCCAGCCTCAGCAATTTAGCAAGGCCCTAAGCAACTCAGGGAGACCCTGTCTCTAAAGAAAATAGAAAAAGGGTTGGGGATGTGACTCAGTGGTTAAGCATCTGTGGGTACAGTCCCTGGTACCAAAAAAAAAAGGGAATATGATTATGTGCTGAATATGAGAATATGACTGTGTGCTTTTGGGCAAAAATTCTTAATATAATGTGAAATATTTTTAATAATAGCTGCTTCATCAAAATTGTCAGCATAGATGTCTCTGGGAGAGTTTCATAGTCAATACTTTGACCTCTTAAGAATTGTTCTTTGGAAAAATGATGGAATAAAATATCAGAAATGTTTGATGTTGAAGTAGCTCCTATATTAGCTGGAACATGAAGAGTCATGGTGCATTGATTCTCTTTATCACACTTTTTGTTAGCAGCATTTTCAGTAATTTCATCCCATGTCATGACCACGGCTGTATTTCTGTATGTCTCAGCATGTGCAGCCTTTACTTGAGGCTTATGTTATTGGAATAATATCAAGGGTGTCAGTATTTGAGGTAAAATTGTAATCATTGCTTACGTTCATTTGGGAGAAATCACCATTGTAAGGTAAATCCTCCTGTTACTTATAAGTTATATCTTCTGAAAAATCATTTTCGTCCATGATTGGGAAACCTGATGTTTCTTGACCTCTGCTACCTGGTCCTGCTGTTCTTGTCATGATAGCTCTTCTGGTTTTCATTGATTTCTTCATTGTGCACCTTCTTCATGGGAAATGAGAACAGCCACATTGTTAAATATATTAAAATAATGTAAAGAAACTCTGATTATTTTGATGTCTATGCCAGAACAAAATGGATGCTTTTCCCTTAGAGAAATTCAGTTATAAACATGAAGGCAGAAAACTTGGCTAAGAGCTAACTCATTCTAAATGCTATGTAATAGTATGGAAAAAAAGAGGAAGACGTTACAATTTTCATTCTTTTTTTTTTTTTTTTCAGTGCTGGACATCCAACCCAGGTCCTTGTGCCACTGAGCTCCATCCCAGCCCTCATTCATTAAATTTTGAAGGAGACATTGGTCTATAGTTAATGGCCAAGTCTTTATCATTCTCCCTTAAGAAATATTGTTTGGAGTTTGTTCTCCCAAAATAGGAACCTGGGATGCCAGTAAAGGATGGATTTTTTTTTTTTTTTTTTTGGTACTGGGGATTAAGCCCAGAGATACTTTACCTGTGAGCCACATCTCCAGCCCTTTTTTTATTTCTATTTTGAGACAGAGTCTCACTAAGTTACTGAGGGTCTCCCTAAGTTGCTGAGGTTGGACCCAAACTTGAGATCATCTACCTTAGCCTCCTGAGTTGCTGGGATTACAGGTGAAGCACCATCATGAATGGCTGGAAAAATAATTCATTCCAATAATCCACTCCTATTGATTTCTCCCCAGTTCAATGATCACAGTTTAACAGATCAAAAAACCTCGAAATTATCCTTGATACTTTCTTGATAGTCATGATACCCACAATTGTCAGGAAATCCTATAGCTGTTAAACTTATCCTGAATCTGATCATTTTGCCATTTCTGCTTCTGCTCTCCCAGTTCAAGCCACTGTCTTCTCTCTCTTGAACTGTTACAGTAGCCTCCTAACTAGTTTGCCTACTTCCACTTTTGCCAGGTTATAATCTCTTTTCACACAGTGTCCAGCTCATCTTTTCAAAATGTAAAAATTCTGTACCTGTTCCTATGACTCCCTCTCTCCTTCTCTGTTATAACAAGTGGATGTTTCTACTTTAAAAACTATATTCTGTCTTTATGCTCTGAATCCCTTTTCTCTCCTTATCAGAGGATTTATTCTCTCCATTATCCTCTTATTTCCTGTATGTAAGTGTATGCATTTAAACACAACATTTTATATAATTAAGTTAGTACCATTAAAATAAAATACAGTCCTCTGTCATGTCTCCCAGCTACCTTATCTTTTCTTCCTTACAGTTATACTTGTCATTTACTTCTCAACCAACTGTAGTCTGACTTTGTTCTCACTCTGTGGGGATTCTAACCAAGACCACCTTCCTCTTGTTAAGTTTAATGGATGTTTTCCGATCTTTCCACTGTATAGCTTTTAAAATGTTCTTCTCCTCCAGCTTCCTTGGCACTGTATCCTCCTGGTTTTCTTCCCACCTTGCTAGTCATTGCTTTTCTGTCTCCTCCCAAGTATCTTCTTCCTCAGTCTGCCTTTATGTATGTTTTCTTCTATGCTCTATTTTCGGCTTTTTTCTCTATTTTTTTTTTTTTTGCCTTTCAATCCATACATTTTTTCTGGGCAATTTCACATATTTTCCCAGGTTGAATGATCAAATACAGGCTGTTTGAGAATTCTACATCTTCTTGTTAGATACTTTCGTTTTGTATAATGCAAGTTTGTTTTGGTTTGTTTGTTTGTTGGTACTGGGGATTGAACCAGGGGTGCTTTATCACTGAACTACATCCTCAATCCTTTTAACAAATTTTTAAAATATTGAGTCAGGGTCTCACAAAGTTGTTGAGGCTGGCCTGGAACTTATAATCTTCCTGCCTCAGCCTCCTGAATTGCTGGGATTACAGGCATGTGTCAGTGTGCCCAGCAGCATATGCAAGTATTTCTTGGAAACCAGTTGAGACACCACAAGCACAACATGTGCAAACTACTCATCATTTTTGCCTTTGACCTTTTTCACTTTTCATCATCTCCCTTGTTGCCCAAGCAAGGAACCTCAACATTATTCTTAGGTCTTGCACTTCTTTACCTTCCTTCCATGCCACATACAGTCTTGTGGCTCTTAGAATATGTAATGTGTTTGAGCACACTATCTCCTTTGCCTGAATGTTCCCTTGGTAAATCCCTACTTTTTTTTTTTGTACCGAATTGAACCCAGGGGTGCTTAACCCTCATTCATATCCCCAGACCTTTTTATATTTTGTCTTGAGACAAAGTCTTGCTAAGTTGCTTATAGGGCCTCACTAAGTTGCTGAAGCTGGCTTTGAACTTGTGATCCTCCTGCCTCAGCCTCCTGAGTACTGGGATTATAGGTGTGCCCCACCATTTTGGGCAATTAATTCCTACTTCTACAGGGAGATAGTATAGTGTGATGGACAGGAAAGCCTGTGAGGTCAAAATACCTGGGTTTAGATTGAGGGTTGGCGGCTTCTAAGTTACTTTAACTAGAAAGTGTTCATCTCCTGGCAAAAAATAAGGCCTATGTTCTATTAAATGCCTCTGTATTATGTTCTTAAGAAGTCTTTATTTGCTGCCCTTGTTATTGTATTTATTAATTTGTGTTATGGTTTGTTTCTTTTCCTCTTTTATTACAGAGATAACAATAGTAATAGAACTCTGTAAGCTCCTGGGGGCAGAAACTTCTGAATCATTTTATCACTTATATGTAGACCAGGGCCTGGCACATTAATTTATTGATCAACATATATTTGTTGAGAATCCTTACCTTCGTGAACCAAGATACTTGTTCTACAACAGTGAACACAGATCAGATTGCTGCCCTCGCTGGGTTTACTTTCTAATGGAGTAATCAAGCAATAAACAGAAATAAATGGATCAGTTTAGATTTGTGCTACATACATATTAGAGAGAAAGTGACAGAAAGAATCAGAGAGAAATGTTCTAGGCAGAGGGAAACTCAAGTACAAAGGATCTGAGTTGGAAAGGTATTTGCAAAGGAGGGCACTAATTGAATGAATAAATGAAGGTGGGAAAACTAAGAGCAGTGGAGTAACTTACCTACCATGATTGAAAAGTAATGGAACCTATATCCTCTGAGTCCAGTTCGGCAGTCTTTCCACTGAAGCATATTGCTATAACATTTAGAAGAAAAACAGTCTTAGCAAAATCAGGTATGGTTACTAAAAATAAAGTGACATGCCAAATCCATCATAGTGCCAATTTTTATAAAGAAAAGTATTGGCTTTGAAGAGAAAATCAGGGTTAATAATAAGGAAGCATGTAAGATGCTTTTCTCCTCCTCCCATGCCCTTTGGAATTATTATTATTTTTAAAAATTTTTAAAAATTTGTTGTTTTTAGAATAAGATGCTATTCTTGAATTCTTACTCAGCTTTAATTTTGCAATGGAGTGTAAGCGAATTTGAAAAAAAAAAACCAGGGAAAATTTATGAAGCATTTATCCCTTCCCTAGAGTGTGACAGAAACTGTGGTGACTAGATCATGATTCCTGCTCTCAGGGTTTGTAGTTTTCATGGAAGGGATTATCCAAACGGCTTGAGAATTTTAAGTGGATAACTCTAATTTAAAGGAAATAATTTTAAATTAAATCTGTAGGGTGTGTTATTCATAATCATTTGGTCTAGTACAAGTGCTAAGCAAATTGTCAATCTTGAGTAATAGGAGGTGACATAAAATAAAACTTTGGAATTTTTGTTCTTTGTGAAAATTTATTCTTGGTCTTTATAAAAAGTTGTCCTTTTAATTTATCAAGTATTCATACTTTCCTATCTAATTATTTTTTGCATTTATTAGATAGTTGACATAGGAGAGAGTATAGCAATTCCAGATGAATTTTCTGAACAAGAAATGCAGTCTGGAGATTGGTGGAAACGATTGGTGGCAGCAGGAATAGCTAGTGCGGTGGCACGGACCTGCACAGCACCTTTTGACCGCTTGAAAGTCATGATGCAGGTAGCTTACATGTTTTTCCTACCCTGTCAGAGTAAAAGTAACTGGAATAGTTCTTGATTATTTTCACAAGAAATATTTTAAATGTTTTGGCAAATTTCATACTACTTATTGTTAAGGTTTTATGCTTTATTTAATATGTAGATTCTCTTATTTTCAATATTAGAATATTTCTTTATTTTCCTGAGAATGCTTCTAAGATTTAAATTAATTTTTATTTGAAGTAATAATAGAATCACCTTATTAGATTGATTTCTCAGAAATATAACTAAATCCATGAGAAAAATGACAAAACACTATTAGTCCATTTATTTGTTATATCTATCCCCATACGACATAATTGTATGATTATACTTTCCTATG
The DNA here is from genome assembly GCA_020662805.1 of Glaucomys volans. Taxonomy (NCBI): domain Eukaryota; kingdom Metazoa; phylum Chordata; class Mammalia; order Rodentia; family Sciuridae; genus Glaucomys; species Glaucomys volans. The sequence continues at coordinate 115,681 of JAJEJO010000802.1, read as the reverse complement.
AAAAAGTACTGAGACTGTTTCTAAGAATTATAAAATATTATTATGTTGTCTAATTACCTTTATTTTAATGAGCTATTTATCAGCAGAAGTTATAAAATAGTGTGGTTTAATCTAGTAAGAATCATAATAAAATCCACAATTTAAATTTAATATTTCATGCATACTTTCTCTTTGAGGGTATAAAAATAAATAATACAGAATCTAGTGAATTTAAATTTGTAATTAAATTTATGTACCTGGGTATTTTACTGTCTTTTTTTTGGTAATATCGGTAACATTTTGGTTATGGATTATGAGTGGTCATTATTATACAGTGTGAATTGTGTAAAAACTATAATGTTATGTAAGTAAGAGCTAAGTAATTTATTTATACTTATGCCTATTCCAAAGATTTGTTGACATCTCAAGAACTACATTTATATAAATATATCATTTTTAGAAAATAAAGGCGTTTGAAGGATAGCTTTTGGGGAAAAAAGCCTTCATGTATTCATTTCACGTATATTTATTTAGGACTTATTGTGTATTGGATACTTATTAGGCATTAGGGACTGCAGTAGTAAGTTAGACATAGTATTTAGAATTAGAGAATTAAAGAATATAGGGAAAAATAGATAATTAGGCAAGCAATAATAAAAGGCAGTAATTAGGCAAGGAAGTAATAAAATGTGATATATATGTTGTCCTACATCCACAGAATACACATAGTACTGTGGGAATACCATAAGAGAGTAAATACTGTTTTCCCTCTGCTTATCACTTCTCACATAAATATATAATGATGTCTTGGTTAATGTATCCAATAGAAATAACAACCTTTAATTCAACAGACTAAGTGTAGGGAACACACTTTGAATGGTGTAAGATAATAAGACAATCTATCATCCTTCTGAGTGTTTGATTCCCCAGTAACCTATATTTTACTCAGTCAGTGAGTAAATTCAGTCAGTTGTTAGGAAAGAGCAAAACTCCAAAATTCTCTATTACATATAAAAATCAAAAACCTGGTCTCCTCAGTAACTCGGCTAATCAGAAAATTAAAAAAATCAGCTGTAAATGAGCTGTAAATGGAAAATATACAGACACAGTTCAGTGCTACATACTGGGAGATGATAAAGATGATAAAGGGGACTAAGGAGGAAAAGCAAAGATGCTTTGGTTATGTGCCCATCATATGCTAGGTGCTAGAAATGCCAAGAAGAAAAGCATTTTCTTATCCTCCAGAACCTGATAGAGATAATCTACAACATATCTATGTGGTGGTGATGATGATGATGATGATGATGATAATGATGATGAGGTGTGATGATGATGGTATGTTGATATTGAAAATAACAATTGTCAGTTCTAAGTTCTTGTTCTGTGAAAGATAGAAAATTATATATGGGTAGCATAGAGACAGAAGGTAGTGATGACCAGTTCTCTGAGTGGAAGAGAATGGATTGGGTTAGGGAGAGTGAAAAGTTATGTACCAAATAGAGGGGGTGTGGGAAGAATGAAAAAAGAAAAGGAAATATGGAAGCTGGATAGACAGGAGTAGGAGGAGGATGTGAGATAGAAAAGAAAATGAAAATGGAGAATAAATAGGACAAAAGGAGGGAAGGTTATAGAGGAAAATGTGTAAGAAATGGGGAGAAAAGAGTATTGTAAGAGGCAAAGGAAGAAAGGAAGGAAAGAAAAAGGGATGGTTAGGAAGTGGGGGAAGGAAAGAGGGAAGGAAGAAATCTATCCTTTTACACTATTCTGATTGTTTCTCTAGGCTTTTGTAAATGTATTGGGCAGTGAAATAGGTTCATTAAAACTTGCCCTCTTACTAATGGCAGTATTAACTTTTTGAGCTTCATGCATCTGAAAAGGAATACTTTGAAATACAGAAGGACACAAGTCTAAAACAGCTTATTTGCACGGATTTACAGTCAGAGGGCCCTGGGTTTAAACAGATGGGGCTGGGGATATAACTCAGTTGTCAGAGTGCCTGCCTTGCAAGCACAAGGCCCTGGGTTCAATCCCCAGCACCGCAAAAAAAAAAAAAAAAAAAAAAAAAAATTCAGACTTGGATACATTTTATCTGTGGGCAAGTCACTTGACCACTCCCCGTTGGGGTTGTAAAATGAGAATCATCATACCAGAGTTATTTTTTTTTTCCTTTGGTGATGGGTTCCTTCTCCATTTTTTTAAAATTTATTTTTATTTTATTTTTTGATTCATTGAACACAATGGAGTACAGCTATTGTTTTTCTGGTTGTACACAAAGTAGAGTCACACCATCTGTGCATTCATACATGTACACAGGGCAATGATGTCTGTCACACATACTGTTATTATTCTTACCCCCCAAACTCAACCCCACCCCACCCTTCTCTCTATGCTCTCTATCCTTTCTCCATTCTTGCCATCATTCCACCCCACATTATGCATCATCATTCACTTATCAGAGAGACCATTTGGCCTTTGGATTTTTGGGATTGGCTAATCGCACTTAGCATAATAGTCTCCAACATCATCCATTTACCTACAAATGCCATAATTTTATTCTTCTTTATGGCTGAGTAATATTCCATTGTGTATATATACCACAGTTTCTTTATCCATTCATCTACTGAAGGACATGTAGGTTGGTTCCACAATCTAGCTATTGTAAATTGAGCAGCTATGAACATTGATGTGGCTGCATCACTGTAGTAATCTGATTTTAAGTCCTTTGGTTAAAGGCCAAGGAGTGGGATAGCTGGGTCAAATGGTGGATCCATTCCAAGTTTTCTAAGGAATCTCCACACTGCTTTCCAGAGTGGCTGTACCAACTTGCACTCCCACCAGCAAAGTGTGAGTGTACCCTTTTCCCCACATCCTCTCCAACACCTGTTGTTGCTTGTATTCTTAATGAAAGACATTCTAGTTGGGGTAAGATGAAATCTTAAGGTGGTTTTGATTTGCATTTCTCTTATAACGAGTGATGTTGAACATTTTTTCATAAATCTGCTGATTGCTTGTAGATCTTCCTCTGTAAAGTGTCTGTACATTTCCTTGGCCCATTTATTGATTGGGTTATTGGTGTTCGTGGTGTAAAGATTTTTGAGTACTTGGTAGATTCTGGAGATTAGTGCTCTGTCCGAGGTGTGTGTGGCAAAGATTTTCTCCCACTCTGAAGGCTCTCTCTTCACATTGCTGATTGTTTCCTTTGCTGAGAAAAAGCTTTTTAGTTTGACTCTATCCCAATCATTGATTCGTGCTTTTATTTCTTGGGCTTTGGGAGTCATGTTGAGGAAATCTGGTCCTAGGCCAATGTGATGAAGATTTGGACCTATTTTCTCTTCTGTTAGGTGCAGGGTCTCTGGTCTAATTTCTAGGTCCTTGATCCATTTTGAGTTGAGTTTTGTACAGGTGAGAGATATGGATTTAGTTTCATTTTGCTGCATATGGATTTCCAATTTTCCCAGCACCATTTGTTGAAGAGACTGTCTTTTCTCCATTGCATGTTTTTGGCTCCTTTGTGAAGTATGAGATACCTGTATTTATGTGTGTTTGTCTCTGTGTCCTCTATTCTGTACCATTGATCTACCTGTCTATTTTGGTACCAATACCATGCTGTTTTTGTTACTATTGCTCTGTAGTATAGTTGAAGGTCTGGTATTGTGATACCCGCTGCTTCGCTCTTCTTGCTAAGGATTGCTTTAGCTATTCTGGGTCTCTTATTCCTCCAAATGAATTTCATGATTGCTTGCTCTATTTCTATGAGGTCCGTCATTGGGATTTTAATTGGAATTGCATTGAATTTGTATAGCCTTTATGATTTTCTGTGTTTTCCTATTTTTCTAATATATTATTTTATAAGAAAAATGTTATTTTTAAAAAATGAAAGTTATAATGGTAGTAAAGCACCCTCTAAGAGAATAATAATGGGAGAGCAAGGTAAAATGGGCATTCTCATCTTTTGTTAGAACAAATCTGAAAAATGATTTAGCTGTATGTGTGTGTGCATGCACACACAGATACACACAGCCTTAAATGTGTTCATCAAACTTTCAAGAATTTTTCTGAATAAATAATCCTAAAATGAAAAAGGGTTTATGGACAATGACTTTCTGTCTATCACAAAATTATGAATAACAGTTTTAAAAGAGGGGAATTTAGGTCCATCTACATGTCTAAGAATGTTTTAAAATGACAAAATAAGGTATGAAACATCCACTTGCAATATTACCTAGTCATTACAAACTGTATTTGAACAATATGAAGGTGAACATGTTCACATTACATTATTAATCACAAAAATAGCTATAAATTATTTAAAAAGTAATCACTATTCTACAAAAAAAAACATAAAAAAGACAAGAGGTATTGCACTAAGGTATTAATAATAACCATTTTGAGTGATGAGTAGATGACTTCATTCTACTTTTCTATTTTCCAGATTTTTTTGTAGGCAAATATTTATTTTGTTTTGAAAACAAAATATTTAAAGCTCAAAACAAGTAGCTAAAGAAAATTTAATGTGGCTTTGATGAAACAGTAATAGTACTATTTTATTATCTTTTTTATCTACAAAAAATGACAGCCTTCATTTTTTTTGTGACCATGTAAAGGCATCATGCTAAACACTTCATAAAATCTAATTTAATTTATTTTTTCCCTCATTTCTGTGTGTGGGGAGTGAAGAGTGAGGGGGATCCAACCCAAGTCCTCACACATGCTAGGCCACGCTCTCTACCACCAAGCTGCCCACCTTCATAAAGGCAGACATTAAAATTTTCGTGTTCCTTTGCTAGAAATTCTATTACAAAGTACACCAAACAGGCTTAAACAACAGAAATCTATTGTCTCATAATTCTGGAGGCTTACGGTCCAAAATCAAGGCATTATCAAGATTGGTTCTTTCTGAGGATATGAGGGAGAATCTGATCCTGGTTGCTCTGTGACATGCAGATGGCCATCTTCTGATCTATGTTACATCTTTGTATTCAAATTTCTCCTTTTTATAAGGATACCAGTTATAAAAATCATAGTCCCTCATGATGATCTCATCATAACATGATTATATCTATAAAGATACTATCTCCATATAAGGTCACATTTTGAGGGAATAGGAGTTAGGACCTTAACGTATGAATTTTGAGGGGTACAATTCAATTCATAATACCGTGATACCCCAAACTGTACATTATTGAAAAGCTCAATACATTTTCATTCATTCTTTTTTCAGTACATAGTTCAATGTACTCTTACAATCTTTTAATATTAATTTATTTCTGTGTTCCATAAGTTATTCTTTTCTTTGATGTCTTAGATTATAGTAGTCTCCCTTTATCTGAGGAGGAAATATTCCAATACCTTCAGTGGTTGCTTAAAACTTCAGGTAGTTCCAAAATCTATACACACACACACACACACAAACACACTCTATGTTTTATCCTTCATAATATGCCCATGATAAAGTTTAATTTTAAAACTGGGTAAAGTAAGAGATTAACAACAACTGATAATAATAAAGTATAACAGTTACAGTAATATACTCTAATGAAGGTTATGTGACTTTCACCTAGGAAGCACTTTTCAGTGTTTCTTTGGCATATACAAATTGTAAATTGTAAACATCACTACTCTTGCACTTTGAGGCCATTATTAAGTGAAAAAAGAGTTGCTTGTACATAAGCGCTGTGGTAATACCAGAATAGTAGGTGTGATAACTAAGTGATGAATGTGTGGGTAGTGTATACAGAGTGGATACACTGGACCAAGTGCTGATTCATGACCCTGGAGGACAGAGTGGAGCTGAACAGCATGATTTCATCATGCTGCACAGAATGGTATGCAATTGAAAACATATAAATTTATTTTTGTTATTTTCTATTTAATATATTTGGACCATGGAAACCATGGAATGCAAAACCGTGGATATGGGGGGACTGCTATGATTAAAATATGTGTTTGTAGACAAGAAAATATTAATATATCAATTTTATATGTCACTGAAGGAAATTAAATTGGGGTTGAAAAGAATAAATTTATATACATATGTATACTTATACTATTAGCAATACCAATGCCATATTATTTTGCCAGCAAAATAAGCTGAAGAATAAATAAATTTTCTGTTCATTTCTAGGTTCATAGTTTAAAGACAAGGAGAATGAGGTTGATGAGTGTGTTTGAGCATCTGGTAAAAGAAGGAGGAATTTTTTCTCTTTGGCGAGGAAATGGTATTAATGTTATCAAAATTGCACCAGAGACAGCACTCAAGGTTGGGGCCTATGAACAGGTAAATGTTATTGGCTAAGGAATTTTAAATGAAGATTAGAGTTTAACAAGTTAGACTTTCATGAAAGAGAAAACTGGAATGTATGTAAGAAATAGTTGTCAATGTAAACATTAATTTTATTTTATTTGATGACTTTGATTTCATATTACTATTATTTACAAAACGGAGTTTCATGGATTACATTATATCATCATAACTGATGTTTGTAATTCTTCTAATTTTAATGTCACAACTGACATTAAAAACATTTCATAATTGGTTTTTACTTTAATTTGAATGTTTTGTGGAGTTGAATGTTTGTTCATTTATTACTTAGTAAAGGATTAATCTCAATTTAGTCAAGTGACTAACAGTTGAGAAATATACATTGAATTTACAAATTTTTAACCTGATTTAGGATTTTACTTCAGGGGCTTAGGTAATTTACTCTGAGATGAGCTATATTAACTTTCGAATATTATATGTTATTTGTGTCACATAAGTGTCCAAGAATGCTTTGAATGTGGCTAAAGTTTTCCATCTTAACTATAAACCTTGTAGTATTCTTTTTTTTTTAGTCCTGGGTATTGAACTCAGGGGCACTTGGCCACTGAGCCACATCCCGAGCCCTATTTTGTATTTTATTTGGAGACAGGGTCTCACTGAGTTGCTTAGCGCCTTGCCCTTGCTGACGCTGGCTTTGAACTCATGATTCTCCTGCCTCTGGCTCCCGCCCACTGGGATTACAGGCATGCTCCACCGTGCCTGGTTGTAGTATTCTTTTTTAAAAAACATGTTTTTTTTTTTTTTTTTTTTTTAGCATATGGCAATTCAAATACTTCTTTTGTAGGACCTTGTTCAAGTGGTCAAAGGACCTCAAAATTTTAAGAAAATTTGAAAGATAGATGATATCCTATCTCAATTCAAACAGTTGAAATGCAAGCTGATAAATGAATAGGATACTGGACTTAGCAGTAATGCACATCTTTGAAACATGCACCTCTTACTGAGAAAATCAGTATTGCTAATTTCTAGGTGATGGAGATGTGATAGCAAGTAAAACAGAAGCAAGCAAATGAACCTAATCAACCAAACAAAAAAACCCCTTCACAAACTGTCTTTGTGAAATTTATATTGGAATATTTGTTGGAGACAATAAAACAAGATATTTGTTATGTCAGGTTGTGACAATGGCTATTGGGAAAATAGAGGGTAGAGATTAGCAACTCTTTTAAGGAGTTTTACTGTGAAAGGAGAAAGGAAATGGAGTGGTAGTTAGAGGGAAAAGGGGAACAAAAGTTATCTTTTCTAAAAATGGAAGATGCAAGATGTATGTGTATACTTAGGGAACTGATCCAGTAGAGAGGAACCATTGGTTAAACAAGAAAGAGAAGGGAATATTGCTAGGGGTTTGTCCTTGGAGTGGAGATGGGAACTAGTCCTGGGTTAGGCACTTCATCATAGTCCCAGGAGCAGCTCTGCTCAGTGGGTACAGGTTTGTTGAAGTTTTCCTCCTAGCACTTTTTTTTCCATGAAATGGAAGCAAGAACATGTTAGAAGTTTGAGGAAAGAGGATAAAGTGAAATGAAATTGTCTTGTAGGAGATCTGGGAAGCAGAGGGACTGAGGAAATAAGATTGCTGGCTGCAAAGTATTAATAGTCTTGAATATAAAGTGATATGAAGAAGCATGAACATGTAGAAAACCTTGCTTAGAGTAGATTTTGAATTTTGGTAATTTCCCGGATTCCTATATTTATTCTGTGGCTACCATGAGCCAGGTCTTATGCTGTAGTTTGGGGCTACTTGAATAAACAAGATAGAAATGGTTGCTCTGCTCTTCTAGACTTTGCTTCTGTCAAAATTAGATGTTGAAATTTAAGGAGGGTTCATCCAAATGAAAGTATCAATTTAGGGTACAAAACTAGCATGCTGTAAAAGTACAAAAGAAGGAGGGATATCGGTGTATTCCTTATTGTTACCAGGAGCATATATATTGTTATTTGTGAGATCAGGGACAGGTGGGGAAAAATGGCCTAGACCTTAAGTCATCAATATGCCATTCTCACTACTCATGGTGACGTAGGATGGCATGGAGGGTGCTCCAGGTGATGTGCTGTTCATTATTAATTAGGACTTTGGCTTCATAGTTCTTTCTAGTCTGCCACCCTGGCAATGAGCAACCAAGGACACACTTTCCCTGTTTAGTACAAGACTTGACTAGAGACAGCAGCAGGTTTCCCACTTCCTCTCTTTGGCTCCATCACAGTTCCTGATAGTCTTTCCAGGGTGCATCTCCTCATGGGGTAAGAGCTCTCCTAGGACTCCAGCACACAGACATCCTCATAGCTGTGATTTATTATAGTGAAAGGATACAAAGGATACAAAGCAATTTTGGTGAAGAGCAAAGGTGAATAGGGTGAAGTTCAGAGGAAACCAGAAGTAGGCTTTCAAGGGTCATTTTCCAGAGTTCTTGCTTAATTACTTCAGCAATGAATTGTGACAAGGCATATGAAATGCTGTTTGCCAGGGAAGTTTGTTAGAGTCTTTGTGCCCAAGATTTTATTAGGGCTGGTCTCTTTGCCTAGCATGTACCAAAACAAGCAGGGATTTAGCATGAATCATATTGTTTGCATAAAGAGTTTATACACAATGAGCCATTCTTGTCAGAGAATGGTGGGAACCCTCCCCAAATCCAAGTTCCCAAATAGAAGCCAAGGGAAAACCTTGCAAGCAGGACTTTCAAAGGACACCACTCTCTGGGATGCTATATTAATTCTTTTCTGTACACAAATCATTTTAGAAATGTCACAATGAATCATAAAACTTTCCCCTGTAAACTTTTTATATATAAATATTTTTAGTTGTTGGTAGACCTTTATTTTATTTATTCATGTGCAATGCTGAGAATTAAACCTCGCACATGCTAGATGAGTGCTCTACCACTGAGCTACAGCCCGGCCCCTCCCCTGTAAATTTTTAACTTAAAAAATACTAGTTAATTCTTTGACATCAAGTGATGTTATTATTTTTTTAATATTTTTTGTCTTTTCCCTCTGGTTTATTGATGTGTAATTGACAACTAAAATAGTTTATTTATGGCATACAACTTGATGTTTTAATATGTGTACATGTTATTTTAATATACCTATCATCAGCAAACTTCAAGTATACAGTACAATATTGTTAATTATATTCACTGTTATATAGGAGATCTCTAGAATTTGTTCATTTTGTGTAACTGAAACTTTGTGTCCCTTGATCAACATCCCTCCATTTCTCCTCTTCCCAGTCCTTGGCAACCACCATTCTACTTTGTACCTCTATAAATCTGACTATTTTAGATCATACATATAACATTACATAGTATTTATCTTTTTGCATCTGGCTTATTAGATTTAGCATAGTGTCCTCCAGGTTCATCTGTATTGTTGAAAATGGCAGGATTTACTTTTTTTAAAAGACTGATAATTTTCTATGTATCTTATAATTGTGTCTACATATATCATGTTTTCTTTATCTATTCATCAGTAGACGTTTAGGTTTCTTTCATATTGTGGCTATTGTGAATAATGCTGAAATGAACACAGAACTGCAGATATCTTTTTGAGATACTGATTTTATTTCTTTTGGATATATACCCAGAAGTGTGATGACTGGATCAAAAGGTAGTTATACTTGGAATGGAACCATCATTTGACCCATTTCACTCCTTGGCTTATACCCAAAGGACTTAAAATCAGCATATTACAGTGATGCAGCCACATCAGTGTTTATAGCAACTCAATTCACAATGGCCAAGTTGTGGAACCAACCTAGGTGCCCTTAAACAGATGAATGGATAAAGAAAATGTGGCATATACACACAATGGAATATTGCTTAGCTATAAAGAAGAATGAAATTATGGCATTTGCTTCTAAATGGATGGAACTGGGGAATGTCATGCTAAGTGAAATAAGCAAGTCCCAAAAAAATCATTGGCTGAATGTGCTCTCTGATATGCGGATGCTACCCATAACAAGGAAGGGTAGGGAGGGGAGGTTTAGAAGTTCATTGTATTTGACAAAGGGGAAGGAAGGGAAGGGAGGGGGAATGGAAATAGGAAAGATAGTAGAATAAATCAAACATAACTTTGCTATGCTCCTATATGAATATATGACCAGTGTAACTCCACATCATACACAATCACAAGAATGGGATCAAAATTGTACTGGGTTGCACTCCATATATGTATAATATGTCAAAATACACCCTTCTGTCATGTATATCTAAAAACAACAAATAAAAATAAAAGTAAAATAAAAGGTAGTTATATTTTTAATTTTTGTGGGAATCTCCATATTGTCATCTTTGGACTTTATGATAATAGTTCTTCTAACAGTAATGATGAGATAGGCCCTTGTGGTTTGAGTTTACACTTCCCTGATGATGAATGGTATGTACCTTTTCATATAACTGTTGGCCATTTGTATGTTTTCTTTGAGGAAATGTCTATTTAAGATGTTTTTGTCCATCTTAAAATCATATTATTTGTATCTTTTGCCATTGAGTTATATTGGTTCTTTATATATTTTGGATTTCAAATATATGGTTTGAGATTATTTTTTCCTACTCTGTAGTTTGCTTTTAAAAATTCACTCTTGTTGATTATTGTTGTGCAGACACTTTATAGTTTGATAAAGTTCTACTTGTTTATTTTTGTTTTTGTTGCCTGTAATTTTGTTGTTCCTTTTCCGCACTGAACAACAAAGGTTGGGTGCCCTCCCCAGACCAGCCAGCGGAGGGCACGGGGGTCAGGCAGGATGGTGAGCGTTGATGGCTGAAAAAACCCACACCAGCCGGGAGTCTGTCCAGCAAGAATCTCGGTTTAATGGAGGAGGGGAGCAGGTATATAAGGGGCGAGTGAGCGGGAAAGAAACAAAGAAAAGAGAGGGGTACCTGGAGGGCCAATCACCTTAAAGGTAAACAGCCCATGCAGCACACATCAAAGCCTGCAGGGCAAAGGTCTCCTAAGATTTGATGGTGGCCAGAGCTGCTCACGTTCACAGAGGTTGAATGGGCCAATCCTAGGTCACCACCTTGGTGGTACCACTGGTGAGGGGGGCTTATGCCCCGAGGGTGGTGGTGTTGCGGTCGCCATCTTAAGGTGTGTCCCTACATAATTTGAGATCATATCTGAAAAATCATTGCTCTGATCAATATCAAGAAGCTCTTCCCAATGTTTTATATGAAACATTTCCTTTTAATTCAACTTTAATGAAAATGTATCATTTAAAAAAGAAGATTTTCCTGTAGTAATTTTAGTTTTGGGTCCTAAGTCTTTAATTTGTTTTAGTTGATTTTTGTATATAGTGTGAGAAAAGAATTGTTTCATTCTTTCGCATGTGGATATCTGGCTTTCCAATATAATTTATTGGTGGGACTCTCTTTCATTGTGTGTTCTAGGAATGCTTGTCAAAGATTGGTTCACTGTAGATGTGTGGGTTTTTATCTAGACTGTATTCTGTTCCATTGATCTAGATGTCTATCTTTATTCTAGTACTATGCTATTTTGTTTTTTGTAACTTTGTAATATATTTTTAAATCAGGAAGTGTGATGCTTCCAGCTCTGTTCTTGCTTAAGATTGATATAATATTCAAAGTCTTTGCTGTTCCCTATGAATTTTGGGATCGTTCTTTTCCATTCCTATGGAAAGAATGATATTAACATTTTGATAGGGATTGCATTGAATCTGTAGATAGTTGGGGGTAGTATGGACATTTGAACATAATTTTAGTTCTTCCAATCCATGAACATGGTATGTTGGTTTTTCCAATCCATGAGCAGGGGATGGCTTACCATTTAATCTGGTCATCTTTAATTTCCCTTATCAGTGCTTCAAGCTTTTCAGTACACAAGTATTTCATCTCTTTGATTAAATTTATTCCTAAATAATTTATTCTTTTATGTTGCAATTGTAAATGGGGTTATTTAATTCCTTTCCAGATAGATTTTGTTTGTATATAGAAATGTGAGTGATTTTTTGTATGTTGATTTTTCTATCCTGCAGCTTTCCAAAATTTGTTTGCTATTTCTAACATTTTTTTTGGAGAGGGGAGTAGAGTGTTTAGGATTTTCTACATATGTAATCATGTCATCTGGAAATGGAGACAATGGTGCTTTTTTCTTTAGTGATACCTTTTATTTATTTTTCTTGTCTAATTACTCTGATTAGGACTTCCAGTACTATGTTGACCAGTAATAGTAAGAGTGGGAATTCTTGCACTGTATCTTACTTCTTCTCCATTGATTATAATGCTTGTATTAGTTCATTTTCTGATGCCTTAACAAATGGAACAGACTGAATAATTTATAAAGAAAAGAGATTTATTTTTCATAGTTCTGGAGACTGAAATCCAAGGTCAAGGGCCAGCACCTGGTGAGGGCTTTTGTGCTGCATCATCACATAATGAAAGGTGAGAGGACAAACAACCACATGTGAAAGAAGAAGAAAGAGGGGTTGGACTGACCTTATTACAACCAATTCTAGCAACAACTAATCCTACCCTGTGATAATGACATCAATCCATTGATAAGAGAAGATGTCACATAACCTAACCCCTTCAGAAAGGTCACACTTTTTAATGCTGTTACCATGATAGACAATTTAAACTAAGTTTTGGAGTAGCATTCAAACTAGCTGTAAGCTTTTTATATATGACCTTTATTGTGTGAAGATGTTAGTTCTATACCTATTTTACTGAACATTTTAATCATGATTAGATGTTGCACTTTGTTGAATTCTTTATATATTAAGATCATGTGACTTTTAAGTTTTGTTTTGTTAATGTGTTATATCACACTGATGGATTTGAGTATGTCAAACCATCTTTGAATCCCAGGGATAAATGCCACTTGATCATGATGTATGATACTTTCAATGAGCAATTGAATTTGGTTTTCTAATATTTCATTGAGTGAGGATGTTTACATAAATGTTCATTTGGGTTATTGGTCTGTATTTTTCTGTCTTTTGGTGTTCTTGTCTCCTTTGGAATCAATGTGATGCTGGTCTCATGAAGTGAATTTGGGAGTATTCTTTTTCTCTTTTTAAAAAAATTTTGAGAAAGATTGACATTAATTACTTACATGTTTGGTAGAATTCGTCCATAAACTCATCTGGTCATTGTCTATTCTTTGTTGGGAGGTTTTTGATTGATGATTCAGTTTCCTTATTTATGGTTGGTCTGTCAGGCTTTCTATTTCTCTTCCCTCTTTTCCTTCTACTTTTTCTCTTTCAGTACTGGGGACTGAACCTAGGGCTTTGCACATGCTAGACAAGAGCTCTACCACTGAGATATGTCCCCAGTCATTTAAATTTTATTTTGAACATAGTCTCACTAAGTTGCTCAGGTTGGTCTCTAACTTGCCATCCTGCTCTTCAGTCTCCCAAGTAGCTTGTATTATAGGCATGCATCAGGCTAGTTGACTTCTTTCTTTTTTTTTACTCAGGAAATAAAAATTTTACTGTATGAAATTTACATTTGTTAATGACACTAATCTCTTTAGCAATTTGCCTCCTTGGCCACACTTTTCCATGTACTCCTTTTTCTGGCCAATCTGTAAATTTTTAAAATATTTCCACTCCGCTCCTTTTTGCTCCCAAATCTTACTGCAAATTTGGCTAAAAGCAGTCCATCCATTTTTCTTGAACTTTTCTCCATCAAGTGAACTAGTTCATCCACCTTTAAGCTTGACCTCCCACAAAGTCCAAGGGCATGGGCAACATGCAACCAGATTGTTTATCACAGTTAACAATAGTCCAGTTCCCAACAGAATCTTCATTTCTATCTCAAACCTCATCATTATAACTTTTATTTTCCACATTTCTCTCAGCATTCTGTGCCCTCACCAGAATCCCCCATTAGGCTCTAGTCTTTCTCTAGCCTGCTTCTTTCAGCTCTTCCAAACTTTTCCCGTAAATAAATTCCAAAGACTCTTCTACATTAGTGGGTATAGTTATAACAGTGGTCTTGTTTCTCAGTACCTATTTTTTGAATTTGTCAGTTTCCTGTTACTGTAACAAAATACTTGAGTCATGTTGTCATGTTAGAGGAAATGTTGACTGCTTTCATATATGACCATGTTCCCTTAAAACATAAATCCTTGAATAAGAAAAGATGGTCTCATTAAATAAGCTCTTTTAGAGTAGGTGGGAGAAGAGTTAATCGATGGGATGTCATCAAATTAAAAAACTTGTGCACAGCAAAGGAAATAATTAGGAATGGAAAGAGAGAACCTACAGGATGGAAGAAAATCTTTGCTAGGTACTCTTCTTCAGAGGATTAATATCTAGAATATATAATGAACTAAAAAAAACCTTTATACCAAGAAATCAAATAACCCAATTAATAAATGGGCAAATGTGTCAGACATTCTCAAAAGAAGAAATATAAATGGTGAACAAATATATGAAAAAATGTTCAACATCATTAGCAATTAGGGACTTGCAAATCAAAACTACTCTAAGATTTGATCTCACACCAGTCAAAATGGCTGTCATCAAGAATACAAGTAATTCCTATGTTCATCTGTGAATGCATTTGGGGGCTGGGGATATAGCTCAGTTGGTAGAGTGCTTGCCTTGCAAGCACAAGACACTGGGTTCAATCCCCAGCACCTCCAAAAAACAAAAAACAAAAAAAAGAATATGCATATATGAAGGCATGACCAGTGTGACCCCACATCATGTACAACCACAAGAATGGGATCCTAATTAGAATAAGTTATACTCCATGTATGTATAATATGTCAAAATAGAGGGGATTCAAGATGGCGGGCTAGAGGAAGGCTGCATTCCTACTTGCTCCGTGGATTTCTACTTGCTCGGGATTCAAACAGCAGGAATATGGCTCTCAACGAGATTTTATATTCGAGTCACATATAAGGGGTCCCCAGTCGCCGCTCCGGAACCAACTCTGCCGGGCTGGGCTCGGCCTGGCTGCAGGCAGCTACCACCTGGGAGCGCCGGACCCTGTAGCTGCTTCGGAGTCACCGACCTGGGTCTGCGCCAGCCAGCAAGTGAGTGCGGGTCTACAGCAGCGGCTTTAGAGTCACTAGCCAGGCTCCGGCACCAGCCAGCAACCTCCCAGGCGGAGACTGATCATCTCAGGCTGCCTGGGGCTTCCCGCGGCTTCTGGAGAGGTCTGGCCGGGAGCCTCTGGGATCGCTGACTCCGGTGGGGAGTTGGGACTCCTCGGCGCCATTTTGCGGCTTCCCTGGCAGAGAGGGCCCATCTCCGGCTGCCTGGGCTGCCTGGGCCTCCTGCGGTTTCTAGAGAGGTCCGGCCGGGAGCCTCTGGGATTGCTGACTCTGGCGGGGAGCTTAGGGCCTTTGGTGTCAGCTTACAGTGTCCCCAGGAGAGAGCAACCTCCTGCCACCCCCTGAGCCCCCAGCGAGGAGGTCAGGCCAGCCTGGGCTCTCAAACCCAGTGTCTCCATCACTGAGCACAGTTCTGTGACACCACCCCAACTTGGTCTAGTGCCCAGGTCCACACCCAGGCCCGGAGTCTACCACCTTGCTGTATCTAATTGTTTATCAACACTAGGCTGCCTCTGCCCAGAAGCATTGATCATTCCCAACCTGGAGGTAGTGGGACAGCACCTTTCTTGGGTCACTGCTTGATCAAGCACCTCTCAAGCAACAGGTGAGTTACTGGAAATCTTCAGGGACACTTTAAGTCTTCACGGGGAAATTGTAATCCCTCGGATTCGCACTACTAGAGGGGAAGATACATGAGCACCATGAGAAAACACGGGAAGAAAGTGTCCCAATCAAACCTAGATGATATATCAAGAGAACCCAAAGACAGCATGGTAGAAGGAATGACAGAAAGGGAGTTCAGAATATTCATAATTAAAATGATCCGAGAAGAGAATGATGTGACGAGAGAGGAGATTCAGGCTATGAATAATCAGCTAATAGAGCAATTGCAGGAAGCAAAAAATAACTTCGATAAAGAGATAGAAATTCTGAGAAAAAAACAAACAGAAATTCTTGAAGGAAACAAGGAAATGAAGGAAACAATAAACCAAGTTAAAAACTCAATAGAAAGCATAATTAACAGAATAGATCACTTGGAAGACAGAACCTCAGACAATGAAGACAAAATATTTAATCTTGAAAACAAAGTCGAACAAACAGAGAAGATGGTTAGGAATCATGAACAAAATCTCCAAGAAATATGGGACATCATGAAAAGACCAAATTTAAGAGTAATTGGGATTGAGGAAGGCGCAGAGATACAAACCAAGGGTATGAATAATCTGTTCAAGGAAATATTATCAGAAGATTTCCCTAATATGATGAATGAGATGGAAAATCAATTACAAGAAGCTTACAGGACACCAAGTGCACAGAATTACAACAGATCCACACCAAGGCACATTATAATGAAAATACCTAACATACAAAACAAAGATAGAATTTTAAAGGCTGTGAGAGAAAAGCATCAGATTACCTACAGGGGGAAACCGATACGGATGTCAGCAGATTTCTCAGCCCAGACCCTAAAAGCAAGAAGGGCCTGGAACAACATATTTCAAACTCTGAAAGAAAACGGATGCCAACCAAGAATCTTATACCCAGCAAAACTTACCTTCAGATATGATGATGAAATAAAATCCTTCCATGATAAACAAAAGCTTAAAGAATTCACAAAGAGAAAGCCTGCCCTACAGAACGTTCTCAACAAAATATTCGAAGAGGAAGAAATGAAAAATAACAATCTCAGTCATCATGGGGAGGAACTACCCTAAAGAAAGAGTCAATCAAAGGAGAAACAAAGTTAAGCTAAAAACCCCAAAAAAGCTAAAATGGCAGGAAATACAAGTCATATCTCAATAATAACCCTGAATGTAAATGGCCTAAACTCATCAATCAAAAGACATGGATTAAAAGACATGGCAGACTGGATTAAAAAGAAAGACCCAACAATATGCTGCCTTCAAGAGACTCATCTCATAGAAAAATATGCCCACAGACTAAAGGTGAAAGGTTGGGAAAAAGCATACCATGCACATGGACTGAGTAAAAAAGCTGGGGTTTCCATTCTCATTTCAGATAAAGCAGACTTCAAACCAAAGTTAGTCAGAAGGGATAAAGAAGGACATTTCATACTGCTTAAAGGAAGCATAAATCAATAGGACATAACAATCAAATATTTATGCACCAAACAATGGTGCATCCATGTACGTCAATCAGATCCTTCTCAATTTCAGGAATCAAATAGACCAAAACACAATAATACTGGGAGACTTTAACACTCCTCTCTCACCATTGGACAGATCTTCCAAACAAAAATTGAACAAAGAAACTATAGGACTCAATGACACAATCGCTAATTGGACTTAACAGACATATACAGAATATTCCATCCATCAAAAAGCGAATACACTTTCTTCTCAGCAGCTCATGGTTCCTTCTCTAAAATAGACCATATGTTATGCCACAAAGCTACTCTTAGCAAATACAAAAACATAGAGATACTACCTTATATACTATCATAATGGAATGAAATTAGATATCAATGATAAAGTTAGAAACAGAAACTACTCCAAGACCTGGAGATTAAATAATATGCTATTGAATGATACAGGAAAAAAAAAAAAAATAAGGGGGGAAATTAAAAGATTCTTAGAGGTCAACGAGAACAAAGATACAACATATCAAAATCTCTGGGATACTATGAAAGCAGTGCTAAGAGGAAAATTCATTGCATGGAGTGCATTTAATAAAAGAATGAAAAATCAACAAATCAATGACCTCACATTACAGCTCAAAGCCCTGGAAAAAGAGGAACAGATCATCACCAAAAGTAGTAAAAGACAGGAAATAATCAAAATCAGAGCTGAAATCAACGAAATTGAAACAAAAGAAACAATTCAAAAAATTGACGAAACAAAAAGTTGGTTCTTTGAAAAAATAAACAAAATTGATAAACCCTTAGCCACGCTAACGAAGAGAAGGAGAGAGAAACTCCAAATTACTAAAATTTGTGATAGGAATGGAAATATTACAACAGACACAATTGAAATACAAAACATAATAAGAAGCTACTTTGAAAATTTATACTCCAACAAAATGGAAAACTTGGCAGACATCAACAGTTCCTAGAGGCATATGAGCCACCCAAACTGAATCTGGAGGACATACACAACTTAAATAGATCAATTTCAAGCAATGAAATAGAGGAAGTCATCAAAAGCCTACCAACAAAGAAAAGTCCAGGACCAGATGGATTCACAGCCGAGTTCTACAAGACCTTCAAAGAAGAGCTCATTCCAATACTCCTCAAAGTATTTCATGAAATAGAGGAGGAGGGAACCCTTCCAAACTCATTCTATGAAGCTAATATCACCCTGATACCAAAACCAGAGAAGGACACATCAA
>JAJEJO010000802.1:43925-92017 GCA_020662805.1 Glaucomys volans | reverse complement strand
TTTAATGGGTAAAAAGTTTCAGTGTGGGACGTTGATGAAAAGTGAAAAGTTTTGGAGAGTCATGATGGTTGCATAACAATGTGAATGCATTTAATGCCACTTAACTCTATGCCAAAAAAGGGTTGTGTTATGTATAACATTTGTGTTATGTATATATATATATATGAAATCACAATAAAACTTATACTAATACAGTATTAAAATGTCAAAATACACTCTACTGTCATATATATCTAAAAAGAACAAATAAACATATGGAGAAAAATCTAAAAAAAAAAAGGAATACAAAAGTAATAAACACTGGAGAGGATGTGGAGAAAAAGGAAATCTTATACACTATTGGTGGGATTATAAACTAGTTCAACCACTGTACAAGTCAGTATGGGGGCTCCTCAAAAGACTAGGCATGGAACCACCATATGACCCAGCTATACCACTCGGCAGTATTTATCCTGAGAATCAAAGTTATCATACTACAGTGATACATGCATACCCATGTTTATAGCACACAATTCACAATAGGCAATCGATGGAACCAGCCTAGGTATCCATCAACAGATGGATGGGTAAAGAAAATGTGGTATACATACACAATGGAGATTTATTTAGCCATAAAGAAAAATGAAATTATGTCATTTGCAGGAGAATGGATGAAACTAGGGACTACCGTGTTAAGCAAAATAAGTCAAACTCAGACTGTCAAGGGTCCTGTGTTTTCTTTCTTATGTGGAAGCTAGAGAAGAAAGGGAAAAGAAAGATGGGGGCAGATCTCATGAGAATCGAAGGGAAATCAGTAGAGGAATGGGACTAAGAGGTGATGGGCAGGAAGGGAAGGTGGAAGTGCTGGGGAGTAATATTGGCCAAATTATATTGTTATATTGTGTGCATGTACAAATATGTAATAATAGTTCCCATCAATATGTATGACTATAAATGCAACAATAAAAAATGTGGAAAAAATTTTAAATGTGGGTGGCAGGAATTGCTATCAATTAATGGATTGAATAGTTCATATACAAAGTCTGTGGATCAGAAATAGTATTTTGCAACTGATTAACTATAGAGCAGTCCATCTTTAGACAGAATTCTAGAAGCATCTGTAAAACTGGAAAATTAATTCTTCTTTCCTTTTTTCAGGCACAACTGTACTAAATATATTTCCCAAATACTTTCAAATTAAGTTATATTCACATAAGTAGGTTTATTAAATATATGAAATATTGAAATAAGACCATAACTGTAAAGGTCAGGTTCTTCTTGACTACATTTCCTCTGGTGTCAGTCTGTTTGGAAGGGCTGCAGTGTTAAGGTACCCAGAGGTCAGTTGTAGAATTTTTTTGTTAGGTAGTTCCTTAATAGCTACTGGTAGTCCATTTTAGTTTTCAGTTGGATGAAGTGACTCTTTTAGAGTAGGTGATAAAGTCAGACATTTAAGTTTATCTTCAGGTTTTCCCTTCAACCCCTTCAAAGACTTTTTTCTTTTAGTCACCCACTGAAAGCTCTCTTCCTTTGTCAGGAAAGTCCAGCCATTCCTATTTCCCTTCATGCCCTAACCTCTAATTATTGCTTGGTTCTATGAAGATAGGGGGACTCCCAGGACATGAGAAGTTTAATAGGTTTGAGTGATATTCTGAAGACATATTTGTAAGGACATGAAAGGGGATGGACTTTGTTCAAGGTTCATTTCTCATTTAAATTACATATTCCATTCATGGGTTATGATTTATGTTAGTTCTTGATAAAGCTTCACTTTTAGCCTTAGAGTTCTGTTTTTCTTTTTTCTACTTGTTCTTATAAGAGTTCACCCATTACTTGAGCTAACTGGAATAAACTGTGCTTTATAACAAAAAGAGCCTCTCATGTTGTTACTGTTCCTGATTATCCAGTAACCAAACAATGTTAAGTATCTTCTACATGTAAGAAATCATGCTAAAAAGAGATAAAAGGCACAATCCTGTTGGGCTTGGTTGTGGTGTCTGCCTATAATCTCGGCTACTCAGAAGGCTGAGGCAGAATGATCACAAGTTCAAGGTCAGCCTGTCTCAAAAAAAAAAAAAAAGAAAAAGAAAAAAGAAAAGAAAAGAAATAAAAAGTTTGGAGATAACTCAGTGGTAGATTGCCCCTGGGTTCAATTCCCAGTATGGGGGATGGGGGATACAATCCCTGTCCGCTTTGTGTCATTTGCATGACACTTATAAAATAACATTCATGAATATGCTTAAGTACTTTAACACTGCTATTAGTTTATTCTGCACAGAAAAAGGAAAAAGGAGGCTAAAAAGAGAACTTTTACTTAACTTTGAGATACAAATAAGTGGAATCAGGTATTCTACTGGGTTGTGTTAATGTCTTGTATCTGATATATGTTTAATATACATTTATGCTCTTAATGTTATAAATTTAGAAACAGTATGTATTACATTTCATTAATACTACGTATTTTAAAACTTTTGTTTGTGCAGTATAAGAAATGGCTTAGTTTCGATAGTTCTTATACAGGAGTTTTTGAAAGATTTATAGCTGGTTCATTGGCTGGAGCAACTTCCCAGACCTGTATTTACCCCATGGAGGTATGTATTATTATAAAATTTTAAATAAAACCATGTTTTAATGCAAATTATAACTTCTTATGAATGAATTCCAAATTATAATTTTATATAACAATATAATAAATAATTTTATAGCTACAGGTTTTAAATTTTATGTCACTTGATCTCAGTAGTTTTTTTAAGACAAAGATAGACAAAGATAGTATTGTAGATAGAAAAGAAGATAAACAGTTTTATTAATTGTTTGATTAATGGATGGACAGAATCACTTGTTTAGTAATCAGGCAAATTTGGGTAGCATACCCACTAAGTTTAAGGTACTTAGTTAGCAGTTATGGAGGATCAAGAGAAGAGTCAGGGATTTTAATCATGTAATTTATAGTCTAGAAGGGAAAAATAAATACATCAGTAATTATGATTCAAAATAGAAAAAGTAAATTCCAGGAGAGAGATCCATATACCAGGTTATGGAAACTCAAAGGGGAGAAATTATTTTTAGCTAGGGATTTCATGAAAGCCAGGAATAAAATGTATGAACTTGGCTTAGAATTTGGATATGGAGGGATTATAAGGAAGGGCATTTTAGGCAGAAATAACAGCTTGAGCAAAGGAATGGAAGTTTAAAAAAGTCAGTATTTAGTTTTGGACTGGACATAGTATAGGTGAAGGGTTGGGGCCCAATCAGAAAGGCTCTCGAATTTAACTTCAGTTCCTCAAAAAATAAGAAGCCATTAAAGACTTTGGAGCCTGCAATATGATCTTGGTTTTGTCTTTTTTTTTCTTTGTTTTGCCTTTTTCTTTGAGAAGAGACTACAGAGGTGAGAAGATAACATATTGTCCTCAGGGAAATGATAGGAAAAATTTGCTCTTAGAGTTCTTGTGAGAATGGACAACTTGAAACAATGGAAAATAGGAAAAAAGGGAAGGAAAAAAGTGAAGCTCTCTGTGGGGTCTGTGCCTGAGGGGTAAGGAGAGTTGCATTCAGGTTAGATTCCTAATAGAGGTAGAGGATGGAGGAAGGCAACCAGACTCTGAGAGGTGGTGAGATCAGATTTGCATATATTTAATTTTAGCAGTCGTGGGACAACCAAGTTATGATTTTCAGCAGGCGAGATGCAACTGTGATACGGAGACTTGAGATTTCAAATTGTGACGTATCACCTGCAGAGAGGTGTTAATTGAAGCCATGAAATTCCCTAAGAAAAATGCAAGTTTTTTTTTTTTTTTTTTTTTTTTAATGCTGAGAAGAAAACTTTTGAGATCTTAATGTAGGGAGTAAGAAGAGAATATAAAAACATGATAGTGAAGATTTACTTGGTTAAGAGGAGAGCACACGGCCCTGAAGAGGACAGAAAATTTTAAGAATGGGTTCTGCAGAAAGATTCATGAAGTAAAAGCCTTCCTATTGACTGCACAGAGGCAGCCCCACCAAATTACAGTTTGCCCAATCAAGATAAAATTTTTTCTTTTTTGTGTTCCCTGTTTGGGAGAGCCATTTCTCCAAGTATGTATAGAGTGCCCTTTAATTAAGTTAGTGGAAATTAAGACAAAGAGTGAGACTATTAGAATTGTATCTGACTTGGGAATATTGATCATATAGAGCCAGCTGGAGCCCGCTGTTGTCTTCATAGCTTCTGTGATGTCACTACTTTATGTCCACTAACTACAGAATGGACCCAAGTTATATTGTTACAGCTTATAGGCCTTACTGTTTCCCTGAGTGTACATTTTAAGCATATATAGAATTCTTTTTTCATATTGGTTCTTCACTTTAACATGACCACATATTTGTTTAAAGTGAGTTATGACTATGTTTGCTTTATTTTATACCAACGACATTTATTTCAAATGAATTTGTTTCAGAACATGTTGCCTTATAGCACGTTAACAGCATGCTGCTTGATTTTCTTGTTTGAATATTTTTAAAAACTTCTGCACTGTATTTGTTGTCGCTAATTAAGACCTAACTGTTGAAAAGTTACATTTATTCTTGTGGTTGTTTTCTTTTTTGGTTTGTATAAAAGTTTGTGAACATTATGGTACAATAAGTCTCACTGGATTGCCAAATGAGCAGGATGAATCTAATCAATATATTTTTGTATGGTTTTTCACATGTAGGTAATAAAGACCAGACTGACTGTGGCTAACACTGGAGAGTATTCAGGGATTATCGATTGTGGCAAGAAGCTTCTGAAACAAGAGGGTGTCCGAACTTTTTTTAAAGGCTATGTTCCTAACTTGCTGGGCATTGTACCTTATGCAGGCTTAGATCTTGCTGTGTATGAGGTGAGTTCATTCTCAAAATGTGACATTATGGGTTAAATTTGAAACTATGTACAAGTTTTTTATTCTAAAAATATGATTATAAATGACTTTTCATGAAGCAGCTTTTAATTGAGTGAACTCAGTGTTTTTATTTTTGTTTTATATGTATTCTAATAATTTTAGTTGTCTGTTTTTGGTGAATTAGTTCTTGGTAATGATTATAGATCAATATTCTGATAATACAGTGGTTTTCAACCCTGGATGCATAATTGAAATTGTCTCCATGTATCTCCTGAGACATTCTGATTTAATTATCCCAGGGAGAAGTCTGGGATTCAGGTTTTTTAACTGCCAGGAAGAATCTGATGTGCAGCTAAGTTTGAGAAAACCAAAATATTATTGCCAGTTGGGAAGATTAGACTTAAGGAGAGAAATAATGGGGTTGGAGATGAGCGCCAGCATGGAGATAGGGCAAAAATCCTGACAGTGCTATCCTGATGAGGCAGGATTCCAGGGTACCCCCTTTCAGCCAGACATTTCCTACATCTGTCTCAGGAAGATCATCTTAACAACATTCACCCTTTGGTCATAAGAACAAGGTGAGAGTGAATGATTAGAATAACTCATTAGAATGAATTGAGAATGAAGTATTGAAAATTATTGAGAATTATTGAGTTTGACTAATGAATCATTGAGAATGATTCATTCTCAATATGGGAAGGATAGCTGTCTAGGTACAGATCTGTGGTATTTTTGGCAAGTAGTACCTCTATCATGTGAAAAATAGCAAATCTCATTTATCACTTTAACAAATTCAATTATATTTTTGTAGATGTTTAAAGTATTGAATATTATGGCAAATAATTTCCTTTCCTTTTTGTTTCCCGGTTTCTGTGATCTTATTAAAATAAGTGTGTTGCTACTGTTTATGTTGGTCTTTCTCCATTCTTTCATATCTACGGTTTAATATCTGTAGTGTACCACTTCTCTTTTTATTGTTATTTATTTATTTATTTATTTATTTATTTTTTGCGGTGCTAGGGATTGAACCCAGGGCCTTGTGCTTGCGAGGCAGGCACTCTACCAACTGAGCTAGATCCCCAACCCTCTCTTTTTATTGTTATATGCTTTAATAAATGAACAGTTCTAAAACACTTAGTGATATTTTAAACCTATTATTTCTAAATAATTTTTTTCTAGCCCCTTTTATTCAAGGAAAAGTGAATTTGGAAAGAGGAATCTCTCTTCAAAGCTGAGAAAATGTGGTTTTGTTAACCTGTAGTAGATTGTGCAGTCTTGCTCTCTACAATATTTTGTTAATCCCTGAGAATCTTCAGAACTTTGTCCTAGTCTCTCTCTTTAAAACCAAAATAAATAAGCAAAGGAAAACAAAACAAAATACACCCCCAAAATAAAAACAAAAACAAAAATAGAACTCACGGAGAAACACAAGGGAGAACTCAAAATTCAGGTTTGTATGAAAGTTTTAAAAAAATTTTTCTAGTTGTCAATGGACCTTTATTTTATTTATTTATATGTGGTGCTGAGAATCGAACCCAGTGCCTCACACATGCTAGGCAAGCTCTCTACCACTGAGCTACAACCCCAGCCCCTGTGCTAAAGTTTTATTCAACTTAGAGTTGCATAGTAGTTAAAGGATATTTATTATTCTCTCTCTGCCAGTTTTTGAAGAATTATTGGCTGGACCAGAATGAAGGAGACTCTGTAGACCCTGGGATAATAATTTTGCTGGGCTGTAGTACACTGTCTCACACTTGTGGTCAGTTAGTCAGCTTCCCTCTGTATCTTGTTAGAACTCGCATGCAGGCCGAAGGTGAGTTTTGTCTTTTTAATGAAGTAACAACTAAGAAGTATGTTTTAAATAAGTATAAATTAGTGATTTCAAAAACAAAATAACTGTAGAACTGATAAATAAAGCAAAAGTTAACTCTGATTTAAAGTATAAATGTTAAATTAGTCATTTTATTGACTAGTGCCGTTTGTGAATGGTAGGTTTTCTTTCTTCAATGCTCTGTTTGGAACTCTCCACATTTCCTTCAGTAACTGATGATCTTGTTGATGAGTTTTTTTTTCTTTTTTTTTTAATTCAAAAATACCATGTAGAACAATAGAAAAGGTTTTGTCCATTCAAACTGAATCAAAGGTTACCCCATAGGAACATGGAGGTTTTTCTTGGTTCTACTATCACCCTCATGTTCTGCATCAGGAACTTAATAAATTTGTGGAATTGAACTCACTTACATTGTATTTCAGTCTCCTTAAGGAGAGATTATTAAACAGAAGGATGGTATTTGTTCCTCTCGGAATGAAATTTAGGGATTTAGATACTAAGAAAATAACTTTATAACTTTTAAAGAATTAAAAAAGCCAACTTCACATAATCCTACAATCTTCTTGAGTGAATCATTTAGGGGTTTCGTGGCAAGTGATATTCTTTTACATTCTCTTTTTTCCTCTTTTTTTTAGTTAGACCTTGGGATTTGATTTATATTGCAATTGAGGTGGAGAATTTCCTTATCCATTCCACCACACATCCATTCTTCTATCCAACTACCAGTGTCATATGCAATTCCAAATGCTCCTTGGAGGTCCCTTGTGAAAGATTTTCAACTTCTTCAATAGAACTTTCTGAAGTCATGGAAAGATTTTCTATCTGTAGCGTCTTCTATAGTGGTTACTAATCATACATGGCTGGCTCTCCAGCACTTGAAATGTTACTAATGTGACCAAGGAGCTGGGTTTTTAGTTTAATT
Source organism: Glaucomys volans (assembly GCA_020662805.1). Taxonomy (NCBI): domain Eukaryota; kingdom Metazoa; phylum Chordata; class Mammalia; order Rodentia; family Sciuridae; genus Glaucomys; species Glaucomys volans. Next base: position 84,429 of record JAJEJO010000802.1, on the reverse strand, counting down.
TTAATTAAATCTCAATAACCACATGTGTTTAGTAGATACATATTGAACAGCACAGGACTATACTATGTGTAGGGAGAGAAGCGTACTCTGAAGTAATTTAAACATCTGTAAATTCTAATTTATCATTGAACTATCTTAATGTGTAAAGATTAAATACTGAAATATACTGATCTTTTTAAATTTATAGCCCAGGTGGGAAATGAAACACCAACTATGATTCAGCTCATTCAAGAAATACATAAAAAAGAAGGAAAAAGAGGATTTTACAGGGGTATCACCCCTAACATCATAAAGTTGCTGCCTGCAGTAGTCATCGGCTGTGTGGTTTATGAAAAAGTGAAACCATTTTTGGGAATAACTGAGAAGTGAAATACCAAATTGTTGTCATTGTCATAATCACTGAATTATAAGATAATGCCTGGGTTATAAGGAGATCATAACCTTTTTCTAAAAGGAAAGAAGTTTCAAATAACTGTTAAAAATATTTTCTCTTTATTTTATCTATTGTAAAATATATAAATTAAACAATAATTTTGGTAAAGTTCTTTAATAATTTTAAATCCAAATTCTTTTTGCATTTCCTGCTACTCTCTCTTGAATCCTAACTTGAGACTTATTTTTGATTGAATTGGAATATGACATAGAATAACATAAGACACTTGGTCAGTTGTAAGAGTTTATGTTAGCCTTTTTGTATTTAAAAACATTTTTTAAAGCTGAGCTTTAAAAAAATCAGTGCATTTAAAATTGATGCTTCTGTTAATCACTGGAGTCTGTTTCTCTTTAAGCAAAATGGAAAGTCAGTTTCATACTTCCTTCTATCATATTGTAGATAGAATAATGATAACATTATTTATTACCCTGAACACTTTAGTTTGTAAATATAAATATTGTTGGCTCATTTATTGATATTTTTAGCTTATATAAGGAAGTAAGCATTGAGAAAAAGTATTGGAAAAATCTTATCTTCTGGTTGAAAACATTTTTAAAAAATAATTTAAAAAATTAAATCCATTCTTTCATACTTACTGAAGTAATTCTTACTTAACTTTAAGAGTTGGTTGAACTATCCTAAATATTTGCCTCTACCTTTTACTAAAAAAAAAATCACAATCTCTATTGGAATTGCATTGAAGTATAAGAAAGTGGTAATGGACCTTGAATGAAAATTTGTTAAACTAGGCTAATTAAAGTCCAGGTTTTGATCCTTAGCCTTGGTGATCCAAAACATTTGACTTAATTTCCTCAAAATTGTCAGTTTCTTGGTGCTAGGTTAACAAAAATAACTCAGAAGACTGAGGTATATAGATCAGAATGCAAAGTCACTAATTTATAGTGGAGTTTAATACTTACTATTAACCAAAGTACTATCATCTCTTCTTTATAGTATATTGTTGCCCCAAGGGCTGTTTCTAGTACCACACAACATGCATCCTGCAGAGTATGCCAAGAGAGACAGGGTTGAAGAGACAGGTTTGGCACTTGGGACTAAAACACCAGTTGGAAATTAGGAAAATTCAGAAAGTAGAGAGCCATAGAGTGAGAAGATCCAAAATCTGCACACAAATTAACAATTAGTGAAGATTGAAGAGTCAATGAACTTAAAGATAGATCAATAAAAATGTTCTCATTTGAAGAATATGTGGAAATAACCAAGTGTTGTGGTGCACACTTTTAATGCTAGCAGTTTGGGAGGTTGAGGCAGGAGGATCACAAGTTCAAGGTTAGCCTCAGCTACTGAACAAGACCCTGTCTTAAAGCAAAAATATAAAAAGGGCTGGGGATGTAGCTCAGTGGTAAAGCACCCCTGGTTCAATCCCCAGTGTCAAACAAACAAAACAAACCAACAAACAACAAAACAAGTGAAAATAGATTGGGAAAATGAGTTTCAGTGATCTGTGATACAATATTGACAAGTTGAATACATTTAATTAGAGCCAAGAAGATGAGGAATGAAAAAATAGAGTGTAAAAAGTACTTGAGTAAATAATGGCTAAAAATATGCTCGATTTGGTGGAACAAAAATTTACAGACTGAAGATACTTGGCAAACTTTAAGCAAGATAAAAACAAATCATAACCAAACACATAAAAGTAAACCCACTGAAATCCACAGATAAGATTCCAATTAACTTAAAATTCCAACCTGGTTCTTTTCCCTGCTACTTTCTTGAATTTCTGAGTTATACTTCACATCGCATGTTGTCCAGTCAAAACCTCCTGTTATTTGAACATCTCTTTCTCAAGTTTTTTTTTTAATGTCTATTTTGTGGTCTTCTTTTATGGTTTCAGTAGGCTTCATTACATTTTTTCTTTATAAAAATATGTGCACTTTTTGTACATTTATAGGAAATTGCTTACTATTGCTTTCTTCTTATAATACTTTAGCCTAAATGCTGAGTGTATTCATTTTTGTTAAGTTTAGTTGAATGAGATGAAGTTTCTGGGTTGGAATTAGGAGTTTGAGTGAAGATAGTAGGAAAAGTTTATCTTTTCCATTGTTCAAAAAAACAGAGAATTATAATAACTAATATGTTTAACAAAATACTAGTTTAAGTCCAACAGTGTAATATTAAGAGGCTTATTGAAATGATACTATAGGAAAATATAAGTAACATAGGACAGTGTTATACCATATCAATTGGGAAAACAGTATTCCAAATAGTATATTTAAGTTGAGATTATTTTTTTGGTGGAAAGATAAATATTCAATAAAGGAATTATATGATAAAGACAATGAGAGAGAGAGAGAGAGAGAGAGAGAGAGAGAGAGAGAGAGAGAGAAATCATACACATATTTACACAGGCAATAGAGTGAAAGTTTATATACCTAAATTAAATCTCTGGACGGTGGAACCATGAGTACTTTTTCTTCTATGATTTTTTGTATTTTCCACAATATGATAATGTGTCAGTTCTTATAATCATAAATAAAACTACACAGATCACAATAAAATATCAAAAGGCATTATGGGCCAGGCACAGTGGTGCACCTGTAATCCCAGCAGTCGTAAGTCTGAGGCAGAGGATTGCAAGTTCCAGTCCAGTCTCAGCAACTTAGTGAGACCCTGTCTGAAAATAAAAAATGGGTTAGAGGTATGGCTCAGTGGTAAAGTGCCCTGAGTTCAAGCTCGCCCCAGCCTCCTGTACTGCAAGAAAAAAAAGAACTTTTTTAAAAAAATTATTTTTAAATTGTAGACAAACACAATGCCTTTATTTTATTTATGATGTGGTGCTGAGGCTGGAACCCAGTGCCTCACCCATGCTAGGGGAGCACATTACCACTAAGCTACAACCCCAGCCCCCCACCCCCCACAAAAAAGAACTTTTACACTAGATCTTGCTAAAACATCAAAAAAAAAAAAATCAGTACAAAGGAAGAAAATTCAAGGTGGATGAAAAAACTCATTCTCATAATGCAGCTGGCCTATAAAGCCTCTTCATTACAAGAGTAACTCTCTTAGACAACTTTTAATCAGAACTGCATTTTAAGGATAAAATAGGTGTATTTAAATTTATTTTTTAAAACAGTAATTTTGTAATCATTGATTCTCTTAGTCATCACCTTATTGTTCTCCTAGGGAGAGGATGTAATGTTCCAAAGCAAACTGTTGCCTCTAATGTTGTTTATTTACTCACTCTGTCAGATCTCAAAAGACTGCCAGGAAGTCTGAGCAGTTCTGTGGGCAGCAGGAAGTTCTTCTGTGCTTTAACAAATAAATTTGGCCAAAGAAAATTCTAACAGGTACAGGTAGTGGCCAACCTTACTCCAGTTCATTCATGTACAATCTAGATTACTATAGCCAAGTCATAATTAGAGTGGTAATGATTTAGTAATCCAAATAATTTTTAATTTAATGATGAAAATAACAAAAGTGGTCTTTTAACCTTGTTTTTGGTAGCAATGTTAATGTTTTTAGACCAATAGACTTGTTTTTAACTAAGAAGTTTAATTTTGAATTTTTTGAAGACATAATGGCATTTAGTGTTACAGAATATTTTAAATATTTGCAACAATTTTTCTGAGCTAATATCATGCATTAGGGTATATGTCTCAAAATTCTTCCAATAGCCCTACAGAAAGGCAGGAAAGACATTGATTCAACTTTATACACATAGAAATGGAAGCTTAGAGATATTTATTAGGTTAATTTTCTGGAAGTTAAAGATGTCTAAGAGGAAGAAATGGGAACTGAGGTGGTGTTTGGAAAGAACAAGTTTATTTGAACCAAAAGAAATGGATAAGAATCATGATTCTGTCATTTAAGAAAGTCATTCAATCTCTTATTCATAATTGATCTTAACATATATATATATAAAGGGTATTAATTCCCTGCTTTGGTGGATTGTTTGAAACTTGAGTGAGAATATATGTGAAGCATCTAAAATTTAGGATGTTTCTCTAACAGCTCTCCTTTAATTTCTCTTAATTTCTTTTTCTATGTTTGAAAGAGTTGACTTTATTAAATATGGAAACAAGCATGATCTGTGAGATGTAATTCCTAGGAGATGTTAACTATTTCCCAGTGTCACTCTGAATTTATTCTGTGGGACTCATTCTTCCATTGCTCTAGATGAAATTTAGGGCAAGTCCCACAATTTTTCCTATCACTTTCAGTTAATAAAAGATTCTTTAAAAAAGTAATATTTTTGATTCAGTGTAGTCATCAAAACTTCAACTTCAATTTAAAGTTAAAACTTCTTTCTCTTGCTCTGCTCAGGCCTGCTGTAGACCAAAAGTCTGCAGTGAAAGGTGGGCATGTTTGTGGGCTTTTGCTTTTTCCCTTCTAGGATTCTTTGGCTAAGCATCTCAGAGTCACAATAGAGTAGGCAGGAGGTGAAAGGGCCAGTAGGCAGGTTTTTACTAGACAGTGTTGTTGCCTACAGCACTGGATTCTCTGTCCTGACAGCTTTCAAAGTTCTCTCTCACTTCTGAAGATCTTTGGTGGGTTCTTTGGAAACTCCCTTTCCCATCTGGCTACTAGGGAGCTCTTGTGTTGCTACTTGATGAGGATCATGGTCATGAATGTCTTCTCCAGCCCCACGACATCTGATGGTGCTTCTACGTTTTTCTCCTGCTGGTCTGTTGATCCCTCTAGGCATCTCCTGTGGACAAGCTCTCATAAAACCCTGCCCTGCTCCTCTCTTACAAAGTCTACCTGTGGTACAGAAAAATTCGTGAATTCTGTTTCCACAGACTCTGGGAAAGTAATTTGCTCAAGGTAGCAGCTTCTTTTCACTTTATTGTGAGAACAGCTGCCTAATTGTGTTAATTGTGTTCTTAAAACCCATGAGACCTATCTCAAACTTTTCAGGTAGTCTCACCGAAGCTTCTTGCTTAAGACTGGAGGTGAAGGGCGGATATCCCTTCCCCGCTGGGAGGGAGGAGGTAGGGAGACTCAGAGCAGCAGGAATCCCAGACATCCTCTTCTAATCCAACATTTTTAAACTTACAGTGTGGGTGAGGGTTTCAAGAGTCACAAAATGACTTAGTCATTTTGAAAATTCTGCATTGTTTCGCATTTCATTTTTAATAGGTTATCTATTGTCTAAGCTTCTGATAACAGTCTGTTGGTTCTGCATTACTTTACAAAAAATCTGTGCTCTCCAAAATTGCTCATGGACTTAGTTTTTCTTAATTGAATTCCATTTGCCATTGCCTTAAATAATTTCAGAGATATTTCATTCTTTCTTTTTCTGATTTTTTTCAAATGATACTGACTTTTGAACATTTGATCAATTAAATATAATCTGATATATTGAAACCAAAGTCAATTAAAATCAATAAGGAAAACCTATCTGTACAAGTGTACCTCTTTTCCCCTTTTCCTTTATGGGGTTACACTGAAAACTGCAATGCTTTGCCCTGACCCTGGGCACCTGGACATTTTTAATCACTCCAATGGTGAACCCCTCAGGTAGGTCAGTGAGTCTTTTGTAAGGATTTGGAGAACTTGGTACTGGAGACAGTGTTAAGAAAGGCTCAGCTCTCTCTGGTGCTTGAGGTTGTAAAATATTAAAACAGAGAGCTGTTCCAAGTATGTGAATAAAATTGATCTGCACTATGGGACAGTATGGAAGCAGGAGCACAGAAGGAGCAGAGATACATGATAAAGACTCTTGAGACAGTTCCAGTTCATGGTTCTTGTTTTTCCCAAGTCCCAGCTACAAGCCCTTTACTTTCTGCACAAGCTTACTCAAACTGAGTTTCTGGTACTTGGCCCTATAAAGCACCTTCTCTTTATAGCCTACAAAAATTACTTGAAAGGTTTACTTGAAAATAAAATATATAGGGCTGGGGTCGTGGCCCAGTGTCAAAGTGCTTGCCTTGCATTCGTGAGGCACTGGGTTTGATCCTCAGCACCACATAAAAATAAATAAATAAAATAAAGGTATTGTGTCCATCGACAACTAAAAATATTTCTAAAAATATAATATAAATTAGTAATATTATATGACTAAGTTTACTGTATACATCCACATAATGACCTCTACAGAGCCAACATGTAGAAGACATTTGAAAATGCATAAACATTAACAGGGATGACTAATTAGTAACAATAGTATTGAAGAAGAACCAAGACTAAATAATTTTAAAAATGGCACATTTTGACAACATAAGGTTTCAAGGGTTACACAACTAACTTTAGTCACCAAAGGAAAATAAAAAAGATAAATTGGACTATATCAATGTAAAAAAACTTGTGTACATTAAAAGCACAACAGAGTGAGAAGGCAGTCCATGGAATGGAAGAAAATATCAGATGAGTTAATTTTCAGAATATACAGAGAACTATAATTCAATAATATAAGACAAAGAATTAAAAAATAGGCAAAAGTCTTGATATTTCTCCAAAGAAGGTATATAAATGGCCAAAAAGCACATTAAAAGCTGTTCCACATCACTAATCATTAGGGAAATGCAAATAAAAACCTCAAAACTATAACAGCTACTATAAAAATTAAATGAAAAAACAAAATAGCAAGTGTCAGTGAGGTTGTGGAGAAATTGGAACCTTGATGTACTGTTGATGGAGATGTAACGTGGTACAACTGCTATTGAAAACAGTATGGCAGTTACTAAAAAAATGAAGAATAAAATTACCTTATGATTCAGCAATTCCACTTCTAGGTATATTTCTAAAAAAATTCAAAGGGTCTCAAAGACATCTTTGTTCATATCAGCATGAATTCACAATAACTAAAAGGTGGAAGTAGCCCATATGTTCATCTATAGATGAATGGACAATCAAGTTATGGTATGTACATACAATGAACGTTGTTCATCCTTAAAAAAAGGAAGGACATGGATACTTGTTACAATATGGATGAATAAGGATATTAATGTTTAGTGAAATAAACTAGTTACAAAAGGACAAGTAATATATAACTTACTTAAATGAGGTACCTAGAGCAATCAAATTCATAGAATAGAGTGGTGGTTACCAAGACATGGGAAAAGGAAGCTATAGGGAGTTTGTATTTAATAGGCACAGAGTTTCAGTTTTGCAAGGTGAAGAATTGTGGAGGTTGTTTGCACAATAATGTAAATGTACTTAATGCCTCCAAACTGAATACTTAAAAATGGTTAAGATAGTAAATTTTAGGTTATATACATCTTAAAACAATTAAAAAACAAATTAAAGGAATTACTTTATCCATATCCTTTTTCTGTAGCACAAAGTTACATTATACACTTCAGGGTTTAAATGGATGACTGAGTCATAGAGAAATCATTTACAAGGATTATAAAAGTCCAGACTCATTATGAACCTTGAACTTTGTTATTGGTGGAAGGATACTGGTGTGATAGTTTGGAATTATATAAAACAGTTTTAAAAGATTAATATATTACATTTCTTCCATTGATTCATTTAGTAGAGTGCACTGTGGATGAATATGCCCAGAATATTTGTTTTAAAAACAAAAATGTAACTCTCAGGTTTTAAATCATATTTTGGCTCTTTATCATTGGTTAGTGTATTTTCAAGATCTATAACTATTAGTGTGGATGACTAAAAAAATAAAGATCCACCTATCATCCTTCCTTCCTCTTATCCCACCTGCGCGCACTCCTTTCTTAGCTTCTACATTTATTCCCAAGCCATTCTTCATCTTTAAGTTAAGGCGCCCTCTACTGAGATGCTAGCAACATTACAGTATGTCCGTTTTCTGTTAGACTGCTTTGCCTTCAGAGATAAAGTAACAGGTTGAAAAGTCAAATTTAGTTGTTTTCAATTGGAACCTTATTAAAAATATACAAGTACATCCATTTACTACAAAGATACAAGTAGTCTCATAAGTTTGAAGGTACTGCAAAAATAGAATCGAACTTTAAAGGACTCAAAACTTTTCAGTTTTTGAGCATGTGTATATAAGACGTGAAATGAAATACATTGAAGACCCAAAAGTCCTATTTCTAAATGAGTGATAACTCTTTAAAATGAGAAATATGAAAAAAACTAAGAAAATAAGAAATATGAATTATGAAAAATTACATGAAATGAGAACTTTGAAAAAGTAAAGTATGTGTATTGGAAATTTCTCTCTGCACAATGTAATTGTTAAAATGAATGTTGGGGAATAATTTTTATAGTTTTGAAGGTTCTTAGTTTTATTGATTATAAAATTTCTTATAGCCAGGTGCAGTAGCACACAATTCCAGTGGTTCAGGAGGCTGAGGCAGGAGGATCACAAGTTGGAGGCCAGACTCAGCAATTTAGTGAGACCCTAAGCAACTTAGTGAAAGCCTGTCTCAAAATAAAAAAACAAAAAGGATTGGGGATGTGGTACAGCGGTAAAGTACCTCTGGGTTAAATCCTCAGTACCCCACCCCCCACAGATATTTTTTCCCTTGTAGCTATAGAACCCTTGAGGTATGATTCAGTTATTTCCTATCTCCTTGCTCCATGAGGACAAGACTTTAGTTGTTTTTCTTCACTACTCTCTTCCCTATATGGAGGTCTATGTATGGCCTTTAGCAAGTACCCAATAAATATTTAATAGTCGAATGAACAAGGTGTGTGGGAAGAAATATGTATTCACACTTGCTTAAAAAAATTTTTGTAAAGTACAAAAAAGTCTTACAGAACCTCTTGTTCCATTTTAATTATAACCCTGTCTTAGATCATCATTATTATATTATGGTATCTAATGCTACAATGGTAGGATCTCTTTACTTCTAGTAATACTTTATGTATCTAGTATGATAGAGTGGGGAGTAGTGTATTAATGTAACTGCAGTTTCTTTGTCCTTTAAATAATTCTGTATTACTTATGGTTAATGTATTTCCCTGTGTTGTCAAGCAAAGAATGTGGGTAATAGCCCTCTCTAGGAACCATGCTTTCTTTATGTTTTGACATTTATTATTGCCCTGTGCTATAATCAAATTCTAGCTTGAATTTTAGTTTTTCCTCTGCCCACTAGTCACTTCTGTCATTGTGCCTGGCTCAGACATTGTTAACCACTCCTGGCTATCAATTGGACTTTTCTGCTTTGAATCTGCTCTCTTCTGGAACAGAGGGAAACAAATATGACAAGAACTGGATATTAAACAAAATTGAACTTGTCTCTGAATAAGGACCAAAAATCATGGTTTAAGTGTTGAGAATACCACCATCACATGAAGGGGGTGTTATCCTCTAATATCACCTAACCAGTAGGATAAATCAAGTTTTCTCATGACATAGAATGTTGTTAAAAATGAAAGTTGAGTAAGTTTGAAATCTTTATGAACTTTTTCAGTGGAATATATCCTATGTGTAGGTAAGAAAATAGCACTGGTTAAACTCAGTGCCCATTGTATACATTGCACCTTGTCTGCCTGTCAAATATGAAACATTTCCTACATAAACAGGAAGAAATGTGGGTATTAGGGGAATTTGTTCTACCCTTCATGTGTGGTTGAAGGTTGATGAAGCTATTATGCTATTTTGAACCGGATGCTGACAGTATTACCCTGTGATCCTCTCAGGCTAAGGGTGGGTCAAGTGCTCTGCCCCACTATGCTATTTCCTTTTTCCTAACAGACCTTTCTGTGTATGGAACAACTATTGCTTTCACTCACTCTTTGCCACCTTGTCCATGCCAGCTTCTTAACCAAATCCTAACCTCTCCTTCATGATGCTAGTAGCAGTATCATAGAAAACTCCACAGTGGAGGGAATGCAGGGAGGTAAGTTATCTGCTGTACGTCATTTCTGGCCATCAAACTGGGCAGCAGTGACAGTTGTTCTTTCTGGCCAGCATTACCTGGACGACTTTTACTATATTGCATTGATGATCAAATCAAATAAAATATTATAAAGTTTGTTTTGTTATTGTTTTGATCACAGCAGAGTTGATTTTATTTAGTTTGCTCACGAAAGGGAAAATGTTTTGCAGGTATCCAAGGAGCTCACCATCTGAGGAAGGTAGGAAGGGCTTTTTAGGGATGTCAGGACTTCGTCTACTTAAAAAGCCAATTTACAAAAAGTTGCAAGCACAATTCAATGAAGCCCTTAAGCCTGCAAGGTTCCATCTAAGTGTTAACTACTGTCCAAATACTTTGGATATTGCACTTTCTTGTCATATTTCTTCAGTCTCCTTCAACTCAGAATAGTTTTTTAGTCATCTTCATTATCTTTACATATTTGAAGATTATAGGATGGTTATTCTGAAGAATATCTCCAATTTTGGTTGATTTGTTCTTTCCCCATGATTGGACTCAGATTAAACATTCTGTTGGGAGCAGCATAGAGGTGATGCTGTCTTCCCTCTTCATGCCATCAGGTGGTCCATGATCTTGATATGTTTGTTACTAATGGTATTAACTGATAATTGAATTAGGTAGTGTTTGTTAGATTTCTCCACCAAAATTCATTTTCCATTTGTAATATTTTGTTGGGAGATAGTTTGAAACAAGGTAAACATCACATTTCTCATCCACCTTTCATTCAGTGGTGTTATTGATATTTCTTGCCTGAATTAATCATTGTTACCATGAATGACAATCTACTTTTATCATTCCATCAACATTTATTGGTTGGTGTTCATTGATTATCTCATTTGTATGAACATCTGTGTGGACTAATGGATACCTCTTTTATTTAATGGGATTAATCTGCCAACACCATTTATTTTGATGTCCAAATTGTCACAGATTTGACCAAGGAGAGCCCCTTTAAGCAGACCCTGTTCTGTGAGCACTTACATTCTGGTAAAACAAGATGTTCAGGCTTATTGCTACCTTTGTTCCCCCGGCTCTAGAATCAATTATTTTTCCTAAGTCCTCTAGTTCCTTTTGGAGAAATTTAGAAAGGACAGTCTGGTGCTAAATGTATTCAGTGTTACATGAATCTACTACTCCTAGGTACTGTCAGTGGACGGAGCTGGTGTGTATATGCACACATGCACACACACACACACTTCATATTTTTAACACACACCCCTAACTTCATATTTTTATATCTGAAAATACTTAAAGCCATGAACTGACACCAATGTCACTAATTACAATCCAACACTACAGGTGTATTGTAGCTAAATGCTTTCCATATTTGTAACTCACTTCTTTGATAGCAAACCTCACTCTCATCCTTAATACGAGTTGGAAGCAACATGAGCAGATAAACTGGTTTCAGGAGTATGTCTTTAACATATAAAATGGTACTAGGGGAGTTAAAGTCAGGGTCTGCTTTCCTAAGTTTTGTGGAATAACTGGTTTTTGTTTAGTGATTCAAAGGATGTGGGAGAGTCTAATCCTCAAGGACAGATTCGTTTTCACTCCTGCTGACGAGGAATACAACCACAATTTCTATTAAGCACCTGTGATTGGAGAATTATTACCATTAAGGGCATGTCACTATTGGTGCTTTAGAATATAGGATCTTTCACTTACACTATACAACCGTGTTGTTGTGAAGCAGCTTTTTATATTCCTGATGAGAGGCCACTCAGAGAAGCTATGCCACATCTCCCAGTTCACACAGCTAAAGGACTAGGACTCTGGTATTGTTTCCATAAATCCAGTGTTATGTAGTAGGAAGCTGTGACTCAACCTGAGTAGTAAATGCCAAACCTCAGAACCGCACCCATCTTGGAAGGGAGGGACCTGGGGTTTTCTGATACAGTCCGCAGGCAGCTTTTCCGTGGCATTATCGCGGGCAGGTCACCCGTGGTTACTTAGAAACCAAGCTGTTTACTAAAGCAGCCTCTTTTCACCACTGCCCACCTGTGGATGGATGCCTCTCTTTTCTGCCAAAGGCTCTTGGGCTTCTCCCCCGACCCTACCTTCTTTCCATGTTTTCGCATTTGATTCCTCTGCTTCCTAAAGCAGATTTCTCATCCGGGGTATGCAGCCACTTTATTGTTTTTGTGAATGAAAGACAGGCCGCGAGATGTGTTAGAGATGTGTTGCAAGTTAGAGATCCGTGCGAGACGGGACCGACGTGGCCCATTTTCCAGGCAGAGAGCCACCTTTGTCAAGGCTCCAAGGCGGAGGGGGCCTTTAAGATGAATAATCTGCACTTAAAGCCACCGTGCTACCCCCGAGCCGTTAAAACGCTGACGATAAAGCCCGGGACTTCCTGGGGATTCCTCCCTTACAGCTGGACCCAGGACTGAGCAGGACACCTTTCCCCCAACCGCCCCACCCCGCAGCGCTCTCACTTCCTGCCTGCAGCCAGCCCAGCCCAGCCTGTCCCTGGGCGTCTCTGACTAAGGCCCGCGCGAGGCGAGCTCCTCCCCGAGCAGCAGCTGGCCGGCCACTCCCTGCGCCGAGCCTGCTCGGGCAGCCTTTGGGTTCCTGCGCCCTGGGTGCCGCGCGGAAGCCTCGCCCCCGACGACGCCCCAAAGGCTGTTCGGCCGCCGGCCCCTCCCAGCCAGGCCTCGCGCGCGGGATCTGGTCGCACCCGGGCAGCCCTTGGCCTCCCGTGACTTCTCTTGGCTGGGCGGCCCCACGCCTCCGGGACCATGCTGCGCTGGCTGAGGGGCTTTGTGCTGCCCGCGGCGGCTTGCCAGGACGCGGAGCGGCCGACGCGCTACGAGACCCTCTTCCAGGCACTGGACCGCAATGGGGACGGCGTAGTGGACATCGTCGAGCTGCAGCAGGGGCTTAAGAGCCTGGGCATCCCGCTGGGCCAGGACGCCGAGGAGGTGGGTCCCTGCTGGGGCGCTGCCCGAGCTCAGGGAGGGCTGCAGGCGCTCTGGGGACGCTGCCAGAATCCAGGAGGGCGGCGGCCTGAGGCTCTGCCAGGAAGAAGGCTGCACCGTGGCTTCCAGCCCGCGGATGGGTTCAGAGACTCGGGAAGAGGCGCGGAGCCTGTTAGCCCCGAAGCAGAAGCGGGTCTAGACCGAAAGGCTGCGGGTATTTTTCCAGAAAACAATAGTGTTGTGAACACTCTGGCCCACGGGCGCTGTTACATTTAAACCCAGTCCCAGGACACTTTTGTTCTGAATGCATCCCAGGTTCTTTACTTGCCTATCGCACTTTTGCAAACTTTAAAATCATTTTTCAGCCATCAGACTTAAGTGGGCCCCAAGTTCTGTAAAAGATACACTGTGTCTCCCCGAGGCAGCTTTGTTACATAGCCAGTGATATTTACTGTTTCAAATCTGGTTGTAAACCAGTCTTTCTCCCCACTTGTTGAGGAGGAATGGCGACATTCCATTATTTAAGACATTATTAAATTCATCCCCTGAGTATATGGATTGTTCTGAAGGATTGGCCTGTTACTGAGTAGTTTCACCTCTGAGTCATTTTTATTGGGTTCCTTAAGTTCAGTCCCCTTAGCTGGGTGGAGATACAACGTTTGGAACTCCTCCAGCCCTGCTAGAGTGCAAAAGGATACTGTGGCATTCCCAACCCAAACGGGGAAAGTGATTGGGTTACTACCATGGCCAACAACTGTTCTGTACTTGTATTTGAAACTCCTCTCTCAATGTCTTTAGTTGTTATAGAACTCTGAGTTTTCCATTTCTTCTTGACTTAGATTTAGTTACAACGTGTTTTTTTTTTTTTTTTTTTGAAAATGCCTTTTTTTTCCCAGGGTGATATTAACCATGATTTTTTTATAAAACGTGACTATATCTGTAGATTGGTTATTTCATTCCTGATGTCTGTCCTCCTCCACCACCTTCAATCTCACCATAGATTTGTCTATTTTATTCACACTTTGAAAGAAACAACTTTTGGTCCTTTTTGCTGACTGACCCTGATTATTTTCTTTGATTAATTTCCGTTTATTTCCTTCTGCTTTCTTTGGGCTTAGTCATTTGCCTGTTTTCTAATTTCTTGAGTTGAATGAATACTCATGAATTTTGAGATATTTTATCCCTTTAGTCACTTATTTTGCTGGGTCCCACAAGGTTTTTTGGAATTACTTATTTTTGTTATTTAGTTTCACGTATTTTTTGATTTCCAACATGATTTCATCTTTGACTCACAAATTATTTAGTGTGCTTTTAATTTCCTAATATATATTTTGGGGTTGATTCCTTGAAACTATGAATAAAATTAGCAAAGCTCTGGCAAGATTGATTAAGTGAACTTGAAATCAGGAAAAAAAGTTTAATTTTTCAAAGTTTATAGCATATTACAAAATAAGTTATATAAAACTATGTATATGCAGCCATAGGGATTAGAATGGCACATATTTATCACTATAATATATGCATATATTTAGTGTAGATACATAAAATGTATTTTATTCATACATGTGATATCACTCTTTGTGCTCATGCCAGACATTCCTAGCCATTCCCAGAGTTCTTAACGGTATGCACTCCCATCAAAGGTTAATGGATATTTCTGGATTAGGTTACTTTTTCTACTTTTTTTATTTACAACTTTTGTATTATTTCAATTTAGAAAAATGATTGTAATGCCACTTTTATAACTAGGTAAAAATTGTTTTTATTTGGGTATCACTTCCTCTTTGATATGCCTTTTGGGCCACCCTCCAGAGAAGAGTTGGTCACTTGCTGCTATGTGTAGGTCCTTAGTCTCTCATATCTCTGTTGTTATAAATTTCAAGTGGTTTTATTTTTATTCGATTATTGTGACTTCCACTGAGACCAACCCTCTTGAGGATGGGTGAGGATCTTGTTTTATTCATCTAATGAAAGTAATACAAAAAGATTTAAGGCTATAATTTGAAATACCTGATTCACAAAGCAGTGGCTCATTTTTTTGATAATATAAAAGTTTAAATCAGTTATTAGAGTTTCTATTTCCAGTATAGATAGGACAATATAACCAAACATGTATGATCACTAGAAGGTTTGGGTAAAATAAGGTAAACATCCTTCTACATGCATAGTCAAACTGGTAAGAAAACAAGGAAGATTCATGATGATGGTTACAGTTACTTTTACTAGTTAACTTGAGGCAATTTTCTTAACAATAATACCACCTCACAGTGTTATAATGAAGAATAAATGAATTAAAGTACATGAAGTACTGAGAATAACACCTGGTACCTCATAAATATTCAATAACTGTGAGCCTTTATCTGATTCTGTTACTGCATTCTCTACTGAAAGATGGGTGTCCATCTTCCTCTATATGGATTTACCAACTTTTCTTTATAGTTCTACCAATTTTTTCCCTTTTATATTTTGAGGCTGTGCTGCTGGCGTAGTCAAATACGACATTGTTACCTCTCCCTGGTGAATTGCTCTTTTTATCATTATATCATTTTCCTACCCTCAGAGCACAGTTCCCCCATATTTTTAATATGCCTGAATCATTGCATGAACCAGAGTGTTTCTCTTAGCCATTTTGTTTTCCCAGGTCACTCTGGTGAAATCTTTAGCACTTGGGTCCAACTTTGTGCAAAGGACAGTATGTGCACCACACTGTATTTAGGATGGGATGTTCTTTGCCTGCTGAGCAATGAGTGAGCCAGTCCCCAAGCCCTTGTCACTGCCTCTGTCTTTGATCTCTCCTGGTACTAAACTGCATCAGTTCTTATCCTCCAAGGAGCAGGAACCAAAATGGTATTGGGTATGCAAAAGACATTGGGAGAAATGCCTGTGCCTGTGAAGGAGAGGGGACAGTTGTAAGACAAGGGGGAGAGTCTTTAGACTTTAGACCATGACCCAAGTTTTTTTTTTTTTTTTTCCAAACAGGGCTGTGATTGAACCTGGAGCCTTAGGCATGCTAGGCAAGTGATCTACCACTGAGCTGCATCACCAGACCCTATGATGTAAATTTAGGAAAAGGATGTGAGAAAGAAGAACTGATTTAGGAAGAACTCCAGATCCAAGCATAGTTGTTAGAAAGTCTCAAGTAGATTAATGGGTAGTGATTAAGGAAATGCAGTTAGGGCAGTCCTGCATTGCCTAGGAGTAGTGGGCACTAGTGTGCCCAGAGTGTGCCTAGCCATCTGGGGGAGCAGCTTAGGGCAAGTGCGAACTTAGCATGACTGCTGCAGGTTCAAAGATGTGGCAGAGGTAGGCTGTCTGTCGACTCTGCTTCCATAGCCAGGTTTTCCAGAAAGTTTGCAGAGTCACTCATGTCCCTGGCCACCACTGACCATTCCTTGTGCTGAATAGATGTGCTCCTTTGCATAGCTTTAGGAGAGAACTCCTTCCTGAAGACCTCTCTTTCTGAAGGACATCCATGGGACAAACTACAGTCTTCAGCTACAAACTACATGGCTCTGCTGGCCATAACTAGAATTCTTTATTTCCATTCTTGACTATCTATTTTAAATCCCACTCATCCACAGCTATAATCTCTACAGGTATTTGTTACTTACCTTCATTCCTGAGGGGTTCAAACTTCTTCAGAATTGTATGTGTCCATTCATAGCTATCATTGATCAAGGGAGTCTCAGGAGGCATCCATGTGGATCACCTGGGTTCCATATATGCTCTTCTCTGTCTCTATGGTGTAAAAGCAGCACTGCCTTTTGCTGATCAGAGTCAATTTACATCTACCAACTTGGTGATGTTTCTTCTTACCTGTTGGTTCCTGGACACAAGGAATACAAAATGTCCCAGGGCAACCATAGCTTGTAGTTCAATGGGACACTTGCTGTGTTCCCTAGTAAAGATTATATCCTTTTTAGGGGCCAGAAACTAACCTTGCAAAGCTGAGGGTTGTGGGAACAGAAAGGAAAAAGTCCCCCAGTGGGTCATTGGGAGTGATGGTAAGTGAGGACACTCCTGCTTTACCTCTTGGTTGCTGGACTCATTTATTCTTCCCATTGAGGGACTTACTGGAGCCATATAGAGGTCTCACATTTGGTGCATACACTGTATCCTGAAGGCCATCTTTGCCAAATATTGTCTGCTAGTTGAACCTTCAGTTGTGCTTTCATTAGATCATTCCACTATTCTATGAGGTTGGCTGTCCCTGGGTGGCTTGATGCTGTGTTTTGAATGGATACCCCAAAAGTTCATGTATTGGAAACTTATTATCAAAATTCATATGCTAATGGCATTTGGAGAGGAATCCATTGGGAAGTTATTCAGATTAAGTGAGGCCATGAGGGTGAGGCCCCTACGATGGCCTCAGTGACTTTGTAAGAAGAAAGAGACCCCAGCTAGCATGTTGCTCTGTCGTGATGTCCTCCATCATGTTATGATGCAGCAAGGAGGTCCTTGCCAAGTGCTAAATAGATGTCAACAGTGTGCTCTTGTATTTCCCAGCCTCTGGAGTCGTGAGCCAAATAAATTTATATTCTATATAAATTTTTGGGTCTCCATTATTTGGTTATAGTGGCAGAAAATGGAGTAAGACATATGGTGTGTGATATAACTAGTGAATTCCTTGGTTATAGGCCAATTGCTGAACCCTAATTTATTGTGAACTGGATAGGCCTGTGCTACTAACCAGTGATTCATCCCTCCCTCCCTCCCTTCCTTACTTCCTCCCTCCCTCCCTTCCTTCCTTCCTTCCTTCCTTCCTTCCTTCCTTCCTTCCTTCCTTCCCACCTCAGGACATTTCTCTTGCTATACAAAGTGAATGATTCCTCTTACTGGGAAGATTTTCCTTCTCTACTATTTTTCAAGGCCACTCCCAGGTGTTGCTGTGATGTAATGTAATGTGATGTGATGTGATGTGATGTGATGTGATGTGATGTGATGTTGCTATCTGTTTTTGATTTGCACCCATGTTGACCCTTTAGTTAACCAGAATCCAGTTTTTCCTTCCTCATTCATGGAGGAGGGGAGGAAGGACTGTGTAAGAAGAACTTCAAACAACGGAGAAGTTCTGAGAAAGTTTAGGCCAAGATGACAGGGAGCCAGCCAAATGTTATTTGTGAGGAAGTCCAGAAATGGTCCAGCTTGAGTTCCTCATCATGTCCAGTCACTGGCTGGAAGCAACCCAGGAAAAGGATGGCCATGGAGCTCACTGTGGTGCATCTGAAGGTGCCAAGGCAAGAGACTAGAGGATACCAGTCACCTGTTTTCCCCACAGCAGGACCCCTTGAAGGAAGATCTGTGGGTTACAGCTCCATGGATCCTGTGTCATGAGAAGCTCTTTGGAGTCCTTAATAATTTTTAAGATAGTAAAAGCATCTTGATACCAAAAATTTTGAGAATTTTTGATTGATTTTTTTGATATTCCATTTCACGGTTGTAGCATGTGCTACCAATTCCCTATTGTTTATCATTTTATTGATAGTTCCAAAATAATTATAAGTGAAATTGCAGTGGAATCCCTACACAGGGATTCTTTTTTTTTTTTTTTTTTTTTCATTTTGGCTTGCTTATCTTCCTGTGACAAATTTTGAAGAGTGGAAATTGCTGAGTCTGAGGGTTACATACTTTAAATAGTGGTTTGTTTTGCCTTGCAAGAAACCTTGCAGTCAACTCTGTTGACTGACAGTCTCTGCTTTTCAACCTCTCCATCCATTTAGGATATCAATCTTTATAATGTCTTCTATTGTGAAAGTAATATTTCATTTAATTTCCTTCATGTTTTTGTTCTATTCAGGACTTCCAATGGACTGGATGATACCCACTCACATTAGTGAGGGCAATCTATATTCAGTCTACTGATTCAAAAGCTAATCTCTTCCAAAGAAACACTCATAGACACATTCACAAATAAAGTTTTACCAGCCAGCTGGGCATCCTTTAAGTTGACACACAAAATTAACCATCACGCCTGGGAAACAGCAACCAATCAACTACTTCAATTTGATTACACAGTCAATATTTGTGGGAGAAAATTTTCAAGGCACAGGTCAAGGGTTTGTGTAATGTCAAGGATTGATGATGTTGTTTAATCAAATACAAATAAGTGAGAACTGTGGGGTGACTCTTCAGCAGAAGGCTTTAAGATAGTAGTTTGTATCTAAGACAAATACTTCAGATGAAATCCCTTTAAATTGCCATTTGATTTGATATCCTCTTCATGTTTCCAAGAGTTTATAATGAATTTAGCCTTTGGAAGAGCACAAATTTCTGTTTAATTTTCTTTAGATCTTAGATGAAATGAATGCATTTCATAAGAGTAAGAATGTAGGAAATAGGCAAAAAGAAGAAATAGCTAACCATTATTATGTGTTCCAGGATTGTCCAGGGGAAGGACTTCATGGCAAGTGCTGAGACAAAATTAAGAACTAGCAGGAAGTGAAATCATTAAAGTTTCTGCTGATATGATCCCTCTTTTCTATGTGTTTCCAAATCTCCTTACTGTGAAATTAATGTATAAAAGAGAAAATTCACATTAACTTCCTCTAGGACACAGGAATATAAGAATATGAACTGAAAATACAATGTAATATGAGGAACAAGGGCATACAGTATTTAGTTGCTACTGATTTTCCTTTGATTATCTAATTACCCTTTTGAGAGTCTTCATTTTTCTTTCCTTTTTTTAATCAAATACCACATTCGAACATTCTAAAAGCTGGTCCTAATTTTTGGGTGACATTTGAAGTTCTCTGATTAAAAAAAATTGTCCACATTTTAGGACATTTAAGTTGGAGGAAATAATCTGAATTTTAACTTACCAAAATGGGAAATCCTGAGGAACATAAAATGATGGTGAACAGCTGGTCATTTTACTCAAGTTCATTGCTTGCTATTTAACAAATGTGTTCAATTAGCTTGGATTATTCTAGGCAATTTTAAAACTAAGTTGTTTGCCTTATTTTCATCGTCACCATTTTTACTGTGACTCTCTTAGGAGATACAGAATTGTAGGAGGCATAGGATGCTTGAACTGAGAAGATAACTGTAATGGGCTGAATATTTGTATCTACCCATTCGTGTGTTGAAATGCTAACCCCTTGGTTAATGGTCCTCTGTGGGGCTTAGGTAGGAGAGTAGGTTCTGAGGATAGAGCTCCCTTGCCTCTTCCACCATGCCCTCAGCAAATACTGAATCTGACAATGTCTTGATCTAGGACTTCAGTCTTTAGAACTGTGACAAATAAATGTCTGAGCAAGTATATGGTTATGGTAGTCCAAATGGACTAAGATAGATGCCAAGAGCAAGAATGGGATTAGCATGCTCAAAGAGTTCCATATGTTGTGTGAACTGACCATGTAGCTATTATCAAATTTAAACTTTACCCAGGATTTACTTTTCTTATTCTTAACATGCTGATATCTCCCCTACCTTTTGAACAGAGCTTTTAATAAAAGCACATGTGACAGGGTATGAAAGTACACATAACAAAAGAAAACAAAAACCTCAAAAATATGGTATCAGGGCTGGGGTTGTAGCTCAGTGGTAGAGTGCTTGCCTAGCATGTGTGAAGCACTGGGTTTGATTCTTAGCACCATATATAAATAAATGAATAAAATAAAGGTCCATCAATAACTAAAAAATATTTAAAAAGTTTTGAACAAAAATGTGGTATCACATGTACTAGATGACAAACTCCCTGAGGACTGGGTTCTGTGGGGGTGGTATGCACTGAATGACTAGGCAGTGTCAGCAGAGTGGTTGGACTGGGTACTCTGATCTAGGGCTCTTCTAATTCTTATATTCTAAAAGTTTTGATTATCTGTCTGAAGAAGAGACATTTTACCACCACAAATGGAATAGAATCACATATAAAAACAAAAACAGCAACTTAGCAAATGTTTATTGCTTTGGATGGAAATTCTTTCCAGCATTTCATTCCATGAGATAATTTTTCTGTTAACAAGGAGGATTTGTTCCATTAATATATCAACTGTCAGAACCTTTTTAGTTTCTGGCATGATACTAAGAAACATGATGCAGAAATCATAGAGGCACGTTTTAGGGCATCCGAGCAGGGGAATTATGGTACAAGAAAAACACTGGAATTCCAACTACATGTATGTCAGATGTTCTGAATAGATAAAATCCATGTCTTTTACTTTTTCTCCTGATTTATATTCTAAAATCTAATGTTATTTTCTTCCTTGTGGAAATAAAGTTTCTGAAAAAATGAAAAAAAAAAAAAAAGGAAGAATTCCATAGTAAGGCATTCTGCCCTTCCCTTCTTTACAGCATTCTAAACCTTTCAATCCCTTTCCCAAACCCCCAGCATTCTGTGTTCCCTGTCAGGGCCACAAATATGTATATTTACCCTTCAGTTCCTTTTCTCTTATTCTGCCTAGTAGATTTTTACCATTGTTTCAGGACTCATGTCACTTCCATAATTTTACCCTAGCCCATTCAGAGTTGTCTCCTTTGTCAGTATTCCAGTTATGACACTTACAAATAAATAAGTTTCCAGGAGAAAACATTATGGAAGGTGCTGTCTAACTTCTTCTGAGTTCAGAAATCTTATCTTTTTAAGGTTGAAATAGAGTCTACAGAGATATCTATATTTGACAGGATTTATGAAAAAAAAAAAGATTTGTTGAGAAAGTTTGAAGCCTATGAAACATGGATCTTCATGTTTACTACACAACCGTTGTGGTATACAGTGGTTATATTATAGGCTGCGTGGTCAGAACAGGATCCCAGTGTTTGTATCACTCACTAGACTTGTGGCCTTGGGCAAGTTATTTAATGCCTGGAAGCTCCACATATAAACTAGGAATGGTTAAGAACTCACCCCAATAACAGTGCAAATATTCAGTGCGTTCAATCAATGTTTTTTAATAGTGCCAGACAGTGTTCAATACACTGGAGTTGTAGTGGTGAACAAGACCAAGGGGGTCCATCATTGTGTTCTTGAAACTCTCCCTATACTAGGTCTCTGTGTATTAGTTGGTTAAATGGGGACTTATGAATAATAAATAATGAACAGGGTAATTTCAAAAAGTGGAAAGAGCTAGTCAACAAAGATCCTTGCTTGTTATTGGATGCGACTGTCAGCCTTATGGTTGTTCTCTCTTATCAATTCCCAAAATGCTGTCAGTCTCTTTTCCTTGTTACCTTGGCCATGACTTCTGTGTTTTCTTCTTGGTTCGTTCTCTATCTGAACATGTCATCTATCACTCTTGGTCACTGACTGCATCCCCTGCAGAGCACAGGGAAGGAGGGTTCCCTGTGGACCATAAGCTCCTCCTTTGTGGAAGAATCCGCTCTTGATTAGGCCACAGGGCATCTTGTGAAACAACCAGACATTTGCCACTGCTCAGTGGTTCTGGGGGAAGTGTTTATTTTGCAGCCTACAGTAGTACTTAGGATTAACCACAGTGCAACCTTCTCCTAAAGGGAAACCCACCAGCATTTCAAGGACACGTAATGGTCCTCTTTATGTTCCCAATGCTTGACATGATATGTGGTATAGAGCCAGAGCTAACAGAGAACAGCTGACTTAAATTTTCCTTATGAATTTTAATATTCAGCCTGTAAAGAGTATATTCTATTTAGAAAAAAAATTACACAAAGTGTGGAGTTTTGACGGTGACCTCTGCACCCCTACATTTCCAGTGGAACAGGAAGGGGGAGCATGCAGAGGGAACATGTAGAGGAAGCCAGGGCCCCTGTGGTTCTGGAGGGTGGGGGTTAAAAAGCCACAGATGTTGTTTATGAGTATCTCTACCTTCTCTGTTGGACCCCAGCTTACTTCTGCCCATTCTGAGATTATCCTCCCAGTGTGCTCTAACAACTGTTAAGGATAGTGGCTTTGCCTGAAACCATTGTAGATATTGGGTGAAGATGAAAGAAAGAAAGAAAGAAGAAAACACCACCACCACTCTCTGGGGTGGAAGGTGAGGAGGGTGGGGAGTGGGGGATCACAGAAGGAAAGGCCCACAAGGGCCCATTTTTATTCAGTTCCCAATTTTTTGACAGCAATTCTCCAGGGCCTCAACCCTAAAAGGTTTTCTAGACAGTTGAGACCTATTGACTTAAAAAAAAAAAAAAAAAAGAGTTGGTGGTTCCACTACCAGCCCAGTCTCAAGTCCTAACACTCATCCCCACTTTTCACAGAACATTAAGTTCTACTTTCAGACAATCCTGTGCTGGGGTCCTGGAAATTTCTGGAGGAGGAGTCTGATGCCCCCTCTCAGCTCTACCTGGAGTGGAAAGAGAGCATGTGGTCAGCTCACCTGGTAGTGTGGCCGGACCTCTCATGGCCTCCCTTTCTGTCCGCCCCTGGCACTGGCCTGGGGATTCAGGCCTTGCACATGCCTTGCTCCCTAGGAAGCCCTCTCCTTCCTGCATAGGAACACGCAGAGGTGCTTTGTATTTGACACCTCCCGGAGGCTGCTACCTTCTCACTGCACTCCTGGTGGGAAGAGTTCCTCCTTGTCCCACTCCTGGGGACTTCTGCCTCTGGGGGACTCAGAGGCTGCAGCATGGACCATTCTGCCACCTGAGGCACAGCAGATGGATGCTCTCTATGGTGATCTCTTTGGGTACCTGGACTACAATGAAGGTGGGGCCCTGGACCATCCAGGGGTCATTCAATCCCTGGAGGAGGAAGAGGTGGGCTTCATTGGGGTTTTGATCAGAGAGTTTCTGTGGCTGGGAGGGGGCCTCTGACAGAGTGGTAAAGCCAAATTTTCATGTTCCCAAGTTTGACCAGGGCAGCTAGTGTTCCTGGGGTTTATCAAGGTTACTGTTTATTAAGAATAACCCAGGGAAGCTAATACTTAAGCATCTTTCTCAATTTTCTCCTTGGCTATACTAAAATTTCCAGTTTGGGATCACTTTCCAGTTGTTGGCTATCAACTTGTTCAGTGTGGCCACCTGTCTTTAGTAGCCTAGATGGACATTTAGTCCCAAGATGCTTCCTTTGGGGTTTGGGGACTGGAAGAATCTACCTGTGTAGCCAGTGGAGTGGTTGCTGGAAGTTCTCTCATATTAGGTTTTGGTTTCTGTTCCTGGAAGGCAGAGAGTTTGAGTGGCTGTGTTCTTGGCGTTTCACCACATCACGCCTTAATTATCACACCTTAATTACCAAAACTGAGCTTGGACATCATTTCCTTTGTGAACCCTTCTGTTTCCAGCAGGCTAAGTTACAGGCTCTTTCTCAATAGGTACAGCCTTATAAATAATTCTATCACAGTATTTCCAACTTATTTTCTCTCTGGAAATTATTTTTGTCTGTGTTACTTTCTGATTATATTTGTTCTTTTGATATTTGAACAAGTAGACTTGGTGATCCAAGAGATTAAAGACTGCAGATTTATTTCAGATAGTTGGTACTTTGTGATCACAAAAATGTCCATTGAGTTCTGTCATGTTAAGATTTAGTAAAACCCTTCCTATTAGCTGTGTGAACTTTGGGAGTCTTTATTTTAAACATCCATTTAATTTTTATCAGCTGTATTTTGAGCACCCTCCATACACCAAGCACTGCATCCTGGTTCCTTCAACTTTCGCTATGGTTTGGATAAGTATCCCCCAGAGGCCTGTGTGTTAAAGACCTTGTCCTGGCCGGTGGTGCTATTGGGAGATGTGGAACCATTAGAAGGTGGGACCTTTGGGGAAGTTTTCCAGTCATGTGGGGGTGTGCCCTTGTAGGGGATGTTTGGATCCTGGTCCCTCCTCTTTCTTTGCTTTCTAGTCATCACGAGGTAAGCAGCTTTGCTCTGCCTTGATGATGTGCTGCTTCACCACAGGCCAAAGGCAGCAGGGCTAAGGGACCATGGACTGAAACTGAGCCCAAATACACCGTTCCACCTTGATCATCTCAGGTATTTTGTCACAGTGCTGGACAGCTGACTAATACTTCTGTGATCACAGAGGCCTGGAGTGGATGCTGTCTCTGGAACAGTTTGGTGTCCAGAACATTTTCTTTGGAAAGTTCACTTGAGTTTCCCAATTCCTAACGAAACAAAACCAAACCAAACCCTGAAGTGTTTTTATTTTTCCTTTTAAAGTTGAATGTTTTTCATGTTTGTTTAAAGCCACTCTTGTATTTAGATTTGCAAACTATGACTTGTATCTGCTTATTTGATATAGAATAGGCAGCCTTTCATAAGAAATTCTGGATAATGCCACAAACAAATCCAATTATTTGAAACACATTTCACATTATTGTAAAGTAGAATGATCAGTATTGTAACTCTGAAAGTCTACTTACTGTAGAAGGATTGCAGTTTCAATCCCCTTTCCAAATGATAGGTGTTTACTATATTTCCCTTGACTAAAATATAAACTTCTTAGATGAAACTTAAGTACATAGATGGGATTCCTAAATGCTGTGACATTTTCTTTTGGATGACACAAATCTTATTATATGTTTTGAGTAATCAGGAAATAATTTCTAGATGAAATTCATTCTCAATCTAATTTATAAAGTGAATTAACTTGTAATAATTCTTTTCCAGTGACATAATAGAAATGAATTCACTTTTAAGAGTATTAGTAGTAATTGATGTTATTTTAATCAAGGCTATTTAGGATGTAGATAAGAGAACCCCAAACTAGTTTAATCAAAAAAGCCTAGAATTCTTGTAGATATCCTTTGTCAGGCTAAGGACACATATCTCTAGTCCTAATTTGCCTAGAATTTTTAACAAGGAATGATGTTGAATTCATCAAATGCTTATTAAGGTGATCATATGTTAATGTGATAAATTTCAAAAAAATTAACCCCTACCTGGCTTTACTGGAATATATTCGCCTTGTTCACTATCTATCTACTATAAAAATATATATACACATGTATACACACATACATATGTAATGTATTTTCCAATTTATTTATTGTTAGCTTTGATTTGCTAACATATTTTTAGGAGTTTTATATCTATTTTGATAGTGATATTGCTGTTAATTTTCTTTTTATTCTTTTTTTTTCTGTGATGTCCTTGTTAGGTTTTGGAGTCATCATCAAGGGTATACCTGCTTCATAAAATGGATTTGAAAATGTTCCCACCTTTTCTTTTCTTTCTTTCTTAAAAGTTTGGTAGACGTTATTATTAAAACCACGTGGACCTGAATTTTTTGTCATGGAAATACTTTAAAATTGTAGGTTAAATTTCTTTAATATTTTTAGGACTACTCAAATTTCCTATTGTCTTAGGTTGATTTGTGTATGTGTGTGTGTGGGTGGGTATTGAGGATTGAACCCAGGGGTGTTTAACCACTGATTCACATCCCCAGCCCTTTGTAAAAATTTTGAGACAGAGTGTCATCAAGTTGATAAGGGCCTTGCTAAGTTGCTGAGGCTGGCCTTGAACTTGTGATTCTCAGCTCCTGGGATTACAGGTATATGCCACCAAGCCCAGCTTGGTCAATTTTTAATAAGTTTGTTTTTTCTAAGCGTTTTCCTCTTATTTCATTTATATGTTTTTTGATATAAAACTGTTCATAATATCTTCAGTGTCTCTAATGTCTAGGAATTTCTATCTTTATTTTCTGAAACTGATTATTTGCCAATATCTAGAGTTTATCAACTTTATTGATCTTTTCAAAGATCTGCCTGGTGACCTTTCTGACCCTCTCAGGTAGTATGTTTTTTTTCTTTTTTCTTTTTCTTTTTCTTTTTTTTTTTTTTGATGTCAAATTTGCTTTCCAAGCAAATCACACAGGCTGCACTATGAATGATAATCTAGAAAATGTCAAACTAGAATTGAGACCATGAAGGAGGTGACGAGATTTTGATGGTGCTCCACAGTTGCTAAAGAGATTTTTCACCTTGTTTTTCTGCCCTCCTAGGAGGACTGCCGATGCTCGAAATAAGGGGCACCTAGCGGATGGGGCAACCTAAAACTGAAAGAAATGGTTTTTTTTTCTTTTGTTCTAATTAGTTGTACATGACAATGCATTTTGACACAACATACATAAATGGAGTATGACTTCCCATTCTTCTGGTTGTACATGATGTAGAGTTACACCAGTCGTGTAATCATATGTGCACATAGGGTACTAATGTCCTATTCATTCTACTATCATTCCTAACTCCATATCCCCTCCCTCCTTATTGTGAATTAGCATCTGGATATCAGGGAAAACATTTGGCCTTTGGTCTTTGGATTGGCTTATTTCACTTAGCATGATAGTCTCTGGTTATAGCCATTAACTGGCAAATGCCATAATTTCATTCTTCTTTAAGGCTGAGTAGTATCCCATTTTGCATATGTACCACATTTTTATCCATTCATCTGTTGAAGGGCACCTAGGTTGGTTCCATAGTTTAGCTATTGTGATGTTTTCATTCTTAATATTTTCCTTTATCTTTTTTTTAGTTTGATTTTTAAAAATTTTATTCCTTTTAGCTCTACATGACAGTAGAGTATATTTTGACATATTATACATACATGGAGTATAACTTATTCTAATTATTATCCCATTCTTGTGGTTGAACATGATGTGGAGCTACACTGGTCATGTATTCATATATGAACATATGAAAGTTATATCCAATTCATTCTACCGTCTTTCCCATTCCCATTCCCGCTTCCCTTCATTCCTCTTTGACTAATCCAATGAACTTCTATTCTTCCCTTCCCCACTTGTTGTGTGTTAGCATCTGCATATCAGAGAGAACATTTGGCCTTTGGTTTCTTGGGATTCACTTATTTCACTTAGCATGATAGTCTCCAATTCTATCCATTTACTGGCAAATGCCATAATTTCATTCTTATTTAAGGTTGAGTAATATTCCATTGCTTCACCTTCTTTTTGTTTATTTTATTTTTTATAGTTTCTTGAGATTGAGATGAGTTTCAGTGATGGATCATTGCCTGGCAACCTTTCTTCTTTCCCAGTTATGTATTTTTAAACCACAAATCACCTTTTAAGCATAGCTTTGTTGCAGCTCCCAAGTTCAGATCTTTCTAACTCTAGGGTTATTGTCCTGACCATTATACTATCTTGACACAATGCAAAATCATTTACCAAGAAGAACATGACTATCAGCACAACAAACTTTGTAAGCTCTGGGTGGTTAATTATGAATATCTTAATTGGTGGTGGGGAGGGTGTACGTGTGATATCACATAGCATAAAGTCTTATTTTTTTAATCAGAAACAATGATTTCTGTTAACATAGAAGTGGACAGCTTGATTTGACAGCTTTTATAAGGATCATCTTTAGGAAACGAGTAATTTTGAAAAGCAAAGGGAAAAATAATATATTAGATATTTAAATTCCATGTTCAATTTCAAGTCAAGCGGAATAATTGCTTTTATTACAGGCTGTGCCATAATGGATAATGACATAAATGACAAAAAATTCTTACTTTAGTCTTGTAGGAAAAGAATCAATTTGCTTGAACTATGTTTATAATTAATTTAGTACTTTAATCCATATTGGCAATAAAATATCTCTTAATTTTTTTCTTGTAGAAAATTTTTGTTACTGGAGACATCAACAAAGACGGGAAGCTGGATTTTGAAGAATTTATGAAATACCTTAATGACCATGAAAAAAAAATGAAATTGGCATTTAAGAGTTTGGACAAAAATAATGATGGTGTGTCTTTTGCTTCTATTCCTCATCAACTACTCAGGCTTCCACGAGTCTAAAATGATGCATATTTAGTCTCTCTTCTTTTAAGTTTTCAATTATTACCTGTGTAAATATTTATTTTTAGTAATGTGACTTTTATGTAGAGCTCATATTTTTACTGACAAAAACTTGTGGATAGCCCTGTCTATTGATGTATAATGTTACCTATGGAACTTTATGCTAATTTTATTTAAAGGTATGGGTTAAAAAAATAAGATTTCTCCTTTCTCAATAGTAGAGTATCAGTTTTGTTCATATGTAGACATGCACATTGAATATTCTAAATTTGAAAAGCTTTTGGATTGTCTTACATTTGATAGTTATTTTGGAAGAATTAATTTAGAGAAAATACTCTCTGGTCCTGAAAATTAGAAAGAAAAATAGCATGTAGGTCTTCAGATATGTACTTTTGGTTAGGCTTATGAATTCTCTATGTAGAATAAGAACTGGGAGGGAGATGGAGCTACCATAAGATAAACTGCCTGGGAATCCACGGTCAGTCATCCCAATACATAAGTTATGCACATATCAGTTGTCATTTCAGAAAATCCTAAGTCAACCAGAGGAAATAAAGATGAAATTTTAATGGTACAATTGTAGTGAAGGCTTCTCTTAGTTTATCTTTTTTTGGGTATATTTTGAAACAATTTCTCATGATAGGTTCATATTTTTATTTATCAGACTTCCTTAAAGCAAAGCACATATAGTGGATTCTCATTATTGGTGAACTCCGTATTTGTGAATTTGCCTATTGCTAAAGTTTAACCTCAAAAGAAACCTTGAAATGTATGCTCTCAGCACTCCCAACCATTTGAGCACATGCACAAAATAGTAGGATATTTTTTGTGCTGTTCAATATATACATTCCTAGTTGATGTAGAGTAAGGTGACATCTGCCTTCTTATTTCAACTCAGACTGTAAACATATCCTATTCAAAGTCTATTTTGAGTAATATATTTTGTGTTTTTATACTTTTTAGGGGGCTATTTTTGCTTTTCAAAATGTTTCCCAAAAGTAGTGCTGAAGTGCTGTCTTGTGTTCCTAATTGTCAAAAGGCCATGGTAGGCTATATGGAGAAAATAAAAATTAGATAAATTTCTTCAAGAGTTCAATGTTGCTGGGGCATCTGTCATGGCAGTGGCTCAAGAGACTGAGGCAGGGGAATCACACGTTCAAGGCCAGCCTCAGAACTTCGCAAACCCTAAGCAACTTAGTGAGACTCTGTCTCAAAATAAAAAATAAAAAAGGGCTGGGGATGTGGCTCAGTGGTTAAGCACCACTGGGTTCCCATTAAATGGCGTGTCTTTAAACAGAAACACACACAAGACAAGGTTAGTATTGGTGAGTTGATGAAGATGTGATCAGGACTGATAGGAGCTTAACCCTGAACTTCCTGGAGGAACAGTGGTTTAATTGTTACTAATTCTGCATTCACCAGTGACTAATGGGAATAACAAGAATTGAATGTAAATCTTCAATGTGGTTGTCAAGGAGAATGATCAGAGTGGTATTTGAAGAATTTCACAGTTGATGCCTTCTACTGCCCTTTCATTGTTCAGATTCCTCTTTCCAGGAGGATTCTCTCAGAATCCTGCCATTTCTTCAGGGTCCCTCCCTGTCTTAGATGACGTCTTTCAACACTAACACCACTAACAATGATTTTCGTCTTCCTCTCTTCCTGAGAAGTTTGCTGCTAATGCTACTTTGGCAGTAGTGCCTCTGTTTTGTTTTGTCCTAATTCATATATATCTGTCTTCAGATTCTCAGTCTGAGCTGCTCAAGGGAAATTCAGTCCTGCTTACATTTATTGCTTATACTTTGTTTTCTCTCTTCTGATTGTTCTCCTGTCCATAAATAGGTCTGATTTCCCTAACACTAAAACTTTTCTCTCCCATTGTTCTTCTATCCTCACTCTCTTTATTTTTACTGTTGGATTTCTCAAAAAATACTCCATGCTGTTTGGCTCCATTTCTTCATTTTCTACTTGTCTTTAACTCAGTTGTATAATACAACTTTATGCATAATAAATGTCTAGTCATTTATTAAAAAGCGGATATGGGCATTTTTTAAATGAATCCTAGTTTAATTGAATTTACCTGAGAGTTAGAAAATCTTGATTTGAATCTCAGTTCTGTTATTTCTTGATTATGTCACCTGGTAAGACCACTTGAGCTCCTGGCTTCTTCTTCAGAGGAAAATCATTATTATCTACAAGGCTGTTATGATTACTGGATGAAATAGTGTGAATATATTTGTTTAATGTATTTGTTAAATTTTGCATATCAATGTTATAATATATGCTTAAGCAAATCTATGACTTACCTTATGCATAATTTTGCTTTTGTCTTTTCAAACCTTTCTCATAAAGTGATTTGAATCACTTTCTCATGAGTGATTTGAAATTCAAAGTTTCTAAGGTCTTTGTTAGTTCTGAGTTTCTGATCTTTTCATTTTTTTTAAAGGAAAAATTGAGGCTTCAGAAATTGTCCAGTCTCTCAAGATATTGGGTCTAACTATTTCGGAACAACAAGCAGAGTTGATTCTTCAAAGGTATTGACAATTATTTTTGACTTTCATTTTAATATCCTGCATTAGAGAACTGCATTTGTAAGTGTGGTTTTAAAACACCTTCCTGCACCTCATCATTCCTCATTTTGTATACCCAGCATCATTCATTCCTCTTCCTCCCTGTTCATTTGTGTGCACTGTATGAATCTACAATGAAGGGATGGAAGAGGGATGCTCAGAGTACACTCTTGCAAGGCTCAGGGGTAGCAGAACAGCAATAAGGTGTTAAATCCAGAGATAAGGAGCCAAGGGCTTGGGTGTTGTGTTTCTCTTTCTTCTTCTGTTTTTTCTTCCCCCATTTGATGTGACAATAGAACTGGCTGTTTCAAGATAAGTACCCTAGCAGATTCTTCAGATTATTTAACCTACACGTGATTGGATAAGAGGAAGATTCCAAAGCTTTCCTGGTTGTCAGAGAAGTGCTGATTTAAACTTGCAGAACACAGAGATACCAATTTGAATATTGTTGTCCAGGGCACTCAGTTCAAATATTTAGTATGAGAGGCCTTTACCGATTCAGATGTTTTATTTCACAGGATGGAGCCATAACCTCTGAAGTATAGGGATTTTCAAATACTCTTTTGTTATAAACACACTGCAGGTACCAATTTTTTCATGATAACAAAAAACAGGAAAGGATGCTTACATTATATTAATATTCTCATGAATGTTTTCAGTCTTCACACTATCTACAAGTTTCTTCTAAATGTCTTTATTATCAAATTTATTTCTTTTTATATCTGTGAATTGCCTCGTAGAAATATAATATTTCTTACAGGAAAATACAGTAGCACTTTCTTCCTTTTGATCTGTTTGGAATATCTTTTATAAGCAGCTGCCCAATAGGAAGGTTTGAAATCTCAAGGTTGAGCATGGAGTTATTTTTATTAGTACTGGAAAAGAAAGGCTTTCCCGAATAAACAAAAAACTAACACATGAAAAGGAGATAAAAAGAATTTTGACCACGGGATATTGAGTATATAAAAATCTGCTTCTAAAGTTATTTGCACAGAAAAGTGAGGATTTTTTTCTTGTTCTAAGAACAGAAATCATATTCCTATATTCCCTTTGATAACTTAGGAATAATGCAAATTTTAAGTCCAAGCAGCAGAATAGATCAAGATGTACTAGTCAGCTTGGGCTGCCAAAACAAAAATACCACAGATAATATATACTTCTCCATAACTTATAAGCCAAAGAGGAAACTAAGTGGAAATTCAAGGATACATTGACTTGAAAACATTAAAACGTGAGGGATATTCTAAGACAGTAGTGGAAATAGATAGAAAGGATCAAAAAGGACGAAAGTTGGTTGTTGGAAAAAAAATCTCTGGAGAGACTGAGGCAAAAAAGAAAAGTGAGATGTAAATATGTTTAATTGCAAATAGATACATCAGGAATTTTAAAAATATAAACTATTATGAATAATTTTATGTTAATAAATTTGAAAATGTGTGAAATAGATAAATTTCCAGAAAAATAAATATAACTTACCAAAACTGTATCAAGAAGAAATAGCCAAAAAGTGCCTAAACAATTAAAGAAATTGCATCAGTAATTAAAAATTTTCTCATAAAGCAAAGTTAGCACCAGATAATTCTTGAAAATTATCAAAGAACAGATCTACAGACATCTCCAGAGTATAAAAGTGCACTCTCCAGATCTTCCTGTGAACCATTATAACTGTAATATCAAAAGCAAACAAGTTAATTAAAGAGGGAAATTATGGGACATTATGATTTATGACATAAATATAAAAGTTCAAAGACAATATTAGCACACTGAGTTGGCCGTAAGTAAAAAACAATATGCCTCAAACAATACATTTATATGAACTGATAAAATTTTATTAGATGACAGTAAAGAAGAGTTAGTACAGAGAAGATGTGCTTCTCTCCAAATTGGTAATATTCAAAACCTACATGGTTTTTTGGGAAGAACTTGTCAAGCTAAGTCTAAAATTTATATCAAAAAGAGAAGGCTCAAGAATAACCTAGAAGAACTGCAGGGGACTAGGACCTGACCTTTCAGATATTAAGAGTTATTATTAAGGTATAATTATGATATTGCTGCAGAAATAGACAAGTTGATAAGAGGAACATAATGGAAATTCTGGGAACAGATCCATCCATAGCATGGATTTGTCATAGAAGAAACTACAAATCTTTGGGAAAAGGAGAGACTATGCAATGAATCCAGACAAACCTGAAATTGGATACCTACCTCACACACTACGCAAATATCAACAGGAACATGAAAGTTAAACTACTGCACTTTTAGGGTAGATGAAATGATTAACCTTATCTCAGAGTAGGGAAGAATTTATTAAAAATAAGGCAAGGTAGTAGTCAAAAATAAAAATATTGTTAAATTCAGCTGCTTTCAAATCAAGAGCATCTATACTTGGATACCACAAGTAGAGTGAAAAGGCAAAGAGAAGGTGTTTGCCAGGTTATAACTTGAAAGACTGGAATCAACCATATAAAGAACTGTGAATGAGGAAAAGACAAACTCATTAAAAAATGGGCAAAAGACACGAACAGGCATTTCACTCAGGGAAAACATGAATAGTAAATGAATATGGTAACAGATACCCCAGTGAGACCATCTTACCTAAGAAGTTTGTTAACACTAGGTGTTCTGTGGCGTTCAACTACAGAATTTGAAGTTCATTTATTTTTTCAATAAATATTTACTCTATACAAGGCATTCTTCTAAACATTTTGTTTTTATTAGTGAATAAAATCAACAAAAATTCTTGCTGTGTGGAGGATACTCATGTCTGGGAGGTTGAGGGGTAGGATCAGACAAATAATTGTATTATAGTAGAAAATAGTGATAAAAATAGGGCTACAAACATTTCAATCCAGAACGATTTTCTAAATAGTGACTAGGGTTTTCATGCACATATGGAATGTTAATGCTTTTTTTTTTTCCTTTTTAGTACCAGGAATTGAACCCAGGTTGCTTAACCACTGAGCCACATCCCCAGTCCTTTAAACAAATTTTTTTTTTTTTTTTCAAATTTTGAAACTGGGTCTCACTTAGTTTCTTAGGGCCTTGCCTCACTAAGTTTCTGAGACTGGCTTTGATTTTACCATCCTCCTGTCTCAGACTCCTGATATCCTGGGATTACAGGCATGTTTCCCTGCATTAGGCTTAGAATGTTAATACTTATGTTCTGAGACAAGTGAAAGTTTAAATATAATTTCACATATGCAGCTCAAAATACACAATGGTAGTAGAAAACACAATAATAAATATCTGAAAATTGCATTTTATTTGACTATCATCTTTATGGATCATTTCCATATAAATTATAGAATAAAATTTGAGGGGACACCAAAACTTTTTTTTTCAGAAACTTCAATTAATTCAACAAATAAATGAGCACTGTCTTTCTGACAGCCACTTTGAGAGCTAGGGAACCTTAGGGAAAAAGACAGTCAAAATCCTGGCCACAATTCTGTGTTATTCTTAGGAGAAAACAAATACATATGGCTTTATTTCAAGAAGCTTATAAAATAAGCAAAAAGTTTGTGATAAATATTTGGGATTACAATGTTAATTTTCAAGTTGAAAATGTGGTGCCAGGATTCCTTAAGACTCAAAAGGCCCAGGTGCCAAGAGTTTGATTTCTTACAACACTGCTATTTTTCTTAATGTGGTGGGCATTGTGAAGGAGATTGAGAACATGTTTTAAGTATATTTCAAAATCATACCCAAATGTTGTAACAAAACATTAAGAACTATCTTCTGTAGGGGATGGGAAGGAGTGGAGGGGAAGGTAAAGGAAGGTAGTTGGAGGTGAATATGGTCACAGTTTGTTATTTGAACATATGACTATGCTATAATGGCAGTCATTATTCTGCATAATTAAAATGCACTATTAAAAAATATTTATCTTCCTGATCCAGGACAAGAAAAAATGGATCATGAACCCATTCATTACTACCTCCCTGTCAGGTGGTAATTAGTCAGCTTTTTGTTGCTGTGACCAAAATACCTGACAAGAACAAGTTAGAGGAGGAAAAGTTTATTTTGGCTCCTGATTTTAGAGGTTCAGTTCATGGTTGGCTGACTCCATTGCTCTGGGTTCAAGATGAGGTAGAATATCATGATGGAAGGGTGTGGCAGAGGAAAACCGCTCCACTCAAGGTGACCGGAAGGAGAGGCGGGCGGCGGCAGGGGAGATGAACCCTTCCAGGGCATCCCTGCAGTGACCCACCTCTTCCAGCCATGCCTAGTCTACAGTTACCACCCACTTAATCCATTCGAACAAGGATGTATTGATTGGGTTGTAGCTCCCATAATGTCCTCATTTCACCTCTGAATATTCCTGCATTAACACAGGAGCTCTGGTGGGGGGACACCTTATATACAAATGATAACATTCCCTTTATTTTCATCATCTTGTTTTTGTGCTTTATAACTTATTGACTTAGAGTTTGATAGAGTACTGAAGGGAGTCTTTAATGAGCTCTCTGTAATTTTGGGGTCCATGTTTATCTATGAGAGTTAAATTTACCAGAAGGGACCATAAAATGCCTGCTGCTATTTTCAACAACTTACAGTTGTGAATGGGATTCTTAAAAAATTTAATGAGAATATCAAGTTGGAACAGAAATTGTCATTCTGTAAAATGACAGGTTTATTTACTGATTTCATTTTGTTCTTTAATCACTTTTTAAAACTTTCAGCATTGATGCTGATGGGACAATGACAGTGGACTGGAATGAATGGAGGGACTACTTCCTATTTAACCCTGTTACAGACATTGAGGAAATCATCCGCTTTTGGAAGCATTCTACTGTAAGTGCACTTTGTACTTGTTTGGAGCTGTAAGCTGTGTCCTTAGCACCCAGAAGCACTCTAAATACTTATGGAACCAGGATGTCTAATCCCAGTAGCAAAGATTTGTAGAATATCTTTTAAAACCCTAAGATTGCAGAAGCAGTCATTTACAAAATTTGGAAGAAGTACCATTTTCATAAATAAGTTGCCCAGCCTATATGACATTCAAGTATTCTGCCACAGGGAAGTCTGAAAATTATAGACCTTTACTTTTTATAGATACTATGTTGCCTAAATGACCTCAATACCTCATGATTTTTTTTTTTTTTCTGAAACTTGGGCTTCTTCAGTTAGACTCCCTTGATTTACCTCTGGCCTAAAGCATTTATAATAACTATTGAATGTTACAAAATCTTTTTGGCTCATCTGCTTAGCATTTCACACAAGTTTGTATTCCATAAAACTTTGAAATTTTGATTTTTATTAATATTTTTATAATATGCTGGTACAAATGAAGTTCTAGTATTGTGCACTTAGCTCCTGAAACCATTGGGAACACTCTGAAGGAATTTTTTTTTTATAATGTTATTTTATTGTTTTTACCTTTATTTTATTTATTTTTATGTGGTGCTAAGGATTGAACCCAGTGCCTCATACATACTAGTCTAGTGCTCTACCACTGAGCTATAATTGCAGCTCTGGAATTTGTTTTTCTTCATGGGCTTGTGTCTTCTGTACTTATTCATGGATTTCAATAAATTTAATATGCACTAAATGCAGCCTTGAGTTCACATTGCTGCCATTGACAATGCCTAATAAAATTAGTATTATAAAATTAGTGATGACTAATACCTTTTCAAATATGAGTATAAATAATGTCATATTAGTACTTCAGTTGCCTAGATAAATTTTATACTTACATGACTTTTTGTTGCATCTTTGGATAAATATGATAAAAATCAAAGCTATACTCATGTATCCATTTTATTGATAGTGAAATGAAGTAAAAGAGAGTTATTACTGTAGCATAGCTCCTTACCGTACACTCTTGCCTATAAAATCTTTTACAACAAAATCATTTAGATAATAGAGTTAAAATATTATCAGTATAGAACTTTATTTCTCTTAAGCTATGTTTGTAACTTATAGTAACGTTTGGAATCAATGTGAGTGATCATTTTGAAATATATGTTCCTCTTAGCTAAATTTTAAATTGACTCTTGCATGCTTTAAATGACAAGTCAGACAAACAAAAATATTCATAGTCAATATGAGAAAGGAGTTTAGGGATATTCACATGCATAGTTTCATTTACATGTTTAAAGCATGTATGGTGTGGAGTATAAGGTACATATTATTTCTGAGACAATCTTTCCCTTTGTTGCCCAGGTTGGCTTCCAATTCCTACGCTTAAGTGACCCTCTTGCCTCAGACTCCTGAGTAGCTGGGACTACAATCATGTGCCACCATGCCCAGCAACAAAGCAATTACCTTTTATCCTTTTCATTTTTTTCTTTGGTGGTGAGAGGGATTAAACCCAGGACCTTGCACATGCTAGACAAATGCTCCACCATGAAACTACACCCTCAGCCCTAAACTAATTTCTTTTAATATGTTTTTAGTTGTTAGTGGATCTTTATTTATATGTGGTACTGAGTTTGGAATCCAGGGCCTCACACATGCCAGGCAAGCACTCTACCACTGAGCCACAACTCCAGCTCCCCCAAACTAATTTCTTAAAAAACCAATTGGATAGGTTTTCTAATCTTATGAAAAGTGGCTGTAACTAGAAATAATTCACTGTAACTGATAAAATGCCTTCATTCTGGTTTAGCTCAATAGAAGTCATTGGATCTATAAAAAGTTGCAATTATTGGTTTTATAAGTTCGTAATTACTGTTAATTTTAATTTCTTGTGAGCCAACACTTAACTATGTGTAGGGTGAAGAGACTGTCTATCCATGTGCCCCAAACTGGTTCATTATAAATTCTAAAGGAGTAAAGTTGATCTTAACAGTGAAATAACAATTCTTCTCCACAACAAAAGAACTTCTGGGATTGTCTTTTTAATTGGAGGAACACAGTAATCTTTTTTCCACTTCCGCAGGGAATTGACATAGGGGACAGTTTAACTATTCCAGATGAATTCACAGAGGATGAGAAAAAGTCGGGACAGTGGTGGAGGCAGCTTCTGGCGGGAGCCATCGCGGGCGCAGTCTCCCGAACAAGCACTGCCCCTTTGGATCGTCTGAAAGTCATGATGCAGGTGAGCTTCCTTCCAAGCATGTTATAGATATTCTAAAATAATGAGCAGTATGGGTGTTTTGACATAGAAGTTTAAAATTTTCTCAGTAATAGCTTTTAATACCTTAAAAAAAAAATCTCAAGGAGGAGCCAAGCAGAAGCAGACAACTTAAAAATATAAATATACTGCTTGGTGGGCGACGTGGTGCATGTGCCAAAGGGCATTCGGTACAGGGATGCCAAAACGTGGGGAAAAGGAAGTGGTGGCAGAATACGGGGAAGAGCCCAAGACGGAGCCAGAGGTCAAGTAGAGTAAGGTCCGAGCAGAGAAAAATGAAAAAGAGGCAGAAGAAGTGGACCCAGTCCTATATAAAGACCCTCCTGATCAGAAAACTTCACCCAGTGGCAAATCTGCCACACTGAAGATCTGCTCCTGGAATGTGAATAGGCTTGGGGCTTGGATTAAGAAGAAAGGTGCAGACCCAGTAAAGGAGAAAGCCCCAGATATCCTGTGCCTCCAAGAGACCAAAAGTTGCCAGAACAAACTACTTGCCAAATGTCAAGAGGTGTCTGGACTATTCCATCAGTACAATTCCATCAGTACTGGTCAGCTCTTTCTGACTAGGAAGGATATGGCGGCATGGGTCTACTTTCCAGCCAGTGCTTGCTCAAATTCTCCAATGGCATTGGTGAGGAGAACATGATCAGGAAGGCCAGGTGATTGTGGTGGAACTCGACACTGTTGTGCTGGTAACAGCCTATGTACTTAATGCAGGCAAGGGTCTGGTAAGGCTGGAGTACTGGCAGCACTAGTGCCTGAAGGACTTGGCTTCAGCAAGCCCCTGTGTTATGGGGGACTTTAGAGTGGTCCTTGAATAAGTTAACCTTCTTAACCCCAGGGCAAGCACACAAACAAAAACCAAACAACTGGCTTCCCTCCATAAGGCTTTGGGGAGTTGCTGTGGGCTTTGACTGGCTGGCAGCCTCTGGTACCTTTACCCCAACACTGCCTATGCCTACAGCTTTTGAACTTAACATGACAAATACTTGGTCCAAGAACGTTGGTTGGTACCTTGATGACTTTTTATTTTCCCACTCTCTTTCACCTGCATTGTGTGACAGCAAGATCCCTTCCAAGCCCTTTGCCCACCATCCCCAGTCATGGATACCTCCCCAGATAACTTTGAGCCTTGGAAATAGCTTCCCCTACCCAAGTAATCCTTTACCAATAGCTCTCCAGAGAAATCTGGATTTTATTTCTTTTCTGTAAGAATATGAATCCTTCAACCAGGCTACTGAAGTTTCTTTTAAGCCCAAGGTTTGGTTTTGTCTTCCCTCCTTTCCCCCCTCCTTTTTAAATAAGGAAACATTAAACAAAAGCTACTGATGACTTCCTTTTAACAATCTGTTAAAAAATCTGTTTAATTGCTACTAGCCTTAAATTCAGTCCATGTAACCTTAAATTATTGGTACATGTGTGTAAAGAACTTTAAATATATGACATTCCATAACTGTTCAAATGTATGATTAAAAAAACTAGCCATTTTTGAATGGTTCCCTTTAAATTATTTGTATTTTGCTTCCTTTTTTGCACTTTATCAAAATGGGGTATTTCTGAAGTCTAAAATCTTAGGATAAGAATGTAATTTAAAAAATTACTATAAAGTTGAGGTTAACAGGAAAGACCTGAATTTGTGGACCCACTTTGCTATTTAGTAGCAATGTAGCCTTCAGCTGGTCAGAATAGAAAGGAGGAAGGAAAGGAAAAGGATTAATATTTATTTGTCACACATAATGGTAGCTCATTGACTCCTCATAGTAGTCTAAGGAAGTAGGTGTTTTATCTTCATTTTACCCATGGGGATCCTAAAGCTCTGAGAATTAATTAATTTTTTCCTTTATAACAAACTAGATGAGGAACAGGATATCTTTACTTCCAAAACATGGTTCTCACACTGCATGAAACCTCTTGAGGTCTCATTTTCCTTCATTC
Organism: Glaucomys volans; assembly: GCA_020662805.1. Lineage (NCBI taxonomy): Eukaryota > Metazoa > Chordata > Mammalia > Rodentia > Sciuridae > Glaucomys > Glaucomys volans. The sequence continues at coordinate 44,050 of JAJEJO010000802.1, read as the reverse complement.
TGGGATAAGAGTAAGAATGTCTAACAAGGGCTGGGGATATAGCTCAGTTGGTAGAGTGCTTGCCTCGCTTGCACAAGGCCCTGGGTTCAATCCCTAGAACTACAAAAAAAAAAAAAAAAAAAAAA
>JAJEJO010000802.1:0-43825 GCA_020662805.1 Glaucomys volans | reverse complement strand
AAAAAAAAAAAAAAAAAAAAAAAAAAAGAAAGAAAGAAAGAAAGAATGTCTAACAAGGGTGACTGTAAGAATTAAACAATGCAAGGGCTGTGAAGACACCTGACATATTGGAATAACTTACTGGAACATAGGAGTTGCTTAAAAATATTTTCAAATGTAGTGTTTGTGATACCTAGGTCAATACTTTTTATATTTGTTCTTAGATTTCTGTACAAAAAGATTTCTGACAATATTTTAACTATCATTCCCTCAGAATTCACCCAAATTCCAAAATATCTTTAGAGACATAGTGCTTTAAAAAAAAGTGTGAGGGAATTGGTGTGTGTATGTTTTTCTTTAGGAACGATTGGCAAATTGATTTTTGATAGAAATTGAATAAACATTAATCTTTTCCTTTGTCTTCTTTTATTGTGAAGTTTATTTAAAATGAAGTGGATTTCTTAGAACCTTAGTTTCTATAAATTCAGGGGGTTCCCAAGGTCACTTTCAGGTTTGATATTTCACTAGAAGGACTCAAAGAACTGAGAGCTACTGTACTTTGATTATGGTTTTTTACAGGAAAAAGACAAAGATTCAAATCAGTCAAGAAAAGGAAACCCGGAGGGCTGAGTCCTGGAAAGTACCAATATGGAGCTTCTGTTGTCCCCTCCCTGTAGAGTCTCAGTGGGTTGCTTTCCTGTCTTTGATGTGTACAGTAAGCACAGAGTATTGCAGGCCAATCAGGGAAGCTTGCCTGAGCCTTTGGTGTCCAGTGTTTCTTTGGGACCTGATCACATTCTGGTCACATGGTTCACCATTATTAGTCTTCAACCCCTTCCATCTTTTTAAAAATTTTTTCCTCTTAGTGGTTTTCACTCATTTTGTATAAGCTGAAACAACCAGAAGAATAGCTGAATTTTTAAATTATTTTTGGTTTATTAATTAGTTTCCATATACAGCCAATCATAAGTTCTAATATATTTAAATGATTACCACCCCTATAGTATAAGTCAGAGAATTCATCAACACTTTCTGGGTTAGACTCTTGGTACATGTTGTCCTGAATTTATTGGCTAGAAAGACCTTGAGATATGCCTTAGACAGTAGTTTTTCTTTTTGGTGCCAGGCTGTGTGTAATCCACCGTCTACACCTCTGATTTACATATTATCCAAATCATGAATGTTGTTCATGATAATTTTAATTTTGATCATCTCCTGTTTTCCCATGCCAAGGATACCAATTCTTCTTTTTTTTTTTTTTGGAACCGGGGATTGAACTCAGGGGCACTCCACCACTGCACATCTGCAGCCCTATTTTGTATTTTATTTAGAGACAGGGTCTCACTGAGTTACTTAGGGCCTTGCTAAATTGCTGAGACAGGCTTTGAACTTGCGATCCTCCTGCCTCAGCCTCCCGAGTTGCTGGGATTACAGACCTGCACCACCATGCCCGGCTATTTTTTTTTTTTAAATATTTTTTTAGTTGTTAATAGGCCTTTATTTTTATGTGATGCTGAGGATCGAACCCAGTGCCTCACATGTGATAGGCAAGCACTCTGCCACTGAGTCACAACCTCAGCCCCAATTATTCTTAATTTTAAAGCCAAACATAGACTTCTGTCTAAAAAAATGTAATAATAATGCATCCCATCGCTATATATTTTCTCAATGGTCTTTTTGTTTTTTCAAATACATCTTATGGCAATTATAAATAGTATTGAAAAGAGATGTATGGTCATTTTAGAAATAATATCAGTAATATGCCAGCAGTATTTTACATCATTTCACTTTTAATTTTAGGTTCACGGTTCAAAATCAATGAACATATTTGGTGGCTTTCGACAGATGATAAAAGAAGGAGGTGTCCGTTCCCTTTGGAGAGGAAATGGCACAAATGTCATTAAAATTGCTCCTGAGACAGCTGTTAAGTTCTGGGCATATGAACAGGTAATCATCTGTGGAAATTATTCACAAAGAGAAGTTAGTAAACTGATTGGTATTTTCCTTATGTGAATATTTGACCATTCAAATCATGACTAAGTAAGGGCTGGTGTTTTAGATACCACATACTTTGTTTTTATAATAGGGAAGCCAGAGTCTAAAATAAATAAGTATTAAAAAATAATCCCATTGTTTCAATATGCAGGAAGTGTTCTATATTGGAAAGTCCATACTTACTGCCAGCAAATGGTGCATTACACTTTGCCATTTATCAAGTTCTTACCTTGCATATTACCAGCAGGCTTCCATCCACCAAGTCTCCTCCCTGAGCCCTTGTTCTAGTATTCTGATTTCTGCATGCCAACTTGTTTTTAGACATTAAGAGAAAGCTCTCTAGGCAGTGTGGCATAGTGTTCTCATGATCTCTGGGGCCCTTGATGCTGTTCCATTTTCTCCCTTCCTGCAAAATTTCTGTTCATCTCTTAGGTGGTCTTAAGACCATCTTGCTGAGAGAAGCATTTCCTAAACATCCCAAACAAAAGCAGTGCCTCCCCTGCCCAGTCTCCTTACAGTGCCAAACCGCAGAATATCCAGTTTTCCATTGGAGGTGAGAATTGTATAAGTTTTGGTCATTGAATAGCTTGTAGTTTAGAAAACAAAGAAAAGGATATATTCAGCCTTGTGTGTATCTCTCTTAAATAGGTCATCAATTTGGGATAAAGCTGTTTTGTCTGGGTTGCCATGATCACAGCAGTGCCATTGTATCATTGATAGGATGGAGTATAGGTTCATATGGTTTCAGCTGCCGTCTGTACTGTCCTCTGTTCTAACATCTTCCTCTTCCTCATTATCCCTATGCATCCATGTACATACCTGGGTATCTCTGCATCTCTGCTTGCATATCCTCAAACTCAATGTGTCCATAATGCAATAGTCCTCCTTCCTCTTTTCCTCATACCCACTCCCTCTTCCAGTAACACATACACACACACACTCTTCCTCTTTCTGTATGACATGTAGAGGTGAATGTCCCTTTCGACTTTATTCAGGAGTTGTTTCCTCTAGGATTCTGCATTGTTTTGTTTCTTTCTGTTACAGCTCTTTCACGTTGAATTCTGATGATTTCTGTATTTAATCCTGTCTCATTTGTGAGACTGCAAGCTTCCTGAGGCAATGGGTATTTGTTTTCAGGTTTGTATTCCCAGCACCAGTAAATCCTTACTGAATGAGTGAGAAGACACAATTACCAGGGTTGGAATTTGAGCCCAAGCCTTCCTGAGTCTCTAGCTCATTAAGATGAAGGGAAAGTTGGGGATTCCAAGCAATAGGAGCAATATGTGGACAGAAATGTAGGGATAAGAAAGCATCTCTCACTGAGGGAAAAGAAGGTAGTTCCCTATGCCTCAAGTGGAGTAGAGTGCTTTTCTGGAAGGATAATGATGTAAGAAGCCTGGACAACTAGGCGGAACTGGCTGTCAGGAGTCTAGTTTTATTTTGAGTGTGGTGGAGGTCTACTGAAGAATCTTATACAGTTAAGAATCTTATACTAACATTTAAGGAAGACCACCTTGGAAAAAGAATGGCAAAAGTATTAGAGGACAGTGAGACTGGACTAGAGGCAGGGAGATTATTTAAGGCAATATTTAAGTTATTCAAGTAAGAAATGATGAGTGCAGTAATGGCTGGAGGGACTGGAGAATAAATGAATTAATTGAAAAATGTTTTGGAAATGAAATCAACAGAACTCACTGACTGGATATGGAAGTGAGAAAGAGAAGAGTCAAGGGTGATATTATGGTTCATAATTTGATCAACTATATGCATAGAGAATACAGTGTCAGGTTCCATTTTGGGCATTGTGTGTTTGAGATACATCTGTGACATGTGGGGAGCTGTCCAATAGACCAGGGATATTTACATCTAGAAAGTAAGAGACAGATGTTTGATAGAAAGGTTGATGAGTTGATGTGGAATGGGCAGAAAACATATAGAGTGAGAAGTGTTCTGGGAATGAGCCCAGTGGGAGCAGCAGGAAAACTTGCAAGGGAGACTGAGAAGGAAGAACTGGAGGGACAGGAGGAAATCCAGAGAGAGTGATGGGTTTCATGCTACATCGTGGTGTATACAAGAAAAATGTCTTCTAGGACTTACCAACTTACCAACCTGGATATAGGTAAGCTTAGTATAAATGTTTCAGTGACACAATGAGAAACTGAAATGAGCTAAAGTGAAGGAAAGGTGAAGAAAACTGAACAGCGTAGACACCTTTTTCAGAGAGTTTGATGGTGAAGGGAAGAAAAGAGAAGAGGGACAGGGTAGTGGATTAGGATGAAGGGTGGAGAGAGGGCTTTGATTTCTTTCTTTCTTCTTCTTTTTTTAATATGTCTGTTCCTGAAGGAAGCATGCCAATAGAAAGAAAGAAGATAAACTGTAGTGGGAGAGGTCATTTAGAGGTGTTCAGAGGAAGTATGTGTGGGAATGGGGGTGAGAGGTAGGAAGAGGATGTGGGAAACAGGTGGTAGCAGAGACTATTAGAAGACTCAGTCTTTGACTGCAAGAAGGACTCTTTTTTTAAATTATTATTATTTTGGTTCATTGTACACAAATGGAGTACAACTATTGTTTCTGTGGTTGTACACAAAGTAGAATCATACAATTTGCCTATTCATACATATACATAGGGTAATGATGTTTGTCTCATTCTCTTTCCTTCCCCACCCTCCCCACCCCTCATTATCCTCTATACAATCCATCCTTTCTCCATTCTTCCCTTGCCTCCCCCACCCCTGTTAATGTGTCATCAACCACTTATCAGAGAAATCATTCAGCTTTTGGTTTTTTGGGATTGACTTATTTCACTTAACATGATATTCTCCAACTAAGGACTCTTGATGCCAGTTTGGGAAGAAAGGGGACAGAGTGGTTGTGAATAATTTTGTGGTGGTGGGTAGGAATACCAAAATATTCTTACTGGTGGCCTCTCTGTTCTTTGAGTTCCCAAGAAAGTGTCTTTCCTGAGGGAAGAAGTGGTATTGGAGGTTGGAGGAGTGGGGAAGATTGAAGCAGGTGTACTCACGAATGGGAGAGAGAACTGAGATACACAGGATTCCAGGGAGACATGCAGAGCTCAGTTGGATCTGCTTTAGGAAAGTCAAATTCTGTGGCCTTGGCAAGCTACCTAAGGTCTTTGTGACTGTTCCCTCATCTCTAAGATGGGGGTTAAGGTCTGTGACTCATTACGTGACTAACTGTCACAGGCTGTCCTCACTCTTCCCTTTGAAGATATCAGGTTTGGGGGCATGGAAGCCCCACTTACCCTTTGAATATGTATTATTCGTCATTAACTAAATATTTAGTGAGGACTTTTGATTGGTGCTGTGGAGGATACAAGGTGCAAAGGGCTCCTCTGAAGGGTTTAAATAAATTATATTTAATGATTGTGACAATCTGAAAGGAAAATTAATAGGACCTATGCAGAAGGTGAGTTTTATGTAATATTCAGGTTATTCAGGGAACAGAGCCCTTGATCTCTTTTTTGGGGAAATATCTGCTATTTGGGGAACTTCATGAAATAATACTACATTTAACTTTTATATGAGTAGAGAAACACAATTTTTGCTAGCAGAAATCCTGTTGTGTCGTATTGGGCTCTGTAGATCCCAAGGATCAGCAATGGGCAGGCTCAGGATTGGGGATCACTGTAGAGTGTATGTGACCATGGGGGGAGTATCCTCAGAGAAGCCCTGGAAGTAGAACTTCCCTGACCCTCTCCTTCTCCACCCATGTGTCTGCTTCTTTTTGTAGACTCATCTACTCCCCCCTCTAGACAGTTCACATTTCTGAGAGGGAATCTGGTTTGCCTGGTTAATTGTCATTGTCTCTGTTGGGCAGAGCTTTTTAAAATTATTATTATATTAATAATAATAACAACTACTGATCATTTGCCAAGTGCCTGGTACAATACTACCTGTATTGCCTATGTGATTTTATTTAGTCCAATCAGTAGCCCTGTGAGTGAGTCATGGACAGTGCAACCTGGACATGTTCATGAACTTGCTCAGGGCCATATGACTCAGGTTCCAGTCCAGGTCTACCTGACTTTGGAGCCCATGATATTAATCCTGACTAAGTAATATTTTGGCTTCATTTGGGTCCTATTTCTGCCCTTGATCCAATCAGCTATGTTGGATTGCTTTGGTACTGGTGGGCCAGGGAAGTGTTAGGGTTGGCGTGTTAGTGTACTTAAATGTATTATTGACAAAAACTGTTTTCTATATTGTTTTATTATTATTTGGTTGTCACTTATTGGTTTTATTTGTACTGGTGAAATAAAATCATCTTTAAAAAAAAACTATGGGGGAGAATACCTAAAAATTATGAAAACTTTATTACTCCATGTTTCTTGTGTGTCTGGAAAAGAATGCTGTTATTCTGTTTTAGCAACGGAGTAATTTGGTCCAGCCTGCGGAATATTCGTGTTCTGTGGAAATCTAACTTGAGAACCCCTGTTCAGTATATTGAATGTATTGGCATTTCAGCCTTATTTTTCTGCTAGGTATTGTTAATGCAATATATGCATTTTGAGACACATGATCACATTGTCAATGAATTTGTTTCTAGGAGCCAATTTGTATTTTGGTAGTGTTTTAATTAGCTTGAGCTGCCAGAACAAAATGCCACCGATTGTATGGCTTAAACATTCAAAATTTATTTCTTGCAGTTCTGGAGCTTGGGAAGTCCCAGATCAAGAGGCCAGCCAATTTGGTTTATAGTGAGGACTTCTTCCTTACTTGCAGACAGTCTCCTTCTTCCATGTTCTCAGATGGCCTTTCCTTGGTGCATACATGAGTGGCGAATAAGCTCTCTGTTGTCTCTTCGTATGAGGATGCTAATCCTATCATTAAGGTTTCTCCTCATCTAACCTAATTGCCTTCAAAGGCCCCATCTTCTACTACCATAATGTTGGGGTTAGTGTTCAACATGTGAATTTTAGGGGGCACAGTGCTGTCGATAGCAGGTACTAATGTTCATTTTAAAACTTTTTCTCCTACAGTACAAGAAGTTGCTTACTGAGGAAGGACAAAAAGTAGGAACCTCTGAGAGATTTATTTCTGGTTCCATGGCCGGAGCAACTGCACAGACTTTCATTTACCCCATGGAGGTAAGTACCCCATTGTGAAGTCAGACTGCTTGATGGTGTTTGTATTGGTATCTGTTGTGTAAGAGTTTTAGACAACAAGTGTCTATTATCTCACAGTTTCTATGGATCAAGAATCAGGGAGCAACTTGGCTGGGCTCCTCTGGCTATAGGTTTTTCACCTCCTGCCTTCAAAGTGTCAGCCAGAGCTGCAGTCACCTTGAGGCTCACCTGTGGGTGGATTTACTTCCAAGCTCACCATGTCACTATTGCCAGGCCTCACTGACTGGAAGCCTCAGTTCCTTATCACTTGGGCCTTTCTACTGGTTGCCCAAGTATCTTCCCAACCTGGTAGCTGGCTTCCCTTACAGTCAGTGATGAGAAAGGAGGGTGAAAGAGAAAGGGAGAGAGAGAGAGAGAGAGATAGCTATCATGCTTGCAAGAGCAAGCAAGTGCCTTTAAGAGGGAAGCTGCTCTTTTTTGTCACTTGTGCTGTATCCTGTTGATCATACAGACTGTATTAGTCAGGCTTCTCTAGAGGAACAGAATCAACAGGAAGTATGATTATAAGAAGAGGATTTATTAGATTGGCTTACACGACCAGAAGCTGAATAGTCCACTATGGCCGTCTGCAGCTGGAGAGCTGGAAGAACCAGCAGCTGTGCAATCCAGGATGCAAAAGCCCCAGAACAGGAAAGATAAACAGTACTAACCTGTTTAACAGTACAAGACCAAGGCTTCTGGAAACTACCTGGAGAATCACTGGCAGTCTGCTTTGGAAGAGTGATAAAGTGAGAGTCCGATATCCTCAGACGATCCAAGCAGCAATCAAGAACTTGTTCATGAAGAGCCGAGCTTGCGTCTGCATCTGCTTCCTTGTTCTTCCAACTTTTATTCCATCCTATTGGGCAGTGCTGCCCCTGCTTAGGGAGGGTTTTCACTTGAGTTCACTATCCCACATTCCAATCATTCCTAGACACCCAGAAGCCCCTTAATTATTGGCATCTCTTAATCCAGTCAAGTTGACAATTCAAATTAACCATTACATAGACCAACCCTGGTAGAGTGTTGTAGAGATCACACAAATCTATGCCTGCCATGAGTCAAGGATCAGTGGGGGTCATTTCAGAGGTTGGCTGCCCCTGTGTTGATGAGAACTCCCATTTCTCTCCAAAGAATACCATAATAACAGAACCTCAGGGATTTTATTGTTTGGTGGTGATCCTAACTAGACCTCTTTCCCTTAGACCATGGGCTGCCAAACCATGGATTTGTGGACTGTTTAATGTAGCCTTGAGCTAAGAATGGGTTTTTACAATTTCTAAAAGGCAGGTAAAAACAAAACAAAAGAAAAATAAAGAATATGCAGCAGAGACCTGATATTTTAGGCCTGCAGAGACTGAAATATTTATTATTTGGCCTTTACAGAAAACATTTTCCAACTCCTGCTTTAGAACAAAAATTATATTGTAGATGTGGATATCTTTATTGATGTAATGAAGAGTTTGTGGTAATTGATAAGACCCTTAACTTCCGCTGCTTTGTCACATGGTTGTCAATGTATATTGTTCATATTATTCCACACGCCCCTCAGAAAAGGTGTCCTAATTTCGTACTCATTCTTCTTCTTACATCCTCCATCTCAATTAATAGCATCACCTTCCCCTTCTCTTCCACGCCCCCTGTGCTCCAGGCTGGGAATGCTGGAGTAGCCTTCAGGACACCAATTCCTTCCCCATCCATACCAGTCATATTATGACCTCAGTAGATGATCTTGTCTTCATGTACTCTTGTACTCTATCTCTGCCCTCATTCAGATCTCTGCAGTAAATGGGTCTTTCTAGCTCTGGTCTTAGCCCTTCAATGGAAATAATACACAAGGGAGAACATATTGGCAAATTGAACGGTCATTTGAATGATAATGTGTGCTCGTTATTTGTTCTCCATGAAGTTGCTTCTTTTGAATTCCATGATGTTAGAGTTATTATGAATGATGTTTGGTTATATTCTTTCATATCCAGGTTGTGAAAACCAGGCTGGCTGTGGGCAAAACTGGACAATACTCTGGAATGTATGACTGTGCCAAGAAGATTTTGAAACATGAAGGCTTTGGAGCTTTTTACAAAGGCTATGTTCCCAATTTATTAGGCATCATACCTTATGCAGGCATAGATCTTGCTGTGTATGAGGTACGCTTACAACAGTGTTTTGAATCTGCAAATGTAATCATTATTGCTCTTAATACTAGAATATGACTTTATATAAAGAAGTAGATGTATATCAGGAAACAGCTTCTGACTATGCTGTTCTAGAATGTGTCCTTTGATCTTTCTTTTCAAGGACCTTGAATATTAAATCCACATGTGTTGGTTACTTTCATATTAGATTTCCTTGTGAATTATTTTGTTATCAAAAGAGTAGACTCAAATTCAGATACAGTTATTCAGCTTAGAAGTTAGTATAAGGGATTTTCTTGGGGCAGAAGAGAGAAAAATAAGCACAAACTTCGTGTTTTCTTTGATTTGTTAAGCGGGACATTGATGAAGCCAAGTGACCAACGTGGGTTACACATCTGTTGTACTAGAGACAATTCAGAATACAAACCTTGGATCATCCCTGCCACCTAAATGACTATCATTTATAAATCTGACAAACATTTACTGTACATACCATGTGCCAGCCATTGGGTTAGATACAGGATCTTGGGGGTTGAAAGGACTCAGTGTCTGCCTTTCAGAAATTGAAGGTCTGGTTAGGTGTGGTGGTGCACACCTATAATCCAGTGACTCAGGAGGCTCAGTTAGTAGGATCACAGGTTCAAGTCCAGGCTGGACAGCTTAGTGAGATCCTGTCTCAAAATAAAAATAGAAAGTGCTGGGGATGTAACTTAGTCGTAGCACCCCTGCATTCAATCTCTAGTACCACCACCACCACAACCAGCCAACCAACCAACAAACCAAACAAACAACCTACCAAAGGTCTGATGGGAGAGCATAAACAAGCTAAGAGCTAAAGCACATGGTTGGTTAGTTGTGTCATGACAGACATAAGCCAGGGCACATATTAGGAGGAGACCCAACCTATAGCTGAGGGGAGAGATGGAATATGTAAATAAAGCTTTTTTAGAGGACTTTGTCACTTCTGAATTTTAACAGCTTTATTGAGATACACCTTGTATTTCAACCACTCAAAGCATATAATTTGAAGACTTTGGTATGTAACATTACTCATTTTTACAAATTATGATAAAATGTGACATAAAATTTACTATTTCCACAGTTTTAAATGTACAATTCAGTGACATTAGTCACATTCACAATATTGTGTAGCCTTCACCATTGCACATTTCTAAAACTTTTTCATCAGTCCAAATAGAAAGTTTTAATCATTAAGCAGTAAACTCCCTACTCTACCTTCCCTTCACTCCCTGGTAACCTCTAATCTGCTTTCTCTCTCTCTAAATTTGTGTATTCTAGAGGGTTTATAAGTGAAATCGTGCAATCTTGTCTTTTTGCATCTGACTTATTTCACTTGGCATATGTCTTCAAGATTCCTTCATGCTGTAGCATGTGTCAGAACTTCATTCTTTTTACTGCATAAATAATATTCCATCATATATACAAATATGTGTAAATAATATTCCATTGTGTGTGTGTGTGTGTGTGTGCATGTACATAATCATGCACCATATAGCAACATTTGGGTCAATGAAGGACCCATATGTGATGGTGGTCCCACAAGATTATAATGGAGCTGAAAAATTCCTGTTGCCTAGTGACATCACAGGCATCAAGTATCATCAGTGCATGGTGCTACCCATGATTTGGAGTGATGCTGGTGTAAACAAACTCATCCTGCTGCCAGTTGTGTGAAAGAATAGCACATACAATTATGTATAGTGTGTAATACTCAATAATGGTGATAAATGACTATATCACTGATTTATGTATTTACTCTATTTATTGTTAGAGTGTACACCTACTTTTTAAAATTTTATTAATTTGTTATTTTTAGATGCACATGGCAGTAGAGTGTATTTTGATATATAAACATGGTGGACTCCTACTTTTAAAAAGTGTCTGATGAGCTGGGCAGTGGCTTGGGCAGTGGAGGCAGGAGGACCACAAGTTCAAAGCCAGCCTCAGCAACTTAGTGAGGCTCTAAGCAACTCAGTGAGGCCCTGTCTCTAAATAAAATATAAAAATGGGCTGGAAATGTGGCTCAGTGGTTAAGCCCCCTTGGGTTCAATTCCTGGTACACAAACAAAAGTCTATTGTAATATAGTATGTTGTGTTGTATCAGCAATAGCCTTCATACATCTCGTTTGCTGAGTCTCTTGATTATCTCATTTCCTCTTGTGTTTGACTCAATCTCATGTTGTTCAGTTCATCTTGGCCCTGAGGGAAATGTGCCACACCATATGTATGCACCAGTTGGCCTGGGTGTGAAGTAGACCACATGATGTAGGTTTGTGTAAGTGCACTCTGAGATGCTCACACAATGGTGAAACACCTGAGATGCATTTCTCAGGTGTCCTCGTCATTAAGCAGCACACAACTTCATCTTTTTCCATTCTTTTGCTTTTAACTTACATGTGTTCTTATATCTAACATGAGCTCTTATAGATCCAATATGGTTAATCTGGTATGTTTTCTGCATCAGCCATTTATGTCTTTCAGTGAAGACCCTTAATCCATTACATTGAAAGCTGTTAGTGATAGAACTTGCTATTGCTATTTTGTTCATTGTTTTCTGTTTGTCTTATAGTTTTTTGTTCATCCTGTCCTTTCTTATTAACTTCTTTTGTGTTGACTTTCTTGTAGTGACATGTTTTAATTCTGTTCTCATTTTCTTTTTTGTATATACTACAAATATTAGCTTTGTGGTTACCATTGCAATTACATTAAACATATTAAGGCTATAACAATCTCTTTTAAATTAATTGCAACATAACTGCATTCTTATATGAAAGCTCTATTCTTCTACAACTCTGACCTCTTCTCTCCACTTTGTTATTGATGACAAATTACTTCTCTTCATATTGTATGTCCATTAACAGATTTATAGTTACTTTTTGTGCTTTTGTTTTTAAAATTCTCTACCAGACCTTGAAGTTATTTACATCCTATAGTACAATACCACAGTATTTTATAATTCATGTTCACCTCTACGAGGAGTTGATGTTTTTCATATAGTTTTGTGTTGCTGTTTATTGTCCTTTAGTTTCCACTGAAAGGATTCCCTTTAGGATTTCTTGTCAGGCAGCTCTAGTGGTGTATAAATTCTCTCAGCTTTCATATATCTGGGAAGCTTTTAATTTCTCCTTCATATTTATAGAACAGCTTTGCCAATATAGTATCTTGGTTGAGAGCTATTTATTTTAGCGCTTTGAATGTAACATCAATTGCTTTTGGCCTGCAAAGTTTCTATTGAGAAATCTAATGATAATCTTGTAGGATTAAAAACCAAATGATTTGAACTAGTTGTTAGAGATCATATTAGTGTAAATTTTATACTTAAAAATTTTATGTTTAAAGAGCTAATTAACATATATAAATTTAATATGACTTATCCTGGGTATTGCCTTCTAATGAAATACAGGGGCCTGGAATAACAGGGGAGAGAAGATGGCTCTGGGGGGATCAGCACACCTGATTCTGAGCCCTTTTAAAAATCTCATTGGACTAAATTTTCCTTATTCCTAAAATCAGAATAATAGATCTATGTCAGAGTTTCTGTAAGGACCAAATGAAATAATAAGTGTGTCAAGAGCGTAAACTTAGGTATAATTAGTGTTACAAGGTTTTTATTAGTATTCACCATAAGAAATAGTCTTTGGATCCTACAACACTTGGTGTGATATTGATCTTCGTGTTTGTTTTAAAAGAAGATGAACAACCAGGGCATTCCCCTCATGTTCTGACCCTCCAGTTGCTTCCCTACCTCTCTTTAGAGCTGCTGCCTCCTGCCATGACTGCTGCTCCCAGGAGCATGTGCCCCCTCTCACAGAAAATAGGTCTCTTATAAGGATGAGCAGAGTTGTAAAAATGTTTACCTAGAGTGAAAGTGGTTGTCAAGCTTGTTCTTCATTATTTTTACTCTTTTCTCCATTTCTTGGGCAGCTCTTGAAGTCCCATTGGCTTGATAATTTTGCAAAGGACTCTGTAAACCCTGGTGTCATGGTGTTGCTGGGATGTGGTGCCTTATCCAGCACCTGTGGCCAGCTGGCCAGCTACCCCTTGGCTTTGGTGAGGACTCGCATGCAAGCCCAAGGTAAGTTTATTTATTTATTTTTAAATTGATGCATCTCAATTATATAGATTGGTGTGCTTCACTGTGGCATATTTGCACATACATTAAAACACAATATGATCAATTTCACTTCCCCGATATCCCATTAACCTCTTATCCTCTCTTCCTTTCTGCTTTCATGGTATCCTTGTTGTCTCTTGTCTTTTCCCTCTCACTTCCTGCATCTGAGGGAAAACATATAATACTTTTCTCTTTGAATCTGACTTATTTTGCTCAAAATTTCTTTCTAGTTCCATTCATTTTCTACAAAATGACATAATTTCCTTCTTCTTTATGGCTGAATAAAACTCCATTGTGTATATATACCACATTTTCTTTATTTGCTCATCTGTTGATGGACATCTAGGCTGATTCCATAACTTGAATTGTGCTGAAGTAAATATATATGTATCTTTAAAGTATGCTGACTTTAATTCTTTCGAATAAATACCAAGGAGTTGTTTGAAATGTTTTGCTGATTCTTCCAATAGTGGCAATGTTTCTTCTGTTCTTATGCTTAGGTCTTTGATCCATTTGTACAGTTGACCTTTGTACAGGGTAAGAGATGGAAATCTAGTTTCATTCTTCTACATATGGATATCCAGTTTCCTAAGCATTGCTTGCTAAAGAGGCTGTCTTTTTTTTCCAGTGTATGGTTTGGGCACCTTTATCAAGAATCAAATAATTGTAGTTGTGTGGGCTTGTTTCTGTATCTTCTATTAAAAGTATCATATTTTGTTGGGAATTGCATTGAATCTGTGTATTTTGATACTCTGGCCATTTTAATAATATTAGTTCTGCCTATCCATAAACATGGGATGTCCTTATATCTTCTAGTACCTCCTTCAATTTCTTTCTTCAGTGTTCCATAAATTTTATTATAGAGGTTTTTATCTCTTAAGGTGAGTTTTTGATTAAAGGATAACACCAATAAAAATGCTGCATCAGTCACATGCTTTTGGCACTTCAATTTCAATTGAAACAGCTGAGTGTAGTTTTAATTGAATTTTTTGAATTTTCCCCTCATTGTTGTCTCCTTAATTTCCTCTTTTCAAGTTCTTAGTATTGCCCCACTTCATGAAACTTCAATGCCATAGATATACCACATTTACATATGATTTATATATAAACAGAATAAGATTATTTTCTTTGGAATATTTTAATGTCATATATAAACTACATGTATATGTATGATTTATATTTAAACAGAAGATTTTTTCTTTTTACTCTGTTGAATGCATGTTTTAAGAGTATAAGTTTGGTATTTTGATGGATTTGGGTTTATATCCTTGCCCTAAATCTCTTTGGGTTTCCATTTTCTATTCTGTGAATGGGAATGAAAAGAATTACCAGAAATACATGAAAAACACTTGTTAAATTTTTAGTATGTAGTGACAGAAATTGTTTGTTGTTAGTGCTGCTTGGACATTGCAACCTTTGAACTGGGATTCTTCCTCACTGTGTCACTAGCTCCTTCCTTGACTTTGATTATACTGTACTGTCCTGGTTCTTCTATCCACTCATTGATTATCCTCTCCTTACTATTTTCTGGCTTTTATTGCTATACTCACTCTAATTGAAGTATGCATTTGATACCTTTCTTTTCTTTTTACTCTTTTCCCTGTTCAATCTCATCCACTGTAATTTCTTTGAATAGTGCACCCTGGGCATCTACAATTCCATCCCAACCCTCTTTTCCAAATGCATCCATTTCTCCTTCACAAGCATGGGTCATTAACTGAAAAATACTTCTTGAGCCATTTCTGGATGCTAGACACTGCTGGATGCTAGGTTAGAGCACTCAACAAGTAATATGTGGTTCCTGCCATTGTAGAATGGAGCAGACACACATCCAGAAAGTGAACAACCCTAATAAATCACCTCTCCTTTGTCAGGGGAGAACAGAGCCAAGGCTGTAATCTAACTCCATCTGGAGACTGGAAAGACATGTGGGAGTTGGCTAGGCAAAGGCAGATGGAGTGGATCAAGAAAGAGCATTGCAGCCCAAGGACAAGTAATGTGTGAAGTTAATGGGGCAGGAGCAAAGGCAGCACTTGGAGGAGCTGAGAGCCGATCATATGACTTCAGAGAAGAATGCAAAATAGTAAACTAAATGTTTCTGTGTATTCTGTCATTTACCCATTATAATCATTTTAGGAGCATGACACTGATATTACCCACATTCTGCAGATAAGGAACTGTGGCAAAGAGAGGAACTTCTAGAAGGTTATACATTTGGTGAATAGTGGCACTAGAATTCAAACCCAGGCAGTCTGATTCACGCCGTTGCCTAATGAGCTTACCCCTCCTGTCTGCTAGCTCCAGAACAGACCTTTGCATGGCTGCCATGTTTGTGGTTTCCAGAGTCAGGTCTGATCATTTTACATCTGCTCAGACATCTTTGTAACTCTTCAATATCTTCAGAGTAAATTCCAGATTTCTTAGTGGGAACCCCAAAGCCTTTAGTCATTTGGCCCTACTTTGTTTTTAGCTTCATCTGCATTTTCCTGCCCCTACCTTGCCCACTTCAGCCTCTTGGTACCGCCTGTGTCAGGACCACATCTGACAATTGTCTGTGTCCCCTAGCACATATTGGTTCCTGCCCTTGCCTTTGTTGTGCAGCACAACAGGTTTCCTTCCATCCTTTTCTATTCTACTGAGATAATATTCAAGGCCCAAGTCCCCTATGTTTTCCTAAGATTCTCAAAGTTTTTCCATGCTTCCCCCACTTGACAAAATTTAACTGTTTGCTGTGGAGTGCTTGGCTAATGAGGGACTAGGAGGTGGCAGAGTATTGAGGTGGAAAGCATATGGCTTCAGAGTCAAGACCATGGCTCTACCACTTGCTAGCTAAGTGTTGTAGTGCAAATTTATTCATCTTTCCAAGCTCATTTATAAAATGGATATGTTTACCTTATAGAGTTAGCAGGGAAAGTAATTAACCCAATACCTAGCACATATTAATTTTCAATAAAGAACTGTTTTTGCCATCATTATTATAGTCAGGGCACTCACTGTTAGGTGTCATAAAAGGAATTATTTTAAAAGGTATTTCATGGGCCCTTTGGAATACATTTTATCCTTTCATGTTCTAAATATGATTCTGAATTCTAGTTGTTTATTGTAATATAATTAAACATGCTTAAATACTAAATTAGCCCTTTTTTTTTGGTCTCTTTTTATAATTTTCTAGCCATGGTTGAAGGAGCCTCACAGCTGAACATGGTTGGCCTCTTTCGAAGAATAATTTCCAAAGAAGGAATACCAGGACTTTACAGAGGCATCACCCCAAACTTCATGAAGGTGCTGCCTGCTGTAGGCATCAGTTATGTGGTGTATGAAAATATGAAGCAGACTTTAGGAGTAACCCAGAAATGACAAGTTGAAGTTTTTGCTTTAGCAAAATTTGCTTATTGAAATTTTGAACCATCTCTGGAGTGACTTCTACAATTGTGACGAATCTATGGCAAAGGAAGCAATATAGTTTTTTTCACAATAGTATATCAGTGATCACTAAGATGGTTGGCTCGATTTTATGTGTACAGAAATATTAAAAATCATAGTTTTATTAAATGTTGAGAAAGCCACAAAGTTGAAATTTGTGTTTTCTGATTAGTCCTCCTGCAGATCTGTGCCCTGAGTCGTAAAACTGAAAGTGTACTTGTTTGAAATAAATTTGTTCTTCATGGTAGAATTATAAATCACTAATCTTTATTCTAGTTGATTCAAATTTATGCCAATTTCTTTATACCTAAATGTCTTTTAAAAATGATCAGAAAACCTATGACTTAAATTGTTCTACATTTTAAATGCCTTTATAAACTTTTATCATAGAACCATTAATAGAAAATCATCATATTTAAAGTTTATTTTACAGCAGTTAAATAAATATAGGACTTATATATCCCAATATTTCTTTAATCAGAGTAGAAATGGACATAAGTGGAGAATTTGTAAGGAGGAGCAATGAATTAATATTTATTTCAGTGGGCACATTTCCATTTTACTTACACTGTTATTTGGTTCCTGGGATTATACACTGATTGTCATATAATTCTATTAAATTATCAACATAAGATGATTTATTTGAAAGAGTCCATTTATTCTGTCATAGCTTTGAAAAGCATTAGGGAGACAAGAACATTTTCTTATATCAGTTTCTGAAGAGTATCTCTATTTTGTTTCTCCTTTGTTTCCTACTTTTTCATTCAGATTCTGTTTCATCAGGGAGGCTCCTTTGGACAATTCTTAGTAATCTGGAATTCCTTAATGACATGAAGTGGGTTGATATGGGTGAATGACATGCTCATTTCTTCCTTACTGCTGAATATTTTTGAACCAGCCATTCTGTTTGGGTGGCACAAAGCTAAAATAAAAAAAGCTTAGTATTAGTGTATATTATTCTTACACAAGAGATACTTACTAAAAGACACATTTATAAACATTTAAATCCTTATTTTCATTTAGAACATGATAGAAAGTTGTAGGAACGTGATAGAAAACTTGATTTATAATATTGGTAGCATTCTAAAATCTTACTAAAGCCATTTTTTGTAGTCAACTATCTTCTGATTTGTGTGATTAGAATCAATATTAGTTGAAGTTATTTTTTAATACTTTTTCATTTAGTTCCTGTACCTGTTTGATTTCTAGTAATTTCTGTTATGAATTGACAACACTTTCATGAAAATCTAGTTGACATATAGGTATTTATTTGAACCTACCTCTTTTATTATTTGAACCAAAGAGAAAGATGGACTTGTGTTTGTGTGACATATTCTAAAATATAGTTCATTTCCATATGCCTGATAAATATCTCAATATTTTCATACTGCACTCACTGTAAGCATGGCATTCTGTCTTCAGGGTTATTTGTACTTTTGAGTGATACATAAAATGATAATATTAAGGTACATGTTTAGTTCTTTTTTACTCATAAAATTATGGGAATGAATGATTCCATGATCATTTTTTATATTTCAAGCTGGTGAAAAATATGAAAATATTCAGACTTCATTGTGAATTTGAATTGTTCCATGTTGAACATTTGTAAGGTGTGAATGGGATTTATCTGTATCTTGTATCTTTTGAAAAAATGATTTTGTATCTTTTGGAAAAAAAAGCCCCGAGTTGAAGATAACCTATTTCTGGCACTACTGCATATTTGCTTTCCATTTATATTAAAAAATGTTTATATTTGACATGACTGGTTTCCTAATTTTTAAAAGAATTTATAAATAAAGCAAAAATTATCTGTGTCCAAGAGCTTATGTCCCTGGTGGTGGTTTGAATAATGCTTTTCACATGGGGCACTGCATTGTCTTTCTAAATATTTTGACCTTTCCTGAGCAACCATAGTAGTTATTGTCTGTGTCATGCTTTTTGCCATGAAATGATGTCTTTTTTTCCTTTTTTATGTCACGTCCAAACCCCTCATTTGCCAGGTAGGGTTACAGGAGGGGTGGGAGTGTTCACAGTGCCAAGAGGTCACAGGGCTAGCTTGTGGAGTATGTTTGTGTTGAAATTGTGGCAAAAATCTGAGTTTACTGGTGAGTAATTTTAAAATGCAAATTACAAGTAAGTACAAAATTCTACTTGGAATAAGACTTTAGAGAAATTCTGTCTTCCAACCCCAGTGCTATCCAGACACCAGAAATACATAATATGTCTTCCTCGGATGCACTGAACATGCTGCCAGTTTGTTCTAGCCTGTTCGTTGTCTCTCCCCAGCAAGACAATAAGCATGCAAGGAGGGATTGTGTTTTAGTTATTCATTTATATCAGGTCACGTTTATGAAAGTGTGGCATGGTTTCCTCATCCCCGAACAGAAATTTTGCTAGTCCCTTTGTCCTCAGGGGATTTTCTTTTGGGAGTAGAGCACCAGAAGAGCATCGACATCAACATTTGTGGAGTTGGGCGCCAGCAGTCTTTCCTTCTCCCTTCCTTGCCTGGTTCCCTTGGGAGAAGCTCAGAGGCAGGAACACGCGCAGGCGCTCTGGGGAGCAATCCCACCACCTTGCGTCCTGCGGGTCCCTGAAGGACGGGCTGGGCTGCGGCTTTCCCAGCACAGAGTGAATGAAGGCAGGTTCACAGCCCGCTGGGAATTCAGGAAGGAGGCGGGTAAGCGGTGAAGGCTGGAGTGCCTTAAGCTCGGGTTGTTTAGGCATTTGATCCATCCCGTACTAACTCATTTGTTCTTTTGGTGAATATTAAGCACCTACTGTGTACCAGGCACTCTTAGGGATTGAGGACCCAGTACTGAGTAAATGACCCAGCACCTCTTGTCCTGGAGGTTATCAAGCGGGGAGAGACAGTGAGCAAAGGGAATAGGTCATGTTCAGATGGTGATAAGTGCAAAAGGCGATGCCAGGGCGGCACTCCCAGTTTAAAAGCTAGAGTAGGCCCTTCCGAGAAGATGCTAGTGGAAAGGGTGCATGGGTGGCCTCAATGGGGTCTGGGAAGAACATCCAGGCAGATGGAATGCAGGTGCCATGGGTCCAGGTGGGAGAAACAGCAAGGAGGCCAGGCAGGGTGACTGGAGGAGTGAACCAGAGAGGAGGGAAGGGAAGAAGCAGAGAGGGTACCCAAGGAGGCATATTAACTGTGCATTCCTCCTCTCGATTTCTAGTTCTGCAATAGTTCCTTGGTGATGTTCTCTAAATAAGATTCAAATATCTCTCCTCTAGGGATGGGAGTTTCATTATTGAAAACTTTGGAAAATGTCTGTTTCTGGTGGTCATCATTTCCAGCATAGCCAGAAAAGTTTTCTAGTTGCTGTCCCAACATGTTGGCTCATTCCCAGGCAACATATTTATTGACTTCTCCTTATCTAGGGAGAATTTTAATTTTAAAAAAGAGAATTAACTTAGAGACCTTAAAAATCTAGTTCTTTTTCTAAGAATTACAGAGAACTTTAATATTACCAAACTAACAGGGATACAGTTGTCTTCACTTCCTTCCCTGATTGCCTTCTCTCTACCCAGGGTTTGTTTGTCTTTATACATGTTTTGCAACTTTGGAAACAATTATTTTATGTTGGTTGATATTGTTCTGTTTTTATTTCACTTCCCCAAAGTCAGATAATAATAACAAACAAGTGCTTTGTGTTTTGTTGTTCCTGAAAGAGGGTTTGGTCTGTTCAGGGATTTTGATGTATTCTAAAGTACCTAAGCACAACCCAGAACCCTGGTACTCCCTAGAAGCCGAGTCTTCCAAGAATTTTAAGTTATCTCCACACTGGTTCTCTAGCACAGTCTCCACCACAGCTCAGGGTGAATTAGTCGGAACCCCACCATTCTTATCAGTGTTCACTTGGGACATGTACCATGTAGGCAGTCTTTGCCACCTTGTAGGTGGTCCCCAGATGAATCTTGGTGTGCCAACTGTGCAAAAACGTGCCATTTCCTTATTACCTTTAAGTCAACTCAAACACAGCTGGAAGCTCCTATACTACTCAGTGTTGTGCCAGTGACTGGGATCCTGGCCCTTGTGGACACTCGTCATGGCCCTCATTAGTCACTTCCATGGTCCTTTATTCCATCCTGTCTGTTCTCTGGTTCCATTAGCTGTGCATGCCTGGCAGTTAGTAGTTGGGAAGACATGGGACATCTGACCTTGGGTCTGACCTTTCCATTCTGAAAGGGTGAAGAATTGACTAGGACCCACTAACCTTTGTCTCCTTCCCAACTACTAGGCTCACCCTTTTTCCTGTTTGGTATCAAGAGTACCTCTCTGCTCTTCCCTCTAGGACTCCTGGTGTCCTCTCTGAAGGCAACTTAGTTTTCAAAAGACACAGAAGCCTCTGATCTAAAATGATTTCTGTTCTCTACTTTTAAAAATCACTGAGGGAAGGAAATGCTAAAGGTTGACTCCTTGCTTGAAATGAGATGAAAGGGAAAACACAAGGGGAATAAATACTAATTAGTGTTTCACTAGGTTATCTTGCCATAGGCTCTTAAACCCCTGTGTCTTTCAGGTGTAAGCTCTTCATATGGAAGTGGTTGTTTGTTTCATCTGTTTTAACATAAACACCAGATCAGTCTACCTACTGAATCTCCAAATTCCCCAAACTTTGTTGATATATGGCAATGTAGTTTCAAGGCTAGACAGTTCAAATAAATAGTACCTTGGTTGAAAAGTCAACTATGTAATTGAAACTGACACTTTTCAAGGGCTTGGGGAAGATGGGATGTGTAGGAGAAGGTAAAATTAGTTGTAACATAGAAAAGGATGAGAATTTGTAGGCTAGAGCTATTTCTAAATCTTTGCTGGTTTGATGACTTGCCTGTTATGGACTGCTTTCCCCTCATCTTACCTCCCAATTTTATCCTCCATTCTTCTCAGGGTCTGCTTCTGAGAGAACCCAAACTAAGACTGTCCACTAAAGACAGACCTGAGAATAGCAGAAATGTTTTATTTAGAGATTATGGAGGAATTAAAGAAGCAGCCAACCAAACTGCAAGTGGAAAGTAAGTCTGGAGGTGATGAAAGGGTGGAAGAGGAGTCTATGCCTCCAAATAAAACCTTTATATGTACTCCTTTAAATGAAAAACAATCTTTAAAACATAAAGCAAAGTGGAATAATGTGACAAATATAAAGAAAAGTACAGAAATAGATCTGAGGGGCTACCAACTTAATTTTACCTAAATTATGTCAAAATCATTTTCAAAAGATGACCATAAACTAGGGTGGATTTTTACATGGATCTGAACAAATGTAAAATATTCTCTGTACAAAATTGTATGACCTTAGTCATTGTGATGGGGTCGAGTATATGTCCCACCCTGTGTTTTTGCCATGGTAGAGGCAAAAGCACACAGAATACATTGATGATTACTGTAGAAATGAGAAGGAATTTGTGAAATAAAACACTTAGCACTTTACATGACACTAGTCTATGAAGTGACACCTCATACACGACACTACTGCACAATTTTAATTAGTAGAATGGAACGTTTTGTGTCTCAGCCTCAAATATAAATGGTTGGTGCATATTTTCTTGCTAGTCTGCCCTGACTTCAATGGAAGCTATGGTCCATGACCAGAAAAACTGTTTATGGAAACATCTTTTATTAAAAATATTTTAAATGGACATACAGTGATTGTAGGTATTTATGTAGTACAATGCGGTTTTTAATACTTGATGCCCATGGGCTGTGCCATCAAATTCCCACTACAAGTCCCTAAGCACACAAATCAAGGGCCCGCAAAAATCTTCAAGGAAGAAGTTTACCTTGCATGGAAAAACCAATTCCCAACAGCATTAAAAGCCAAGTTCAAGTCATCTTAAAAAATAAATAAAAAATGAAAAATAAATAAGTAAATAAATAATTGTGTGGCCACAATTTCCCACTAGGTGGCAGACTTCTCCTAGCTAGCTCTGCAGTCTTCCTCTACCTGGAGGAATACAGAGCTTCATAGCTTTGCTTTCTCGCTTAGCCTTGACCTGGAAAATCACTGGGCTACCTCTGAGGCCAGATTTAGATTTCCTGCTCAAACCATCCCTACCTTGTTTAGAGGAGTGAAACTAGGGTCAGCCTGTTATTAATCCAGGAGAGACAGTGACAAAGAAGGCCCCTTATGTGCAGCGCTAAGAGAAGGGCTTGTTCTTACTTTTTCAGACATTTTTCAGAAGTAGAAAAATTCCATATTTCACAAGTCAAATTAGAAATGAGTGAAAGAACAAGTACTACTGTTCATATGCAGAGTCATAGGTAAATGTTCAGATATGAAAATTGTAGCTGTAGAAAATATTTTGGGATATTTGTTTTCATAGTGTGATGAATATTTTTTCAATTGCTTAAAATAATTTGAGAAGTGTCATCATAACTCAAGTTTGTGGTACAGAGTGGTGAAATAAGGGCTAAAACAAAATAAATAATAAAATGCTCCACAAAATTTATTGTTTTAGTTCCTCTTAGAGACTTTTCTATAGGAGTTGTTGATTTGTGGGGTGCTCCTGGTTGACAGTTTAAAAGAAGTAAAATTGGCGTACAGAATAAAACAAGCTTGTTCAGTCGTATTTTTGGAACAAAAATCATCAGGAGAGAAATTTAACAGGAAAATCAGGCAACTCAGTCTGAATTTGGGGGTTAATTTGGAATATCCTTTAGGTCCAGGAAACAAAAAGAAATAGAAATTTCAATTGGAAAAAAACCAGAATTTATGCAGTGGAAGGGAAATGTGGATGATGATGTGGGGAACTTCACCCAACCTATCAGCTGTTGGTCTGTTTTCTCATCTCTCCCACCCAGTGGCAGAAGCCCAGAAGAGCTTGAGGCTGGCCTTATTCACTTCTTCTGCCTCCCGTTTCCTCCTTCCTCTCACCCACTGCTCTGTGAGCTGTTTTCAGTCCCCATCCTCTATTTCCTAATTGTCTCTTTCCCCTGGTTTGCTAATTTACCATTAAAAAAAAAAAAAAAAACTACACAGTGGTCACACCTGTGAAAATGCCATAGTCAATACATTTGGAGGAAAAAAGCTAGAAAATACAAAAAGAAAGTCAAGGTGGTGAAACTGGCCTTGTTCAATTGCTAAACTCCTTCAACCCTGTCAGAAAGTGAGATGTTTTCAGTTTCATTTCTTTTCAGTTCATTTCCCCCAAAATTCATAGGAAAAAAAAAATTCTGTGCTTGAAAAGAAAACAGAAGCTACAGCTGAGACCTAGTGATTTTCTGTTCAATTTTTAGGCAAGTAGTAGGATATTCTCACCAAATAATCAGTATTTAAAACTAATAAAAGAGATTTTTATCCAAATGAGGAACCAAAGATTATAAAAGATTAAAATAATAAAGTTCATTTGGAGAGATTAGGGGATATTTATATAGCTTCCCAGTTTTAATTATTATTATTTATTTTAATATTTGGGATATTGCTTTTAGTGTGCAATACCAATTTTTACTTGACATTTGAATGCTGATTAACACTAATGAGATTCACTAGGTCTTTTTTTTTTTTTCTTTTCTTTTTTAAAGCCCCAACACAGTGGCTTGCAATCATGGCTGTAACTTAGAACTACCTGGAGGCTTTTTAATCTCCACTCATCCTGTAGACTAATGGAATCAGAGTCTCTGGGGGTGGGACACAGGCAACTGTATGTTTTAAAGTCCCCCCAGGTGATTCCAATGTGCAGTCACAGTTGAGAACCACTGCAAACTGGTTTTGTTCTGACCACTGTATACAAATGATGTAATTAATGATGGAGATTAATGAACTGTTAAAGGTGGTGTTTTCCAAGGCCCTGACTGATTAGACAGGAGATTAAAAGAAATTGCCAAGTATGACTTAAGTCTTTGACACAATAAAGAATGATAAAGTTGTTTTTAATTGAGATGGGAAGATGGCATGAATAATAAGTTGGGCGGGCGGGCGGGTGGGGGGATGGGGAAATAGCTTTTGGACCCTTGAGATTTGAGATGCTTGTGAAATATCCAGCTCAAGGATTCAGGTAGGTAGCTGTGGAATTCCGGGGAGGCCTAGGCTAGACATATACACTTGATGGTCAATGGCATCTAGGGTGTTTAAAGCTACAAGGTCAGAAGATTAAGGAGTGAATACAGGTAAGAAAGAGAAGAAATGAAAAAGACGACCCTCCGTGGAGATGAGAGGGAGCAGCTGGGGAGTGGGTGTTCCCCTCAGGTAGGGTGAGAACCGAGGACTGATCCTTTGCTTTCAATCTGTGGAGGTCACAGAGGAAGAAGAAAGAAAAGAAGTGGGTGACACTTTGTGCTCAAGCATGCTTGGTTTTCTCCAGTAGTGGTAATATGCACGGGGTAATATGCACAAGGAGAGCAGTTAACTGGACTCACCCAGGGTTTAACTGGCAAGTACTTGCAAGTAGAGGGGAAAGAACATTGAGAACCCTGGGGAGGGAACCTGAATTTAAAAGCCATTGAATCGAAATGGAGTTGGGGGAAAGGCGAGACTGATGCGTAGACAAGTACAAGGGTCCATGGATGGAAGGTCCCAAAGAGTTTGAAAAGCAAGGGTCAGGGGATGACTGGAATAAATCAGAAGGAGAAAGTTAGAATAGGTAGGGATTCTGAGTTATAAATAGGACAGAGAAATAGTTTGGGGTGAAGTCAATTTCTGGTGACCCAGCTACCTAAAGTCCTTAATGAATGAGAGGGAGTGACCAGGAAATTGGGGGAAGGTGTTGACAACAGGAGGAGTGAGTGGTCAGAAGGCAGGACTGGTGGTGGAGCAGGGGTTTTGCAGGAGGGTATGTGTGGGTGGAAGGCCTCGGAGGGGAGCACACTCTACCCCCTGCCACCCCATGGAGGGCAAGAGGTGTCCTCATAGGGTTACAGGCTTATCAGGAAAGGGGAGACTGGTGGCAGGGAGGCCGTGGGATACAGAACTTTATGAGACAAAGACATGAGGAAATCTGATGAAGGGAGAGTTTAGAACATGGGAAGGACCAATAAAAATAGGAATGGGAGGCGGCATTGACAACCCATCAGTCCCCTCCCAGCCAGGCTGGGCTTCTTGAGGCCATGCTCCCAGGGGTGGCTCTCTGTGACCGGAGTCTGGGCACTGCTTGCTCAGTAGCAAGAAGACAGCCCTGGAAGTTCCATTCTGGAGGGATGCCAAAGTCAGCGGGCCAGTCCGTCCGAACTGATTCATCAATTCGGGTAACTAAGAAAGTATGAGAGCCACGGTACATACCCGGACATGACAGGGAGGAGGAATCCAGAACACTGAGCAGAAGCTATAGGGGGCTGGACCAGCAGAAGGAGCTGGGGACATCCTGGAGGCAGAGTAACGACCTGCCCTTGTGTGTGGTGACTTTTTAATTCAATCCCAATGAGCTCCAGTGTGAGTGGGTGTGGCTCATTTAAAAGGGCAGGAATTGGCCTGGCTTTCAAAGAGGGTTATGTGGTAATTACTCACAATGACAAGGAAGAATGAAGGGAAATTAAACACTGTAGAATATAGAGGCTGTGCCTTTTAAATTAAGAATAGCCAATTAAACTGTTTCATTATGTAATATCTCATTCATTAATCATTGCATCACTTCTGGCTCTACGTACTGTTTCCCTCAAGTTGATTTTTATTCCATTATGAAGGAATAAATCAAATTCAGTAAAGGAAATTTGGCCTCTAACTATCTGCAGGAGGAGGGGCTTAAACCAAAAGTCTCTTTGTGGTTTAATATTTTTGGTTTCAACTTAATAAAGAAGAGGAGCCTGAGGGATAGGAAAGGAGGTCAGGTTTTATCTTTTCCACTTGAAGTACATAAATAGAATGGAAAGAGGCAGTGAGATGTAGACAGTTGTAAAGAAGATAAAATCAACTCAGAAAATCCCAAATATTGGTAGGGATACACAAGCACCACATGTTCATGGTGCCCATGAAAAGATAGTAATTAGTTCAAAAAGTTTTTATTGATGCCTGCTAACTGTACCAGAGCTTTTGCTAAGCTTTAGGCATGTGCGATGTTACATAATATCTTGTTTTGCGCTTAGAGCTCACCATCTACTGGAAAGGCTGATGTGAAAAAACAATAATTCAGTATAAATTGTTAAGAGCTATAACGGGTTTGTTCAAAGAACTGTGAGTACACCAAGCAGGGGTGTTGACAAGGTGTCACAGAGGGAGATGAAATTCTAGTCTTCGAAGGATGTAATAGTTTGGATGTGAGGTGTCCCCCAAAAGCTCATGTGTGAGACAATACAAGAAAAACTTAGAGTGAAATGGTTGGGTTATGAGAGTCTTAACCTAATCAGTACATTAATCCTCTGATAGGAATTGACTGGATGGTAATCGTAGGCAGGTTAGGTATGGCTGGAAGTGCGTTATTGGGGGCATGCCTTTCAGGTTCATATTGTTCATTGTGAGGGGAGTCTCTCTCTCAGGTCACATCCTGAGCCACTTTCCTCCACCACACTCTCCCGCCATGATGTCCTGTCTCTTCAAGCTCTGAGGAATAGGGCTGACCATCTATGGACTGAGACCTCTGAAATCATGAGCACCAAATGAACTTTTCCTCCTTTAAATTGGTTTTTGTCAGGTCTTTTGGTCATAGGAATGAAAAAGATGACTAAAACAAAGGAAGAGCAGAATTTTCTACATGGAGAAGATGAGGGTGTTCTGGAAAGAGGACACTGCATATATAAAGGCAAAGAGGAGGAAAGGGCATGTTTGGGGAAAACATGAGTTTTCCCCATTGTTGGGGAAACAATGAGTTGTTCAGAGTGATTCAGCATGATTCTTACTGGGGAGAACAGCAAAAGGTTTGGTTGGAAAGATAAACACAAATTCTGTGCCATTCTAAGAAGCCAGATTTCATAAGAGAGCCAAGAGGAATGACATGATCTGCTGCATCTTTCCCAGAGATGGAAGGGTTAGAGGGGAGTGGGTGGGTGGTGGGTGCACAGTGAATGCAGAGGTGAAGCTCTTATCTTTCATACCAGTGCTCCCAGTGTGTCAAGTGCATTATTTGATACAGAGTTGGCACTTGATAAGTATTACTGAATGAATAAATGAAAGAAGGAAAGACAATTTTTAGGTTGGGATGTTGGGTGCAGGATGTTGGGAGAATCCTCATCTGGGGTGAGCAGTCTTCTGCCCCCTGACACATTGGTCACCTCATGCCTCATGACCCTGCTGGCTCATAAAAGCAAAGTAAACAGGGAGGGTGAGAAGGAAACACCAAAGAACTGGCATTACAGTAGCCAAGGAATGAAGAGTCTCAAAAAGGAAGGGGTGGCCAACCCCATCTCATTGAGCAAAGGTATCTTCAAAGAACGAGATCCTTGGGCTTTGTTAGAACTGAGATCTTTTTTTTAAATTTATTTGTTCTTTTTAGCTATACATGACAGTGTGTTTTGACATATTATATGTACATGGAGTATATCTTATTCTAATTAGGATCCCATTCTTGTGGTTGTACATGATGGGGAGTTTCATTGGTTGTGTATTCATATATGAACACAGGAAAGTTATGTCTGATTCATTCTACTGTCTTTCCTATTCCTGTCCTCCCTCCCTTCCCTTCATCTAATCCAATGAACTTCTGTCCCTCCCTACCCCCACACTTATTGTGTGTCAGCATCTGCAGATCAGAGAAAACATTTGGCCTTTGGTTTTTTTGGAATGGCTTATTTCACTTAACATGATAGTCTCTGGTTATAGCCATTTACTGACAAATGCCATAATTTCATTCTTCTTTATGGCTGAATAATATTGCATTGTGTATATGTACCACATTTTCTTCATCCATTTATTGGTTGAAGGGCATCTAGGTTGGTTCCATAGCTTAGTTATTGTGAATTGAGCTTCTATAAACATTGATGTGGCTGTGTCATTGTAGTATGTTGATTTTAAGTCCTTTGGGTATACCAAGGAGTAAAATGGTAGTAAAATGTGGTTTCATTCCAGGTTTTTTGAGGAATATAAGAAAACTTTCCAGAGTGCTTTCACTAGGGTGCTTGCACCAATTTGCAATACAACCAGCAATGTATCAGTGAACCTTTTTTCCCACATCCTTGTCAACATTTATTGTTTTTTGTTATTGTTTGTTATTGTTTATTGTTACTTGTCTTCTTGATAATTGCCATTCTAACTGGAGTAAGATAGAATCTAGTGTGGTTTTAATTTACATTTCTCTAATAGCTAGAGATGTTGAGCACTTTTTCATATATTTATTGACCATTCATATTCCTTCTTCTGTGAAGTACCTGTTCAATTCTTTTGCCCATTTATTTATGGGGGTGTTTGTGTTTTTGGTGTTAAGTTTTTTGAGTTCTTTTATATCCTGGAGATTAATGCTCCATTTGAGGTGCAGGTGGCAAAGATTCTCTTAGGGCTGAGATCTTGAGTGGCTTTGGTGAGAAGAGATCACTGCAGTGGCAGCAGTGGGCTGAGGAATAAAGGGCAGGAAGGAAGAGGGGATCTTTAGGGGAGACATTCTTTCAAAAGGTTTGGCTGTAAGGGGAAGATGGGGCAGAAGTAGCTTGAGAGGGATGCATGATCAAAAAGGTGTGTGTGTGTGTGTGTGTGTGTGTGTGTGTGTGTGTGTGAGTGTTTAAAGGGTGGCTGATTTATGAACTTGAGAAAAACCAGTAGAGGAAAGAGAGTAAAGCCAATAGGCAGAGAGATAGTAACAGAGAGGCTTGAATATGGACAATTGACATTAGGCTTTATTTTTAAGTTTTAAATTTGAAAAACAATTTTTAAGAAATGAACAGATGACAGTAGGTATGTATCAGGTGGAGGAGAGCAAACTGGATTGGAGAACCCAGGGTTAGTCCCTGTGCTGCCACTAACCAACTATGTGAGCATCACCAAGTTATGGATCTACTCTGAGCCTTCATCCATTCATTATGCAAATAAGTAAAGTTCTATGGAATGACAGTTCTTCAGCAATAAAATTCTGTGATTCACAGCATTTTAAGTTTGTCAATATGAACATATAAAAATGAGACTCTTCCCAAAGTATAATTTGCCTCAAACATAAATTAGGTACTTTTTTGAATTCTTGCTTTTTTTCTCTAAGAATAAAGGAGATTAGTATGTAAGACAGAACTTTGGAGACTTAAGAAGTAAAACAGTATGAAAACCACATTTCTAGTTATTAATAATCATGCTATTATTCTTGACCTTGAGACTGCACATGTTTTCCCTATTTTGTATATATTACTCCAGAGTATGAAATCTTAGCAGAAGGGAAACCAAAATTAAATTAGCTCCTTATCTAAAGCTTTTAGATGCTCTGGGACAAACCTCTCAAGGATAATAAACTAATCATTTTCCTGTGGATGGTGAAATTACGGTTTGCATAATTATTTCCTCATGATTTAATTGGAAATATTGAAGATTAAGCACACAGATACCAGGGAATCTAATACAGGATAACACATTTTCATCTTTCATCTCTGCAGCACCTGCAGCCTATAAAGTTGAAACCAAAATGCTTGGGAAAGATGTGGATGAATTTAGATGTGGGTTGGGGGTGTTCTGGGGCACATTTAAGGATGTGATTGCTGGCTTATGAAGTGGATGCCATTTTCCAGGTTTCCATGGAGAGTTGAGACCAGCAGTTGTCTTCCCCTACCTCTGACTTCTTAATTCTGTCCATCATTGTCACTGTACAGGATCTGACAATGTCACCCAGGTGTTCACAGCTTCAGACCTGGCAGACCAGGGACTGCTGGCTTGTTATTATGTTGGCTTTATGAATAGACCCATGCACAGCTGTCCTCCAGCCTGTGACACAGCAATACTTCCCAGACTCTGTATTTCAGAGCAACGAGTCACACCCACTGGAAACCAGATGGCCATCCTCAGCATCTCCTGTTTTCTCTTCCCAAAGTGTCAGCTATTTGGATTTTGCCACCAACACAGTCTCTCTCCTGGGTCCCCATGCTCTTGCTGTGCTCATCACTCTAACTACATAGGCAACAGCCTCCTCCTCCTCCCCACTTCTCCCTTCACATCCGCACCCTGCTGCCAGGGTAAAGTGTGGAGTGGGTCACTTGAGGTCCAGTTTTGGCCTCTGATGGCTCTAAAATCTTCTCTCTCATCTCTCCCACTTTCATGTCTAGATTCCCACCGACCCTGGTGTTCTGGTCCATCTCTCTGCCTGTGCTGCTCTTGCCCACAGCTGTTTCTGCCTCTCACGAACTTCTGTGTAGATTTAATGTCTCTTTCCTTTTGAAGTTTTCTAGCCTAATCTCTCCAATCAGCTAAGAAAAGGAATGGATAATTTCATTGTGCCACTCCTCTAGTTGCATAGATGAGAAGTTCTACATTGCATCTGTGGAATTTGTACGTTTGCTTTCATCTGCCTTCACAATTAGACTCTGAACATCTGCAGGGTCTTACTCATCTGTGTGTCTTAGTGTCTAGCAGTAGCAGATACTCAACACATACATGTTAAGTGGAATGGAAGTTTGTCTCATTCCTTCCTTGTTTAGAAGCTATTTCTTCCATCTTATTTTCAAAAATAGATTTCCAGTGAAATAGATTTCCTTTGTTTTCACTGATATCCTAATAATAATAATAATAGTTTACATTTATTGAGTATTTGGTCCAATTCTAAGAAATTAATATGTGATATTTCCTTTATTCCCCACACCAGCCTTGTGAAGGAGCTATCATTATCCTTATTTTATATTTGAAGAAACTTGACCTCAGAGATAATGCAGTTTGACAAACACAGAGGAACGGTCCTGTCCAGTTGGGTCTACTGAAAACAACCATGTGCTCTTGGTTATCTTGTGCAGGCCTCTTAATAGGAATAGTTATTTGTTGAATATGCTTGAGCAGCATAATCTCAGTTAATTGTTTTTTAAAAAAATCTTAAAAATTGCACACTATATGAATACTTACTTTATCACAGCAAAAGTTTTTTGACTACCCATCCCAAGCCTATCCTCCTGCTTAGAAGAAGCCACCACTCTGAGTCTTAGATGTATTCCAGATCTTTCTCTATACTTTTACGCCCACTGCTCACACCTATATTGTATTTGCTAGGGTAAAACAAACTACTTTAGCAAAGAAGCCCCATGTATAGTTGACTGAGGAAAAAAGTTAAATTTTCTTATGCAGTAGTCTCCAGGATTGCAGGCGAGAGATGGTTCTATCCACGTGGCCAATCAGAGCCCCTCCTTCTGTTTTCATTTTACCCACATGTTGAGGGGAGTCAGGGGAGCTCCAGATGCCATTATCAGGAGGAGAGAAAATGCACAGAGGAGCTCAGCCCCACTATAGGGAATAGACCTCAAAGTGGCACATAGTACTTTCCTGATGCTGTTAACTTTCCTGGCTGGATTTCTCAAACTTTGGTGCTGTTAACTTTTTCGGCTGCATAATTCATTGATGTGGGTGACTGTCTGTGTATCATAGGATTTTTTTTTTTAGCAGCACCTTTGGCCTACATTGAATGCCCAACACACTGCCTCTCTTTCTGAGT
Organism: Glaucomys volans; assembly: GCA_020662805.1. Taxonomy (NCBI): domain Eukaryota; kingdom Metazoa; phylum Chordata; class Mammalia; order Rodentia; family Sciuridae; genus Glaucomys; species Glaucomys volans. The sequence goes on along the minus strand of JAJEJO010000802.1, from coordinate 11,559 downwards.
CTTAACAACCAAAAATGACTCGGGTTTGGCCAAATTTCCCCGGTGGAGCAAAATTGCCCCTCCTTGAGAACCACTGACTTATACAATGTTTTATTGTTAGTGTAATCAAGCTGGTAAAGGTTTCTTTATGATTGTGTTTTTTTGTATCTTGTTTCAAAAAACCTTTTCTACACTTAGGTAGTAGCAGTATCATATTTTCTTTGAGTACTTTAATAATTCATTGGTCTTAAAAAATTCAGGTCTTTAATGTTCTGGAGTTAATTTTTGTGTAAAATGGGAGGTGTGGATCTGTAGCACACATGGTCCATGTCCCACCCCGCATCTGCTGGCTCTGTCTACTCCCCTGGATCCTGGCCTCCTGCCTTGCTTCCTGACCCAAGTAACCCTGGCAGTGGCTCAGTCTGTTGGCACGATTGTTGTAAAGTCACGGCCTTAATGCACAGTCTGAGAAGTCCCTTGTGCAGCACTGACAGAGGAGAGTGGGCCATCCGTAGTCTGGCTAGATGGAAACTTTGGAGGCTCTGAGTTTCCAGTGGCTTCCTGGAGGTACCGGGGAGTGTGAGGGTGGTAAAGGCCCAGCAGGTGCACTTATTTCACTGGCAGAGAAGAGGGGAAGGAGGAAGCCAGCATCTGGACAGCCGCCTGTGCTCCTCCCACAGTGTTCCAAGACATGGCGGTTTCACATGGCACCTGGAGACATCCAGTGAGACCGGCAATGAGCCCTGTTGGTGGCAGAGCTGAGGCTCACTCTGTATTTCACCTCCCGGGGTCACTTGCTCTCCTTCCCACAGGGAGTGTTAGCTCTCGGGCTGTTCCTCAGGCCTGTCCTACAGTTAGAATCGCACTTCAACACTTATCCCGTGGGAATAACCTAAAACCTTTGATCGAAATGACCATTTTTATTTTACCCTGCAGATGATTTTGATTTTAAGTAAGAAAAATTGCAACTGAAAGTACCAGGGCCAAGGCCAGGTTGAGACAAGTGAGGGACTCAGGAGCAAAGTTAGGGGGGCACCAACAAACTTAGCAAGAAAGATAAATATTTTCATTCTTCAATACTTTATATTTTTAAAACAATTTTTTTGTTTGTTCTAATTTGATGTGCATGACAGTAGAATGCATTTATACATTTTGATAGATCATACAAAAATGGAGTCCAATTTCTCATTTTTCAGATTAGTAGAATCACATCATTCATGCAGTCATATATGTACATGAAAAATGAAAACAAATGCAAAACTTCTATGATAGAAAAATAGCAAAATTTTAAATGAAGACAGAATCCTGTCCCATGGTTGCTCAACCCTGCCTCATTCACCTCCTCTGAATCCTGGCCCTGCCTGGGAGCTTAATCAAGAAGGAAGGACTGTATTGCATGATGAGAAATCCACAGAAGGAAGCGGGCAGGTGCCAGACATCAAGTACTGGGCCCCTTGCTTCTTCTGTCCTGCAATCTCAGTATCAGCTTCAGCCAGGCTGGTTCTCTGTGCTGTTGGAACTTGCCAAACTCCTAGGCATCAAACCTAGAGGTGATTGCACCCAGAGACAAAAAGAGAAAGATTCCTTGGAATCTTGGATTTCCTTGGAAATCTGCATTTCTTTGGAAGACCTCCCCTCATAACTCATTAGAAAAATGAATCCCTTGCCTATCCTCCCTGATCCCTCCAAAGGAAAGGGGCTCCTATGATGCATATACCCTTGATTTGGTATATGAATAGGGCAGGGATGGATAGCTGTATAATTTTCAGGGCCTACCACAATGACAATGTGTTAAGCACCTTGTTTAAGAATTAAGAATTTTAAGACCGTGGCAACAGAGCATTAAACCTGGGGTGGGGAACTGCACAAGTCACATGGCCATGAAACTGGCTCTGACATAGTGCTTCTTTCCTTAATTAAGCAAGAATTAAACAAGGAGGAAGTGGATGTGCAGGGCGTATCCATTTTTTACCCTATGAGTGTATATCCATCATATATCAAATTCTTATGTATACGTGGGTCTGTTTCAGGACTTTCTTTTTTGTGACATGTTCTATTTGTTTATTCTTGTGCTAATACCTATTCATGTACTGAGTTAATTAGTTTGTTTCTTTTATTTCTTTTTGGTGGTGCTGGAGTTTGAACCCCAGGGCACTCTAACACTGTGCTAAATCCCTAGTCTTTTTTAATCTTTTATTTTAGGTGGGGTCTCACTAAATTGCTTGAGGCTGGCCTTGAATTTGTGATCCTCCTGCCCCAGCCTCCTGAGTAGCTGGGATTATAGGCATGCACCACTATGTCTGACTTTGATAGATATCTTAATGTTGAATCATTTTTGTGCTTTTGAGAACCTGCTTTTGGTGTAATTTTTAAAACATAAAACTATTGGAATTCAATTTGCTGATTTATTTGTGTAGGGTTTTTATATCTAGCCTCATAATGAGATGAATCTATCATTTTCTTTTCTTGAATTCCTTCTGTCTAATTTTATTATCATTCTTATGCCAGCTTCGCAAAGTCTTTTGGCCATTTTTCTGTTTTGGAATAGTTTGTATAAAATAGGTATTATCTGTTACTTGAAGTTTGGTGTAACTTGGTATGAAACCACTCATATTTGGCATCTTTGCTGGAAGGAGAGTTTTTTTAAAAAATATTTTTATTTGTAAATGGACACAATATCTTTATTTATTTATTTATTTTAATGTGGTACTGAGAATTGAACCCAGTGCTTCACATGGGCTAGGCAAGCGCTCTACCACTGAGCCACAACCCCAGCCTGGAAGGAGAGCTTTGATGTATACTTCTCTTTATTTTATGATAATTGCTGTCAGTTCAGGTTTCATATGTCTTCGTGGGGCTGATTTTAGTAAATTATATCTTAGAAAAAGTCCATTCCATGGGTTTTCAAGTATATTGGTATAAAGTTACTCTTCATATTCTATTATCATTAAAAAGATCCATCCCCACTCTGTTGTCATACTGTCCTATTCATTTCTTACAGTTATTCTCCTCCTGCCCTTCTCTCTGCTGGTTTCTTTGTCTCTTTCTCTGATGCTCTTGGTAAAAGTTTAAATATTATACTAATGACGTCATTTGAAAGAACAAACTTTTTTTTTTTTAAAGATACTTCTTGTTTCATTTAATTAATTTCGGCTTTTATCTTTATTATTTCTTTAGATGTTCTTTGAGTTTGTTTCTCTGTTATTTTTCTAACTTCTTAAATAGAAAGCCAACTTTATTACATTTTTATCTTTCTTATTTTCTAATAAATGTGAGGGGGCTGTTATCTTTCATTTTCCAATTTGGGTCAGTGAACTGAATATCTTTTGGAATTTCCTGAGACATTTTTGCAATCATGAGCAAGGACAAGTTTATGTGTGCATATATTTTTCTCTGTTTGTTCAGTGCAGAATTTTATAATACCAAGCATGTTATTCATATATTTTTGTATACTTATTTTTCTGTCTACTTGACTGTTAATTCTGAACACATATATCCTATTATTATTTTCGGGTTATTTCTCCTTGACTCCTTTTTATTTTTACGTGCTTTATGGCTATGTTGTTACACATATTTTTGACTTTTACATCACCTTTGTGATTTTTTTGGACAAAATTTTGATAAAATTTTTTTCCCTTAACTGATAATATACCATCAGTTTTTTTTCCCTTAACTGATAAGATACCATCAGTTTTTTCAGTTTGCATTACATCATTTCATTTAATCATCATAAAACATGGCCAGGTATTGCTATTTCCTAATTTGCAGATAAAGGAACTTAGGTTAAGAGAGGTAAACTAACCTACACACTCGTTAAGCAGGATTTTTATGTTTTAAATTAAATAAATTAACTACCCAGAGAACTGTATACACTTAATGAGAGTTTGATTATAACTGAGGTCAGTGCTTGGTATTGTTTCATTGACTGAGAGAAGAATTTAGTTATTCTAAAATGCAGCTGATTTCCAAGGAAGAAAGGCCACAAGGAATCTTCTATGGGGGTCTTTAACTTCATGCACTAACTCACTCGTTCATTCATTCATTCAACATGCATTTATTGAGTGTCTAGGAGTAAGAGACATAGAGCTAGATGTTGGAGATGTAGAGGAAAGACCAAAGATTAGGTCATTCAAAAAATTTTATAAAACTGGGCTAACAACCTCTACTTCATCTTATGTTGAAAGGAATCGTGACACAACATCTTCAAGCACATTCAGTGCTGTAATAAATTCGGATTTCTTGAAGTCCTGATCTGTTCTAGGTCACTTTACATAATTTTGTTTTTAATCCTATAAGTTCTAAGAGGTGAGCATTACCCCATGTTAAATGTGAGGAAACTGTCTTTAAATAATCACAGCTTTATGTAAGATCAAAGAGCAACAAGACTTGAGCAGCTAGCTATTCAAGTCCAGATTGTTGCAGGATTTTCAATTTTGTACCTTTCCGGTATGCCCCAGCATGCCAGTAACTTCTTAGGAATTCCCATTGTCTGCTTCCCCAACTCCCTTGGTATGTGGAATCCACTGAGGACCTGGCTGGGGCTAAAGGTGATTTCCCAGGGTGCCAGTTTGACAGAGACCCTTGGACTTGGTCATGGCTTCACCTCAGGAGAACAGAGGAAGAGGGTGGGTCCTGGGCTCTGAAGTTTAGCACCCAGCCCGGGTGTTTCAGCTTGACAGGCATACTTGTCCTCTAGCCGGTACATGTGGTCTGTGGCCGGGACTGGCTTAGGGCAGTGCAGTGGGAGTTAAAGGGATAAAGTCTAAGAGACTTGCAGAAAGCTCTTGGCAGAGGTAACTTAGGGACCACAAAGATGGTCGTTTCTGCCACCCATTTTAAAGGAGAAACACATACTATGCCTTAGGGCCTATGGCGAAGGCTTTCTGTCTCCATTAACTCCTTTGGTGAACATTAAGTTTGTTTTACACAAAAACAAAAAGAAGAGAATGGAGAGGGATTACCTTCATGTGAATTAACTCAGGAAGATATTTTCTTTTTATCCCATAAGTCCTATGTTTTAAGTTTTATGAATATTTCAGCAGAACTGACACAGGTATATTAAAATTAAAATAAGTTTGAAATCAAAATCTATAGCTTTTTATCCTTCATATAATATCATATGATATGTGAAATATATATACATGTGAATATATTTTTTCATATGTATGTATACATACATTTTAATCATTCACCTATTTTCTCAAGAGAGTAGCATAGTATTCATTTAAAAAGTGACATAAGTGATGTATTCGTTGCTCAGTTTAGGTTTTATAGGTGTCCCATATTGGAGCGATGAGACTTAACAGGATATATTTTTAAATTAGCTTCTCTGAGGAGGACTGAGTTTTGGGGATGTAATCATGGGAAAAATGGAGACTTAATTTTATGAATTTTGCGATGTGAAATTGGGGAGGCATTTCTGGGTGGGGTCTGGACAGCCAGAGAAAGTGAGGTCTGAAAGCACTGGGAACTTTGGGTGGGGAGATAAGATACCATCAGAAGAGTGGGAATGAGAGAGAGGTACAAGGAGGAGGCTGAGGAATGACTGGTATAAAGTCTATTGGGCCTGCCTTGTCCCCATCCTCAGCGTCCTTTTGATGGCTTCCATTTCCAGACAAGTCTAAGCTGTCACTTGACCTTCAGGATGAGCCCATTTCCTCACCTGCTTCACGGAGCAACTCCATTGCTATGCACATGGAACCTGGGTATCTTCCCAAGCTGGACAGAGGCCTAGTGACTGTCTAGTGGTGTGTGTGTGTGTGTGTTCCAGTACACTCTAGTGTGCCTTTCCATCTCTGATGGCATTGTGGAGGCCATCAACCTCATTCACAACATGAAAACCTTATCCTTTTGGTCCCCTGATGGAGCAGCCAGGGCCAGCTCTGAAGGGCCCTCTCTGGGTCCCGTGAAACGCTGCATTGGCTGCTCTTTGTGGGCTGAGTGTATAACCTACATCTGGGGCTCACCACACCCTTGTTGTCTGATGGCTGATCTGAATGAGCCTGGGCCTATCCATATGAAACGTGTCTCTATTCATTAGACTTAAAGCAGAGGCTGGCCACAGCAGTGGGAGGTCTTAATAATCTCTGAGAAGGTGTAATTTTGTGACTGGTAACTTTTGTTATGGAGAACTTCCAATTTATGGCTTCGTGTTTTCCAGTGGGAATATTTTAACTTGTGTGACATTTCTGGCCCTATTCTTAGTCCATTGCTCAGCTCACTCCCCTTGTGTATGTATGTATGTGTGTGTGTGTGTTGGGGGGGGGGTGACTCATTGGATTGACTTTGGGAGGAGCTGACATGTGTGACTCCACCAGTCCCCTCCTCTTTTGGCTTTCTTTTGAAGCCACTTGTGCACAGGACAGGCTTTGATCTGCATTTTGCCATATACAGTGTGGCCTGGCCCGGTCATGGGTATAGCTGGGAATGAAGGACAGGTGCAGTGAGTTCATCTCACCTGGGTGTTATGGAGTTCATTGTAACTACACATCTAAGCCATATGCCCAAGTTTATCAGTAATAAAGTCGTCAGATTCCTTTTTTCTTCCTCAGTGGTTCTGAACTACTGACCCCTAAGATTCCAGCAACAAAATATTTTTTATTCCTAGGGGCAAAAAAAAAAAAAAAAAAAAAAAAAAAAAAAAAAAAAGAATTTCTTTTCATAGGAAATTTTAAATTTGCTCATTTATTCAACAAAAAATTTATTAGGTGCATGCTAGGTACATGTTGTATTGCTAGGTGCTTCATGGAGCTACTTGTCCAGTGTGTGTGTGTGTATGTGTAATGGGAGAGTCTATAGCAGTTCCTCAACTAATTTACTACAAATATTAAGGAATTTTCCTGTGTGGGAAGAGTGCCATAAGAGTCACCGTTGCTATTTAGTCAAATTGGCTTGCCTTCAGATAGCTGCAAAGAGCCCCTCCCACATCTTATTTCCCTCAAGGCATAGGGATACCCAGGCAAAGTGAGTCACATCAGTGTCCTTATACACCCCCAATGTACATATGCAAATGTAGATACACAATAGTGATTTTGGGTTACAGAGGATCTTTAATTAGAGATGCTACATTAAGAGACGAGGGAACTATTGCTGAAAAAAAAATCGAAGAGAAATCAAAGGAAATAATTGTTTAATAACCCCATCCTGTTGTGTTATTTTAAGAATATGAACAGAAACACTCCTGTTGGTGTCTGAGAGTTCAGGGCAAAAGGCAAGTGTTGGGCCCTCAGATGTCAGGAACAGTTATTAAACTGCTATGAAACATGGTGTGGAGAGGGGGACCAGGAAAATCCCTCCTTTCACATAAATTTTCCCACTCAACAGAGATTTGCTTTGATTAATAAGTAACCTAATCTTGGTGTTAAATCTGTTCTTTATTTATTCTTAGTATAATTTGCAGATTTTTTTCAAGTATGAACATAAGGAACTTTATTTTTAATACTTCCTTTGAAGAATATTCTGGTTCTTTTTTTTAAACTTTAAATTTTTGATTTGCTCTTTTTAGTTATACCTGACAGTAGGATGTTTTTTGACATATCATACATACACAGAGTATAGCTTCCCATTCTTCTTGTACATGATGTGGAATTACACTGGTCATGTATTCATATGTGAACATAGGACTGTAACATCTGATTCATTCTATTGTCTTTCCCATTCCCATTCCCCCTTCCCTTCCCCCCACTCCCCGGGGTTCAATCCGGTGAATCTCTATTCCTCCCCACTCCCCACCTTTTGTGAGTCAGCATCCACATACCAAAGAGAACATGTGGCCTTTGGTTTTTTGTGATTGGTTTATTTCTCTTAGCATGATAGCCTCCAGTTCCATCCACTTACCAGCAAATGCCACAATTTCATTCTTCTTTAAAGTTGAATAATATTCCATTGTGTATATGTACAACATTTTCTTTATCCATTCATCTGTTGAAGGGCATCTAGGTTGGTTCCATAGCTTAGCTATTGTGAATTGAGCTCCTATAAACATTGATGTGGTTGGGTCACTGTAGTATGCTGATTTTAAGTCCTTTGGATATAAACTGAGGATTGGGATAACTGAGTCAAATGGTGGTTCCATTCCAAGTTTTCTGAGGAATCTCCATACTGCTTTCCAGAGTGGTTGTACCAATTTGCCGTCTGACCAGCAATGTATGAGTGTACCTTTTCCCCCAGATCCTCACCAACACTTATTGTTACTTGCATTCTTGATAATTGCCATTCTGACTGAAGTGAGATGGAATCTCAGTGTAGTTTTAATTTGCTTTTCTCTAATTGTTAGTGATGTTGAACATTTTTTTCATGTGTTTGTTGACTGATTGTATTTCTTCTTGTGGGAATTGTCTGTTTGGTTGCCTTTCCCATTTATTGATTGGGTCATTTATTTTTTTGATGTTAAGTTTTTTGAGTTCTTTGTATATCCTGGAGATTAATGCTCCATCTGAGGTGCAGGTGGCAAAGATTTTCTCCCATTCTGTAGGCTCTCCTTTTAAGTTCTTGATTGTTTCCTTGCTCTAAATAAGCTTTTTAGTTTGATACCATCCCATTTTTTGATTCTTGATTTTATTTCTTACACTTGAGGAGTCTTGTTGAGAAATTTGTTTCCTAAGCTGACATGATGGAGAGTTGGGCCTACTTTAGTTTTTATTTTTTAATTTTACAGACTGCATTTTGATTCATTGTACACAAATGGGGTACATCTTTTTGTTTCTATGGTTGTGCACGATGTAGATTCATACCATTCCACTTTTACATTGCTGGTGGAGTTGCAAATTGGTGCAGTCACTCTGGAAAGCAGTGTGGAGAATCCTTAGAAAACTTGGAATTGGACTACTTTTTCTTCTAGTAGGCACAGGGTCTGTGGTCTAATGTCTAGGTCCTTGATCCACTTTGAGTTTTGTGCAGGGTCAGAGATAAGGTCTAATTTTATTTTGTTAATAAGGATTTCCAGTTTTCCCAGCACCATTTGTTGAATAGGCTGTGATTTCTCCAATGTATGTTCATGGCACCTTTGTCTAGTATGAGATAACTGTATTTAGGTGGGCTTGTCTCTATGTGTCTCTATTCTGTTCCATTGTCTTCATGTCTGTTTTGGTGCCAATACCATGTTGTTTTTGTTTCTGTCACTCTGCAGTATAATTTAAGTTCTGGTATTATTCATTTTTTCTTGCTGAGGATTTCTTTGGCTATTCTGGGCCTTTTATTTTCTGAAATTAATTTCATGACTGCTTTTTCAATTTCTATGAAGAATATCATTGGATTTTAATAGGAATTGTATTAAATCTGTGTAGGACTTTTGGTGGTGTGACCATTTTGACAATATTAGTTCTGCATATGCAAGAACATGGGAGATCTTTCCATCTTCTAAGGTCTTCTTCAATTTCTTTCTTTAGAGTTCCATAGTTTTAATTGTCAAGGTCTTTCACTTCTTTTGTTAGATTTATTCCCAAATACTTTATTTATTTTTTTGATGCTATTGTGAATGGGATAGTTTTCCTAATTTCTAAATTGCAGGTGTTAAAAGACAAGCATTGAGCTACTAGAAATCTGAGCTAATTGAGGAACTAATAATGATGGTTGTTTACTGAGCACAGAACTGGCCAGTTTCCATGATAGGTGTCTTTTGAGGTGGGTACTATTTTTGGTCCATCATGTTTAGAGATGGTACATGGCCTGCTTTAGGTTTTACCACTATTATTTAGCAGAGTCAAGATTGGAATCCAGGACAGTGATGCCTTAAGTCTATGTTTTAGTTCATGGAGCACTTCTGAGATCATAGGGGTAGTTGTAAGGGGAAGTCTGGAGTCAGTGTGAGAGGGGAGTGGACTAACAATGATAATATTAATACAGGTAGCTATGGTTTATTGGCTGTGTCTCTGTGCAGCCCATAGAAGAAGAAAAATAATAATGTGTATCACTTATAACATGCAACATGTGGGCATACCCAGAGACGAGTAACACAGAGTAACCTGAGTTTATACAGTATCTTAGCAAAGGAATGGTAAACTTAAAAAAATAATAGACAAAGTTCCTTGAGGCTCTAAGGGAAGCAAATTGCCTGAAGGCAAATACATGGGAAACCAATGGTAGATGAGGCTTGTTAGTGAAGTTTATATAGATTCCTCGGGGTCATCTCCAGGCTGTTAATGGACTGAAGTTGTCTTTGGTGATTAACTTCTGTCCTTTTTGGTGAGAGGGAAGGAGGAACATCTATAAATTTATGTCCTGCTTTTAGGCAAATAAAAGGAGGGCAGAGAGCTTTTATTTTTTGTGTTTCTTCTTATTTGTTTTCTGGTCAAAATATTCCTTTTGTCTAGGTTCCATATTTTGGTGAGGCATACTTTGATCTCCTACGAACCCATCTCATCTTTGTCATAACATTAACCCTCTCTGCAGCCCTAGAAGGAGGGCTATGTGATCCTCATTTCAAGATGAGAAAAGTGAGGCTGAGAGAGGTTGTGTGATGCAGCTTCACAGTCAGGAAGGCAGCCTGATTACCAGGCAACATGACGTCATCTGACCTCTGTTACCAGGGTCATTATCTGCTGGTGCTGTTTACAGGAAATGTCCTTAAAATCAGGAATTGCCTCAATTCTGTGACTCCACAAACTGCCTTGGGAAACAGTGGAGACCCAAGAACTAGATCTCTCTATTGCTTTTCAACTCTGAATTTGTTTTATATACATATATCCCAGAATAACATTTAGAATTTAATTTAATATCTTCCCTGGGGAGTTCTGGGCCAGTGCAGGAACTCAACTTATAGGTGGCCCTGAACCCTGGAGGGTAGAATGGTAAGGAGTTGTAGGGTTGCTTTAGGTTGCACTGCTATTAATCAGCAGAGTCACATGCTCCCTGGGATGCCTGAGAGTGGCCAAGCTGGCTGTGTGTCAATTCTGCTTCATGTCCCTAGACCCTTGGTTCCTCCTAAACAGTGTAGAATTCTCCAAGTTGCTTAGTGTTACTTTCAAAGCCACCAGAAGAAACTTTATCCTGAAGTCATTCACGAGCATGAGCCCTAGGGAGGTATAGATGTAGGCTTTTTTAAAAAATTCAGTAACCTTCTGAGGGAAACACTCTGTGCTGTGTCAGCTTTTCCCTGACAGAGCTGAGACATAGCTGACAACACTGAGTCTCAGTGTTGCCCAGAGTTGACTAGGAGGAGCTGCTGTGAATGGGATTCTATCACTATTGCTGCCTGTATCGGAGCCTATTCTTCCTTGGTACTCTGACTGTGGTCTCAATTTCTTCTTCATGGACCCCAAGGAAAAGTCCCAGTGCTTGGGTCCTGCTACTCAAGTCCCAGGAACGGGACTTGATGTATAAATGCAAACTAAATGACAAGAGTGATACCGGGCCATTCTCACAGATTTGGAATTTTAATTAACAGTGTTTTCTGCAAATAGAATTAGGCATGCTAATATGACCTTAAGTGAAATGCAAGCCAGGCCGACTGATGAGAGAGGGTTTTGCTGACAACTTCATTAAACATATATGAGGAAGTAAGCAAGCATTTCAGCAAAAAGGAAATCCAGAAGACAGTGGGCAGGCATAATAGGAACACCAGCAGGGCTTAGAGATGCATGA
>JAJEJO010000801.1:700144-734319 GCA_020662805.1 Glaucomys volans | reverse complement strand
TCTCTCCATCTCCCTCCCTCTCCCTCCCTCTCCATCTCTCTCTCTCCATCTCTCCATCTCTCTCTCTCTCCATCTCTCCCTCCCTCCCTTTCCATCTTCTCTCCCTCCCTCTCCATCTCTCCCTCCCTCTCCATCTCTCCCTCCCTCCCTCTCCCTCCCTCCCTCACCATCTCTCTCTGTGTAGCAGAGACAAGTTTGTGTGAGGAACGGTGCATGCCTGAGCCTTGACCAAGGAGGTCAGCAGGCCTGGGGTGGGCATCGGAGGCAGGTGCCCCAGGCCGAGCCCCACAGTCTGTGCCAGGAAGGATGGGTGAGGGAACCCAGCGTGCGTGGCTAGGACTCCCGCCGCCCCCAGGGCCGCCTCCACACTCAGCACCCTGAAGACCAGGGCGGGGAAGAGGGCTGGCTGCGTCCTGGGACCCCTGGGTCACGCACTGAAGAGGACTGGTTCCCAGCAGGGTGCTGGTCTCCCCGCCCTGAGGCATCCAGGCTTCGGGCACTGTTGGCCCCTGGGCTGCGAAGGTCAGGGTGGGATCCTATGCAGCCTCCCTGAGTCCATAGGCCCAGACGCGACCTCCAACATGCCGGTGTCTGGAGGGTGAGCAGGGCCCAGGGCTTGCTGCCTCTCCCTCCGCTGCATGACGACACAGCAAGACCACCATTGTGCACTGGGAAGACGCCTCTGCTCAGGACCCAACCCTGTGGCCCCCTGACCTTGGCCGCCAGCCTCCAGAACTGTGGGAGACGCGTGCTTCTTGTCTGCAGCCCCAGCTGGAGCTGACGCGGACGACGGCAGAGCGGGTACCTCAGCATCTCCTCTGGGCTCAAGCGGCCAGGAAGTGGTGAAGAGGGCCGTCCACAGCAGCCCTGGGGCCTCTGCCCAACTGGTCCCGCTCATCTCTCAAGTCCCCCTCAGGCCCGGTCTCCTCCAGGAAGTCTCCCTGGCTTCCCACCTCCAGGTCGGTGGTGTGAAAACAGGTGGGACTTAGAGGAAGAGTTCACCCCCATTCAAAGATGAGCAGTCCCCCAGCCAGGTGGAAATGTAGTGCAGGTGTTAAAAGATGGATTTGAAATCCCAGAGACCCAGGCTGTAAATTCTGGCCTTCGTCTGTGTGACTATGGGTGAGTGTCTCAACCTCTCTGAGATTCCATCTCAGAGATGGGACCAAAGATCAAAAGGCACCCGTGGGCTTGGCCTCAGCAGGCCTCACCTGAGCTTCCTTTGGTCTGTGGCAGGTAGTGAGCAGCCGGGGGGTGTTCTCAAACACACGAAGGGGCTCCTGGTGCAGAAGGGGTACCAGGGCTCCTTCCTGCACTCAAGTGAACACTGCCCAGCCCGCCACCAACAGGAGCCACACGGTGCACGATTCCGTGTGTGTGGTGTCCCCAAAAGGCAGAGAGGACACTGGGGTGGCTGGGCTGGGTTGGGGCAGGTGGCAAATGAGAGCCAGCTTTCTTTGGAGGGTAACAGGAATATTCCAGAAGCAAACTGCAGAAATGGCCGTGCAACTTTGTAAATCGACTCCAAGCTACAGAATCACATCCTAAGGAGAGCGGCCGCTCTGGTGTGCAGATCACACCTCCCCAAATCTTTGTTTAAAAACCCAGGGAAGAGCAGCCACAGAGCTGGGAGGGCATGCATGGTGGTGTGGGGCCCACGACCCGAAGTCACTAAGGTCAAGGTCACCAGACCTGAGTCCACCAGGTCAGAGGTCACTGCCGATTTTTTTTTATACTGGCGCTTTACCACTGAGCCACGTTCCCAGCCCTTTGTAACACTTTCTTTGGCAACAGAGTCTTGCTAAGTTGCTGAGGCTGGCCTTGAACTTGCCATCCTCCTGGCTTAGCCTCCACAGAGCTGGGATTAGAGGTGTGCACCAAAGCCAGTTCAGCAGAGCTCTGGAAAGTCAGTCACCTTGACCTAGGGACACACAGCCAGTGGCAGGGTAGGATTTGAACCCAGGGCCTGTGCAAAACCAAGGCAGAACCAAACAAGCTCTGGGGGTTGCCGTGAGCTCCCCTCTGTAAACGGGCTTGCTGACCACTTCTCAAGGAGTCAAAGTCGATGACCACGAAACCCCTGGAGTCCAGGAGCCTATGAGGCACAAGTCCTCATGCATCATTTCCCTCAAGAGTGGCATCTGTATCCAGTCAAGTGGTAGAAAAAGGCCTGAGCCTCCGAGGGAGGGGACCTGGTGGCAGGGCCTGGCCGGCACCTCCCCAGCTGGAACTGCAGCTTCTCAAGTGCTTGCCACCAATCAGCTTTGCTTGCTGGCTGGGGACATGCTGACATTTGAATACACATGGGCCAGGGCAGACCCCAGGCCCCAAGCAAGGCCCGTGAGCCCAGAGCAGAGCAGCCCTGGGAGCCCCAAGGGGTTCCTGCCTGGCCCGAGCCGGTTCAGCCCTGCCCGGCCCTCTGACCTGGCAGGCAGGGGCTCTCTCCTGTCCTGGCCACCCCAGGGCCCCCAGGCTCCGGCTGCAGTCTCCTTGTCCTGCTGTGGCTGGACCCACACAGGACGGGCTCTTTGGAGGCCCTTGCAGAACAGGGACCCTGGTTCTGGAAGAGCCCTCACCACCTCCCCTGTTCCCCGGATGTGCCTGCGTGGCCCCAGAAGGCAGGGAGGAAGGCCGGGGTCTCAGGAAGGAGCTGAGTCAGGCTGGGCTGGGGGCTTCGTCGGCTGCCTCTGCTCCAGGGGGCTCCCCAAGCCAGTGCCGAGGTGGGCAGGTGGGGCCTCTGGACCGTAACACACCGACACCTGGACTCGGCCTCCGGCCCCACGCAGACCTCCACAGGGGTGCCTTTCTTGGGGTGCCTGCCAGGCTCTGGACTGGGAAGAGTAGCTCCTGCACCCAAAGAAAGTCAAGGGCAGTCTGGGGGCTGGAAGTCATGTGCACAGACTGATTACTGGGAGTCACCAAGGCCTTCCCACAGAGGGGGACCCTGGTGAAGCCTGGGCCCCATCCTTCCATCAGCTCCCTTCAGGGGACATTCCAGCAACGGGTCAGGGCTCCTCTCACCCAGAGTGTCTGAGGGGCAGCCTGCCTCCTTTCCCTGCCCACCGACAGCCCAGCAGGGCTCCTCGGGATGCAGCCTGCGCCCTGCTGGAGGCTGAGTGCAGGGCTCAGCTGCAGAACCTTTCATGGCTGCCTGGGGCTCCCCAGGAACAAAGGCCTATTGATCACCCTCCCGCCCCAGTCCACCAGGCACCCCTGGCTCCTGGAATTCCTCGGCTCTATCATGCCCCCGGGACTTTGCACGGCTGAGCCCTCTGCCAGGAATCCCCTCCCCTCCCCCACGCGCACACAGCCCTCTTTGTGCACCTAAGTTGCTGGGAGCACAGTCCTCCCCCCTTCCCTCGTGGCCCCTCCCCCTCCTGCAGGGGGCTGCCCAGCAAGTCAGACACAGCGTCGCCTGCCTGTGTCCTGGTGGGTCTCAGATCCCAGCGGGCATCAGCATCTCCTCAGGGCTTGTCAAAACCCACCCCCAGGTTTCAGCTTCCCTAGGTCTGGGCAGGGGCTACTGGGAATCAGCATTTCCCACACGTTCCCAGGAGCCGGCCGCCTGCTCTGAGCTGGAGGCTCAGGTCCCTTGCCTTGGGGATTTAGAGGAGTTGGGCCTAGGAGGAGAGTCCACTGGCCCACCCTACGTCTGGGCTTTGGAATCTTCTCCAAGGGCCTTAGCTGGTGCCCTGACGGTGGAGGGGAGTGACCGCTGGGGGAGGAGGAGGGGGAAGAGGCCAAGGCCTGGGCGGGGCAGAGTGTCTTTGGAGATCAGTAAGGAGAACCGGATTTAGGGGATCCCAAGTCACAAGCTCAGGTACCCTGCTCCCAGAACAGCCCTCCCAGATGACTCTGATGGGGAGACCTTGAGATACATGAGAGGACAGCTCAGAGTCCAAGCGCCCAAACCCAGGGCCGATGCGACCACAGGCCCCGCTGTGCCCTGGTTGGCACAGAAACAGCTGCTGACCTCCACCTTGACCTGACCGCGCGATGGCAGAGGAGCCTGTCTGTGGGGTCCAGTGGGGTCTGAGGTCCAACAGCCCTTCCCACAGGTTTGGATCTCACAAGACCACCAAGGCTCCTGTGAGAGCTGTGGGGACAAGAAGCCCCCGTCCAACATAACCTCCCAGGATCAAAGAGGCTGGGGCTGCACAGAGCCCTGGACCCTGTGACAGAAGAGGGGCCGGCATGTGCCCAGACACAGTGCCTGCGAGTGTGGCCCTCCTGGCCTGGCCCGAATACAGCTCAGCTCTGGCCACCCCTCCACGGTCCTCTGGGACCCCAGAGAGCACTGGAGACCCTCAGGACAGAGCCAACGGTGGCTGCAAGCCAGGCTGCCCCTGCTCCACTTCTGGTCTGGCCTGCCGTCTGCTTCAACAGCCACCAGGCCCCTGTCCACTCCTGTCTGAGCACCTGTCTGCTGCCCTTCAGGCTCCAAGTTCAAGTTCATCTTGAGACACTCCATATTCAAAGAGTCTGCAGGGAGCTGGAGAGAGGGAGCTGGGGAGGAATCGAGGGCGCCGGGCATTTGCTGCAAATTTAAATCCTTCCAGATCATTTGAATTTTTAAAGAACACGTATTACTCCGGTAATAACTTTTTAAAATAATTTTTGTCTTTAAACCGCAAAGCAATCAGCCAGACTCCATTTGCAAGACAGAAGTTTATGCAACAAATAGCTTCAGGGGGGTCGTTAAACGCACCAGCAACGGCTCTCCTGAATGAGCAGCCCCACCCAGCGCCCTACAGGGCTCCACACCCATTATTTAATTTAAAGCTCATCACAGCTCTATGAGCTGGGTGCCATCAGTGCCACCATCTCCTGGATGAGAGAATAAAATCTGCAGGAGACTAAATCACATGCCCAAGGTCATCCTGCCTTGAGCTGTGCTTGAACTCCCGCCGGCCTGACAGCCAGCTCCGTCTGTCCATCAGGGCACATCAGGTTGTTCTGCAACTGACAGAGAAATTGATGAGCCCCAAAGCCATTGTCGTAAGTCCATTCTGCTACTTGAAAACCACTGATATCCCCCAGGGGCCTAAATCAAATTGTCACAGGAACACAAACCAAGAGATTGGTGTCTGCAGCCAAAGGGGCGGAGGGTCAGGAAGAGTGAGGACCCTGGCCAGTCACCTGTCCGTCCATTCACCAGCAACTGATTGACATCCCCACACCTCGGGCTCCGCTCCATGCTGGTGATCAGAGAGGGTGAGGTGCTCATAGTCCCCAAAAGGCAGGGCCAACACAGGCTGGGTGGGACCCCAGCACCTGCCAATGGCAGAGCTAGTGTTCTTCAGAACACCCAACCCCCCCTGCGATGCAGGATCCAAGCTGCTCTGCAAGGAGTGCACATGAAACGGCACTGTGGCTAAGGCCTGGAGCGGGCCCTTCTGCCTCCCCACAGCACCTCTGCGTTCAGAATGCCGATGGGGTCCTGGTGACCAGTGCACCCTGTAGGTCCAGGCGATCGTCCTGGATCCTCCAGCATTGCATCTAGGCCTTCGGTCCAAGATGGCAAGAAGGGGCTAAGGAAAGCTCCAGAAGCTGCTGGCAGCAGAGGTGGGATTTCTAGCCAAGGATCCAGCCTGCAGACCTGAGCTGTTAACAGTGGGTCATGGTGTCCTACTCAATAGGACCCCATTTGGGCAGTTCCACACCCATTTGGAGAGGGCAGGGGCTGTGTGGCTCTCTGACCATCACCAGGATTGCTGGGACATGGACAATAGGCTCCTGCACACCCCTGACCGCCTGGGATGCAACCTAAACAATAACAGCACCAGCGACACGGGTCTGGGTCTGAGTGTGGACGCCGATCCCTGTGCTCACTCAGTTCTCCCATTTAATCTTCACTTTGATTCTCCAAGATATTGACTCTTACCATCCCCAATTTCTAGATGAGAAAACTGAGGCTCAGGCTAAGGCTGGACTCCAGCAGAGCTGGGATGTGAACCAGGTCTGATCCGGAGCAGGACGGTTAAAACTGGCAGGGTCCTCACCCTTCACGGGACCAGTGACAAATTATAGGACAGGGAGGCCGCGGTCACCCTAGCATGCGTGGGACAAGGGACCATGTGTCCCAGGGTCCTCTGCAGTGTCTCTGCTCACATGTTGAAAGTGAAATGGAGAAATGGAAAAGCCACAGGAATTCGTGAGAACTCCCGCCCCTGGCTCTTCTCCAGGGCCCGCCCGACCTCCTTTCCTGGAGGAGAAGGAGTCACTCAACGCCCAGACTCTCTCCAGTCTAAGGCTGCCAAGGACAGTGGCTGCCAGGGCACCTGTTCCACTGGCCCATCTGCCCCTCGGGGCTCCAGCCAGATTTGTCACCTCCGCCCCTGGGGATGACAC
The DNA here is from genome assembly GCA_020662805.1 of Glaucomys volans. NCBI lineage: Eukaryota > Metazoa > Chordata > Mammalia > Rodentia > Sciuridae > Glaucomys > Glaucomys volans. Next base: position 727,968 of record JAJEJO010000801.1, on the reverse strand, counting down.
CTCCAGCAGGCCTCTGAGTTCCGAGCATCTCTGCCCTGAGCTCCCCGGTTCTTTATTTTGGGTGAAGGCTCCCCTTGGCAACAGGCTGGGGGCTCTCAGCCCTGGTCCCCAAGTTGCCTCTGGAGTGCAGCAGAATGAGAAAGGACGGGAAGCCAGGCCTGCCACTCTGGTGACCAGGTCTGCACGTTGCTCTGCCACTCCCCAGGGCCACCGCCAGCTGCATCTTAGACTCTAAGTCCTCCAGGGTGAGGGACCAAGTCGTTCTATTATTTCTGCAGCGTCAGGCGCAGATGGGGGCTTTTGAAATCCTGCAAAATAGTTGGCTCACAAACGTCCCCCACGGAGGGCTGCATCCGCACTGAGGGAGCCCATGGGTGGGGAGGTGGGGACAAGACAAAGGAGGCCCTGCCCTCTGGGGATCTCCCAAGGGCAGGGACCTTTGCAATTTGCTCAATGTAATTTCCAGGGTGTAGAACCGGCCAGGCATGCAGTGGGCGTCCCCGCGGCTTACGACACGAACGAGCCCTCCCTGACCCGGAGGCTGAGCGCACCATATAAGGCAGGGTGGCGCGGACCGCGGAGCCGCTCTGCGCGGTGACTCAGACCTGCGGAGTCCGCGGGCGAGACAGCGCGCAGGAGCCCTGGGGGAGGGCCGAGGGGTGTGCGGTCAACCAAAACCCAGCAAGGGGCAGATGTTAAAAAGCACGTGGCCACTCTGCCCGGGAGCAGCGTTCTGAGATGTGGGTTTCTTCATCCTTTTCTGCAAAGCAATCTTTTTCTGTCCTAATGAAATAAGCCGCGCCGTAAATGCGTAGCAGACCTGCCGCGGACCCAGCCTGGCCGCGGGCTTGGCGGCCCAGCGCGGCGGGCGCCCTCTCCTCTCCGGACTGCGGAGAAGCGAGGCAGGGGCTGATCCCCGGGGAAGGGGCCCCAGCCCAGAGGCCAGGAGGCCAAGTAAGCCCAAGAGTCTGCAGGAATCGCCCCGCCGCGAAGGAGTGGTAGGGAGGGGGAGGGGGAGGGGCTCCGGGCGGCCGCTGGGCGCGCAGGGCCGCCCGCGGGGAGGGCGCTCTGGGCCGATCCTTTCGGAAAGTCAGGCGCCACCTGAGGACAGGCTGATCCCTAGTGCGGGCTGTTCAATGACAGCCTTGCTTTCTTCCTTTCCTTTGTTCCGCAGGGCTGGGGATCAAAGTGCAACTCCGCCCAGCCAGGTGAAGCTTTCAGATTCACCAAAAATGAGGCACCTGTCCCAGGGAGGCCAGCCAGGTCCCATGAACCCCAGGAAGGGGGACAAGTCAGGGCCCCTGGGGCTGCACGCCCCGCCCCCGACCTGCTGCCGCGGGGAACCCCTGTGATTTCTGCCCAGCACCGCGCCTTTCTCCTTGTGAAAACAGCACCTGGGTTTCCCTTGAGAAACCTCCCCGGGGGCTCACGCATTCCAGCACATTCCCCGCGGCAAGCGCCCCATCTCCTCCAGCCACTCTCCACTAACCTAGTCTGCCAATCAGCACCGCAGCCTGTAGGTTTCGCTGATTGGTCAGAGAAGGTCATGTGACCATGCAGCCAATGAGCTTCGACTCTGGGACTGTGGCTGGTCTCCTGGGGAAAGGCAGCCCCCCTTCCTCCCGGCTCTGGGTTTGAGAGCAGGACAGCCCTCTGGAGCTGGGGACTCCGCGCTGCCTCGGGGATGCCTGCCTGGGGACAGAAGCCCACCGGAGGGAAGCAGGGGCGCAGATGTGGTGTGACACTCTACGGGCATCAGCCCTGAATTCTGCACCAACTTGACACCAGTAAACAGTCCCTGAATTGCCAATTTATTGGATACCAATAAAAAAACCCCACGTGGTCTGCCTTACTGAATCTGGGGAAGTTGCTTCCTAGTGACACAGCACCCCTTGCACAGCCTGGGCCTGCCCCTCCCCATCTGTGCCCCAGCCCTTACTTGGGAACCATCATTGGCTCTGTTTTTAAAAAAATATTATTTGTTTTTAAATGGTATAATAATGGTACGTATTTATGAGGGGAGCGTGAGATTTCAGGACAGGTGCACCACTTGTACTCCTCAGGCCTGGCAGTTGGCATGTCATCAACCATTTATCCACGTTAAGAAGAGTCAAAATTGGGTCCACCAGCCATCGGGAAATGTGCCATCAATCGCTGTCACCCACAGTTGCAAATTTTTGACAAAAGGATTCGGGCAGTAATTCTCCTATTTTGTACAAAGTGCTTTGACATTTTGCAGGCCACTCTAGATGTTACGAAATTCCCAACTTTCCATTAGGTATATTTTCTTTTTCTTTTTCCTTTAAAAAAAAGTTTTGTTTATTTTGAGGCCCCTTCCCCACGTGGGCCTGGGGGACTCTCCGACCCTGGGGCTGCGCGGGGCTGGCGGGGCTGGGCTTGCGTCCAGCGGCTCCCAGCAGCTGGGCCCCTCTTGGGAGAGCTGTCTGGAGGACTAGTGAGACCCCTGCAGCCCTGGCTAAGACCCACTCATCTGTCCCTACCCCTGTTGCCCTGAACGTGGACCTTTGGAGCAGACCGACACTAATCCAGGATGTTCCTTGTGTCCTGGAATTCAGCCACTCCTGAACTTGGGGCAGGAGGGGTCACCCCAGGGCTCTGGTTCAGCCTTGGGGAGACCAGCTATGGGCAGGGGCTGCAGGGGGTGGTGTGCAGTCATGGGCTCTGATGTCAAGCAGGCCCTGGAAAGTTCCCAGGCCTCTGACCTGCTCCATCGACTTTAAAACAGGGGTCGGGCCAGGGTGCAGCCATGGGCAGAACTGAAATTCACAAAACGGACACCGGAATTTACAACGGACACCTGGTCCACAGGTGGCGGGAGCCAGAATGGGACAGCCACTCCGAGGAGAGAGCAGCAGGTTCTTAGGAAGGTAGGTGTCCTGCCATGCCAGCCAGCATCAGTGAGCCTGGGAATCGGCTCACATAAGCTGAAAACTTCAGTCCACACCAAAGAAGCTGCGGACAAAGGCTTCTAGCGGCTCTGTCCAGAATTGCCAGACAGGAAGTAGCCACCAGGCCCTGCAGGAAGCAGCAGCCCAGCAACTGTGCGCATGCGGGGGAGGCTGTCCAGCAGGGCCCAGAGGCACATGCCTGTAATCCCAGTGACTCGGGAGGCTGAGGCAGGAGGATCGAAAGTTTGAGGCCAGCCTCAGGTACGTAGTCAGGCCCTCCGCAACTTGGCAAGACGCACTGTGGCTCAGTGGTTAAGAGCCCCTGGGTTCAAACTCCTGCACCAAAAACCAAAGCAAAGCAAACCAACAAAAAACTGTAATACACAGAGGCAAAGGGACCTTGCATGCATGCTTCTGAGTGCAGGAAGCCTGTCTTGAAGGATGTGCACGGCGCGGCTCCACCCATCCAGATCAGCAAAACGAGAGTGACAGTATAAAGGAGGGCCAGAGGGTTGGGGAGGACCAAACGAAAACCAGGATCATCCCACCCAGCCAGCAGAGGTGCCAGGAGCCATCTCCCTTCTCCGTGCTACGGGGATTGTCCTGGGGCAGCTGGTCACTAGCACGAAGACTCCCACTCCCAGCCGCCCTGACAGCCGGGGCCCCACACGACCACATTCTGGCCATTGGGATGTGATCGACGCACCGGCTGAGAAGGAGGCAGCACCTCTGCTCTGCGGACACCCCCTCCTGGTGACCAGGATGGGGACTCCACGGCGGGTCCCCTGGACAATGATGGGGGAGCTGTAGGCAGAAGGAAGCTGGACCCCAGTGTTTTTATTAAAAGAATCGCTTACTTGGGATTTTACTTAGAGAAGGATTCCCCTCTGCGGCTTCGGGCGCTGTTCTTTTGGGCTTTGGTACAGACGAAGGTACGGCCCGGTAAGCACCTCCCGGCATTCACTCGCTTACTCACTCAACAGTTAGCGCCAGCTTCTTGTGCTGGGGGTTCAACTAAGAACAAGACAGAGGAGATTCCTGCCCTCAGGGAGTCCACAACCCAGCTAGGAGTGGCCTTCGATGTGACCGTGCATTCTTATGGATTGCCACCTACACAGGAATAGGGAGCAGCTACTGCCTCCCGGGTTCTCCTGCCGTCAGCCCAGCTCTAAGCTCAGATCCATCATCTTATCTTTAACACAAACCCAGGAGGTGGTTATTCCTTACTGATTTGACCAGTGAGTAAGATGAGACACAGAGAGGTTGAGAAACTTGTCCTAGGACACACCGATAATTGGTGGTTCCCAGATTTGAGCCTAAGTCTATTAGATCTCAGAGCCTTAACCACTGGGCCCTTCTGCTAACAGGGATTAAAACGGGGCTGTGACAGAGAATGACACTGTGCCCTGCTGGTGGTCACACTTACTGCAACAAAAGTAGCATGAAGCCCCTGCCCGACAAGCCCGAAGTCCTTACCTGGGTAGATGGTGCTGGGAAGTCTTCGGAAGGGTTTTGTCCGCGTTTCTAGAATTCTCCTTCCAGAGCGGCTCCGCTGATGGGCTCAGAGCTCTGGTTCCAACAAGCCTGAGGTGTGCCTGTCGGGAGAAGCAGAAGCAGCCATGACTGCCAGGTGGGGGTCCCATCCCACCAGGCTCTGCCTGTTTGCAACACTCCCCAGGGGAGGAGGCTGAGGGAGGAGACCAAGACTGCAGGAGGCTGGGGTCTGCCCTGGGATCGGATCCCACCACATGGTCCCGGCTGAAGCAGCCTGGAAACAATTCTAAGACATAAGGACAGGCGTGCACCGTGTGTGCGTGTCCCAAGTGAAACCACAAGTGTCACGCCCACTGCATTGGAGCACAGGGGCCTTCAGAGACAGAGGCTCAGAAAGTGCTTCGGGATTAGCTTTGATTGAAGCATGACTCTCCAGTCTGGGCCCACGGGAGAAAAGTTCCTTCCTCCTGTCAACCTGCATTCCTGGAATGCTCCAGCCAGCCAAACTAATGCCTCTTTGTACCAATGAGACTGATGCCCAGAGAGGGGTAGTGACTTGCCCAAAGTCACACAGCAAATTGGTTGCAGAGCAAGGCCTGAACTCTGGGTCTCTCCTCATGCATGGCAGGTGCTCTTGCCAGGTCAGTGTCCTTCTTTGACATTGTCAGACTCCTAACCCCTGGAGCAGCCCCAGGCTCAGCAGGAGCCTGCTGAGTGCCAGCCGGTGAATGCACACCACCCCACCCTGCAGGCCACAGCAGAGGACTGCTTCCCGGCTGTGTTCAAGTGCAGACCAGGAGTGGGAGGCAGTGTCTGCAGTGGTCAGGAGTGTGGCTGCAGAGGCAGGTGGCCCTCGGTCGCATTCGGGGACTGCCTCTTTCCAGATGGGGATCTGGGGCAGTTGAGTCTCAGCGCGCGTCCTCTCCGTATTGAGCGGCTCGGCAGCGGCTCCCCCCAGGGCTGCTGGGGGTTAAAGTGACTTTAATGAGTCTGGGAACTGGCAGGAGAGCCTGTGGCGGGGGCGTGCAGGAAACGCTGGGTAAGTGTCAGGGAGGTGACAAGATGGGTGGGAGGAGCCTGGCGGGGAGGAGCCGCGTGTCCCTGGCAGTCTCAGACACACAGGGCTGGAGATCCCTGCCCTGCCCACCTTCCCAGGGACCTTCACGCCCCACGCGGCCCCCCTGCCCTGTGAGCTCTGCCCCTCTGGGGTCCTGTGGGCCCTGCGCAGTGGGCCCTGCACTCCCTCGGGCAGGAGTCTTTCCCGTCCCAATGCCCGGCCCGCTTGCTGCCCGCCCTCAGCACCCTGGCCTGCACTGGGCCTTGCTCTCTCTCTCTGTCAAATGGGTGTTAGGAGAAGTGGTTTGGAGCCCACTCGGAGCCTCTGCAGCCTCAGGGTCACCCGAGGTCCAACAACCCGCAGATGGAGAGGCCCAGGGAAGGCCTCTCCTGCCGACCTCCCATGACCCCAGCAGACACCAGGAGGGCTGGGACACAGGCCAGCTTCCTGGAGGAGGGTCGGGAGCACCGAGGGGCCAGTGCTGTGGGAGAGGCACCAGAAAGGGAGGACAGGGTGGGTGGTCAGACCACAGGCCTGGTGCCTGGGGAGGGGCGGCCACGCTTCACACGCACTTCCCGACCAATCCCCACAGCGCTGTCATTCATGTTTGATTGATGGGCCACTGGATGCTCAGCGGGGTGAGAGATGGGGTTGGAACCCACATTTGATTTAAGAGCAGAAGCTCTTCTTGGTCACCATGGAATGTGACCACAGGATTGTTGGAAATAGAATGGCAGGCTGGGCTCGGTGGCGCGTACCTGTCATCCCAGCAGCTGGGGAGGCTGAGGCAGGAGGATCACAGATCCAGCCTCAGCAACTTAGCAAGGCCCTAGGCAACTAAGCCAGATCCTGGCTCTAAATAAAAACTAAAAAGGGCTGCGATGTGGCTCAGTGGTTGTCTCTCCTGGTTCCAAAAAAAAAAACAAAAAAGTGAGTTAGAGAAGCTCATGTCTATGTCACCAAGAGCTCGCAGGGGCCGGAGTCCCCATGCCTGTGCTGGGACTTCGGGGTGTGAACACGTGCAGTCCTGAATGTATGCGTGTCATCGTCAAAGGAAGCACCTTCCCCAGCCAGGGCCCAGAAGGCCCCACTGGGAAGGACATGGCCGGCCCAGTGGTAGATGGGGCTGGGGTGAAGGCCCTGGTCACCCTGCAGCCCAGGACGTCCAGTGCTGAGGCTGTGCCTGGGCTTGTCCTCGAGGGTCCTGCCACACCTCGACTGTCCCTGGGCCCCACTGCTGCCAGGAGAGTGGCTCAGCCTGCGTGTACCAGGCCGTCCTCTCCGCTGCCCCTTGCTGCCCACCCAGCTGAGGATAGATCCTGAGGGTCACATCTGCAGATGCCCAGGGCTGCTGCCAGTGGGTGGGGAAGCCCAGCACCAGCCGGCCAGCCTGTGTCCCCACCCTGGGGCTGCCCACCTCTCTGAGCCTGGGGAAGCCTCAGAGCTGCTGAGAAGCCCAGGGGAGAGTGCCAGGCTGTGCCCACCATGGGGCTGCTTCTGTCCCCAGGTCGAGGTGATCCAGGATGTCCAGGAGGCCCTGACTGAGCCTCGGTCCCACGTGCCCCGTCCCGGGCCTGGGTGTCCCCATGTATAAGCCAATGAACTTCCGGCTGCCATTCCGAGCAGGCACAGCCGGGGCGCCTGGCTTCCTCCTCCTCGCTGGCGACACGGCAGAGCTGGGTCTCATTTGCTGGAAACCGAAGGCCATCACGCAGCGGGGAGCTAGGAGGGCAGGTATGTTTCTACGGGAGGAGGAGGAAAGGGCTTAGCTGGAGTCACTGACCAGGAAGGGACGTGACCATGACCATGACCATCTAGGGAGACAGCGGCAGGTGTGCGGGGAGGAGGGGCGGAGCTGCTGAGAGGGCGAGCACACATCTTCCCCAAGTTCACACGGGGCTGGTCCAGAGGCCCCGGAGTCCTTGACGTGAATATTCCTTCATTAGGAAAGCATTAATAGAGCACCTGCTGCATACCTGGGGCTCCAGAGGCCCCAGAGATGACAGCGCCACAGATCAGGTCTGCGGAGGAGCTGCGTGCGTGTCACAGGAAGAAGACGGCGCCCACATCTTTGTGGCTGGAGGTGCTGAAGGAGGGGCTGGGCCAGGGCTAGGACTTCAGAGGGACGCCCAGGGAAGGCGTCTCAGAAGAACAGGTAGATTCAAATGCTGGAGGTGAGAGGCAGTGACCACATGAGCAAGGGCTTGTGGGGACCCAGGTGTGGGACAGGCAGTCAAGACCATGAGCCAAGCTGCCCACTGGGGCAGAGGAGAGGTGAGACCAGAAGAGAAATCAAAACTGATGATTAAGGTCCTTTGATGCCAGGGGAAGAATGGTGAACTTTATCCACAGGCAATAGGGAGCCATGGAAGGTCATAGAGCAGAGGTGTGCTTCAGGGAATTAAAAGCAGCAGAAGCCAAGGCAGGTGAGAAGGGAGAGGGTGGGCAGGGCCTGGAGGGGGCAGGGTAAGGGGCCAGAGGGGGCAGGGTAAGGGGCCGATGGAATGGGAGGGCGCTGACTCCGGCAGGCAGAGTTGACAGACTGGGAGGGAGGTGGTGACAGGGCTTTGCCTCCCAGATCTGCCACTGCCACCAACCGCGTGGCTCAGCCAGTCCTTTCACTTCCCTGAGCCTCAGTTTCCTCCCAATGAAGTGGAAAGAAATGAAGCCACCTCGCAGGGAAGTGGGATCCTACCAGACCATCCCCGGGAAGCACTGTGAAAGCAGCGACCTTGCTTCTTTATACTTGACCTTGACTCCTATTAACCGAGGATGCCCTTCCCCTCCTGTGGAAGAGGACACTGATGCTCAAGGTCAAGTAAGCAGCTAGGATTGGCCTCGCTGGGCCTCAAATCACAGGAGAGGCAGGTTATGGCCAAATAAACCCGGGATGACTCAGAGAAGAGTCTTGATTTTAAAATATTGTTAAAGGAAAAGAGTGTTTTATGACTTTTGCATGGTGCGTTTATTAAACCCAAGCTATAAATGCGAACTAATAAGTAAAATGAGTTAAGTTAATGAAAAAATCAAGCTTCGGGATGGATCCATATTACCTAATAGCAGTCCATAAACATGAACATAAAATTTTAAAATATAAGAATGAATTGCGAAGCCAGCAGCTCAGGGAACCCACGATTTCTCTGCCTGAAAAATAAAATCTATTGATTTGAGCAGGGTTCTCATTGCTCACGAGTGGCTCTTCAGGAAGTCATAAAGGAAGGAATTATTTCCAATTGTTCACTCACAGAGGATCATGTGTATTGGATTTAAATCATCGCCCATTCCTAATTAGTACCAACCAAATTAGAATCCAAGCACGGCAGAGCTGCTGAGGCCCCTGGGGGCCTGCAGCTCAATCTCCTTGGTGCTCCAGACCCGGAGCGCGCTCAGGCAGAGTGACTTGCTTACGATCACACAGCCGGGGGAGGATCCGGGCTGGACCAGGACTCCTGCACCAAGGACGGTGCCCTGCTGTGGCCAGCGCAGCCTCTGGGGCCCGGTCATTGAATCCAGCCCCAGGGATGTGCCCGAAGGTGCCCAGCTGGCTCCTACTCCCAGCTGCTGGGGAAGAGTACCTTCAAATTCAAGCAGCCGAGGGCCAGGAGGGGAAGATGGCAAGGTTTCCAGCAGTCGTGAGACAGGAGGGGACCCTGCATGTAGGAAGCCCAGCTGGCCAGCAGCTCCATCTGGAAGGGGACATCCTGGGGGCACACCTGCCCCAGGCCAGGCCCGTCCCTCCCAGGGGAGGCTGCAGGAAACCCTGACTGGATAGGGCGTCCCCCGAGCCCCATGGAGACCACGGGGCTTCACAGGGCGCGTGCGCACACGCGTGTGTTGATGTTGAGCTTCAGCTGCACGTGATTATGAAGCAGATGTTTAATTGCTACCTGAGAGTAATTAATCAACACGATTAATACACAGCCCTACCACAACATTACTCTGCAATTACACGGAAGCGAGACCTCTCATCGCCACGGGCTTGCTAATCACCCAGCCTCGCCTGAGGACAGGTGTGACCGGCAGCTGGCTGTCCTCCTCCCCCCTGCCCTGCCCTCTTCTTGACCTTCAGGGCTGATGTCCCCACCACACAGGGTGGGGACCCCAGGCAGGTTGAGGCAGGCCAGTTTAAAACTGAGCCCAAGTGGCCATCACCCTCTCCTCTGGGCGCCTCAGCTTACAAATGCCTGTCTAGGAACAAAGGAGGCTGGCAGATGAGGGCCAGCTCTGCAGGCAGCCGCCGGAGTCCACGGGCCTCGCCAATCACCAGCTGGTGATCTCCGCCACCAAGGCAACGGGATCTCCACTTCAAAGACAGAGGTGAGAGCAATGATCTGGGACTCTAGACCGTTAACGCCCTAAGATGCACAGTGCGGACCCAGGGGATGGTCCCCTGATCCCCATCCAGCTGTCATTGCCGGTGCTTTCCCAGAGGCGGACCTGCAGCAATCCTCCCATCAGTTTCCCAAACTGCTGGGTCCCTCTTCCGTCCCCTCCCCTTGTAGCTTAGTCCCATCCGCCTGGAAACACCTCCTCACATCATCCCTACCTCTACCTGCCACCTCCATGGACCCGCTCCCCAATCCAAGCCTTCCCCTCCCTCCCCTGGCCCACAGCTGTGGCCCCCACATGGTCTCCCCGCAGCTCCTCCATTCCATCCTCTCCCCAGCAGGGACAGCAGAGCCAGGACCATGCTACTCTCCTGCTCAACAACCTTCCATAGCCTACCATTGTCTGTGCATCAAGGTCCACCTCCCCCTCTGGTTGTTAGGTCCTGAAAGGTCACTAACCCCAAGCCCCATTGTCTCTCTTGGGGCACTGGTGTAGCAGGAAGCAATGAGTGACTGATGGAGTGAATGTTTCGATAGATTCTAGAAGCATCCATGCTGTCCACACTGGGATGTCCCAGAGCACTTCATGAGCACCCAGGGCCTCCAGTACCCTGTCAGGCATGTGTGCTGGATGAATAGTGCTCCACATCTGTGGGGGTGGAGGTGGGGGAGGCACCTGGGGGGTGGGCCTGGCAGAAGGAGGAGAGGCATTCCCAGCCAGGCACCAAGGCCAGGGTGCAGGGGCCCCAACCCACATGACAGCTGCCTGAGCCAATCAGACTATTCAGGCAGAGGCGGGAGAGGAGACCGCAGGAGGTGGGTGGAGCCAGGCGGTCGGCAGAGTCTGGGTTGGATTTCTTTCTTACTCTAGTGTTGCAAAGACCAAGGTTCATCCTGCGGACGGAGCAAACCCAGGCTCCGTCCAAACCCAACCCCTGGGTGGGCAGCAGAAGCGGGGCTGGCCCTGCTGGAGGACGGGAAGCCGGGCTCCAGGGAGGCTCAGGGGAGCACGCCGGGGACAAGGCTTGCACTCAGACTGGCCACTGCCCAGTCACCCCTGCTGGCCTGCAGCTCACGACAGCTATCTGTGATAAGGCCACGAGGAGAGAAGCTTCCTTCCTCCCCGGTACGACTTCCTTGAGACCCCGTTCCCACAAGCACACACACACACACACACACACACACACACGCTCACACACAGCCATGTCTGTTTGCATTGAAGCCTAAAGTTAAAAGGTTAAGGATGCCAACCAAGTGGTAGGAAATTTTGCTCTAGCCACAGCTCTGGGGAAGCTTGGCTGTGTGTCCTGGGGAAGGTTAAATACCTCTCTGGGCTTCCACTTTTTCCTCTTTAAAATGAAAGAGGTGTCCAGTGATCCTCCCCATGGATGGGTAAAGGTGAATTGGGGAGGAATCTGGAGCTGGAACCCTGGGACTGGAATGACACGTCCCCAGGATAAAGCCAGCTGGTTCTGGCTGGGACAAGAATCAGGGTCCCTGCCTCACACCCCATTGGTGAGGGGCTGGATTTGAACCCTGGCCCCACCACTTAACTGTGTGGCCTTGAACACCTTTTGTGAACCCGAACCTCAGTTTTCTCAGCTGTAACCTGGGGATGATATTGCCTCTCCTTGCAGTTAGATGACAAGATGCAGAGAGGCCAGGACAGAGTCCGGGGAGGACAGTCTTCAGTGAGGGGAGCCAGTGCTGGCGTCACCACCACAGTGCCCTCCACATGGGAGGGGGGCTTCCTGTGGAGACCCCAGCCATCCTCAGGTCACCAGAGACCTGGGGAGTGGCTTGTCCTGGTCCTCCCAGACCCTGGCACCCGGCCCTGGAGGGACCGTTCCTGACCCCAGCCCAGCCATGCCAGGCGGAGTTGCCAGCACACCTCTGGGTAAACCCGGCCACTCTGGGGACCCTGGGGCAAGGAGCCTGCCACCAGGGGCTCCAGCCCACCTGAAATGGGCCACTCCGCACACAGAATGTGTCCACATCACTTGTAAATGACAATGGGGACGCTTCGCTCATAGGGGACAAACACCTCTGGGGAAACCAGCCTTGGCTGACCCAGGAGAGCCACGGAGGAGCTGAGCACAATGGCCTTCTCCTCTGTTGGCCTGGGGACAGGGTTATCGGGGGTCACGCAGTCCATTGCCCACGGTTAGGAGGGACGGGGCTCCAGGCCCAGGCTGGCAGGGGCGAGCCCGGTTCCTGGGGTGGCAGCAGCCAGGCTGATGCCGTCCATCCAACAGACACGGAGGGCCCTCTGTGCACTCGGCCTCAGGAGCCACTGTCCCCAGGAGTCCACGGGTCCTCCTGAGGCACCTGTGTCCTCTGCGGAAGGTCACTGACTGGAGCCCCGGGGAGGTCAGCGAGCCCTGCAGCCGGCACCTTCTCCAGAGTCCAAAGGAAGGGCTCCCGGCCTGGGGGTGCAGCAGGGCTGCGCCCTGGACCCCGTCCTGAGCGGGCACCCCAGCAGGGTCCTCTGCGGAGCCACCATAGGAGATGGGCGGGACACGACACCGAGCCCACCAGGCACAGCCCAGGAGCTGCTGCCTGCCCGCAGGTGGGATGCGGGGCTCGGCAGCCAGCTCTGTGCCTCTGTGGGGACCAGGAGGTGGGCAGCCCAGGACCTCAGCCCTGCGGGCCGCTGCTCCACCTCCTGCTGGCCACGTGGGTCTCTCCTTCCATGCTTCACGGCAAGGCCACCTCGCTTTGCTCTCTCCAGGGCTGCCGGGCCTTGGACACAGCGCTGTGGTCACAGGGTCACCCGCCCCCAGCTGTCCCCACACCTCTCTCCTAAGAGCCCCCCTGAAGGTGCCCTGCAGGGCGCTCCTCGTGACCTCCTGGAAGCCCAGCTGCAGCCCAGCCGAGGGGCTGGAGAGCAGGAGCCGTGGCTCAGGCTGATAATCCGCCCAGGGCCACCTGCACCTCCTGAGTGGCTGCACTTGAACTTGAACTCCGTTCCACCTGACTGCTGGGCCCAGCACCTGCCTCCTACTAACAAAGGGGACTTGATGTGGCTGCAGGGACAGGTGCTCCCGTCCCTGGAGACCACAGGCCTGGGGAGGCAGCACTGGAGGGACGGCGGTGGGGACTCCCGAGCCTGCTTCCTGGGGCGGGCGCCACAGTGGCCTCTTCCCCGGCGAGTCTGGGGCTCCCTCTTCTCAATGTCCCCATTGTGGCTGCTCCCGCCTCCCACCCGCCCCTCCCAGTTCCTGCTACGCGCAGACGGTGGGCCCAGCCAGGGGGCACGGGCGAGAGTGGGACTGCTCCCTGCCACCTGGTTTCCGGGCCTCTGCTGCTGGCCAGGTCCCGGCTCCACAGCAGGAGGTGTGAGGGCGAGGGCCCCAGGTGAGGCGCCCCTGGGATGCCAGCCTCCCTGGCCTTGGAAGCAGGAGGGGGACCTGCTGGATCTGCCCGACCTGGGCAGGGAGAGGGCGGAAGTCCTGAGATTTCCACTGACGGGCAGAGACGAGCCGGGCGGCACTCACCTGCCCACCCCTGCCGTCCCCAGCCTGTGGGCCTCTCCCGAGGTGCCTGCAGCCTCGCTGCCCGGCCTTCTCTTCACCTCCCTCCCATCCCTCCTGAGCTACTGTGGCTGTTGTTAGTATCATTATTATTATTATTATCATCCCCCTTTTTTGGTACTGAGGATTGAATCCGGGGCGCTCTACACGGGGCCACATCCTCAGCCCCCCCTTTTTTTTAGAGACAGGATCTCACTAAGTTGCTCAGGGCCTCACTAAGTTAGAGGCTGACTTTGAACTCGGATCCTCCTGCCTCAGCCTCCTGAGCCGTTTGAGAACACGTGTGCACCTGGCATTCTCCCCATGTTATAGAGAAAAAAACTGAGGTTCAAGGAGGCTGCGAACTTTCACGAAGTCTGACACAGAATGGCCACCGGCCAGCAGTTCCACTCAGGTCCACTCCACAGAGAGCTGAAGATGGACTGAGAAACGCCCCTGTTCTTGCCGGCATGATTCATGGAGGTGGGGATGCCCCAGATGCCACCGACACTGAGTGGAGAGACAGACACACGTGGCCCACGGACGCAGGGGACGTCATCCAGATGTCAGAAGGCCCGGAGAGCGGGTCATGGCTTGACCGAGTCCAGAGGGACGGGGGGTGAGTCAGTGCGGGGGGCTGGGAAGGGGGTCCGACCTCAGTGCTCAGGGCAAGTGCCTGGTACGGGATGGACACCGTGCTCGGGTGACATGCCACGTCCTAGATGCTACCGTGCCGGCTCCTCTAAAACGGCCAATTTCATGTTCTATAAATTTTACTTCAAGTACAAAAGAAAAAGGCGCTACAACTCAGAAGGTCAGGAGCGGGGGTAGGGGGCCCGGCTTCGCCCTGGGGTCCTTCTGGCTGCGGGGCCTATGCCCTTGCCACCGTCCTCCGTGGCCGCCCCAGGTGGTCCACCTGCCCGAGGCAGGAGAGCCGTCTCTCGGCCTCTGCTGTCGGAATCCCACCTGACCTTCCGGGGCCGCAGGTGAAAGCCCCGGTGGATCTCCCGGGAGCCGCCTTGGCCTTGGAGCCCCTCTGTCCTGCGTTCTGTCCCCCATGCCAGTGCCCACGGGCTCCTGCTGGAGTCAGCCCACAGGGAGCCCCCGCCAGCCTGAGAGTCCAGTGACATCAGGGCCGGGAGTCCCCAGCTCTGTGCTCAGTAAGTGGAGGCTGTCAAGGGTCAGGAGCCCCGCCCTGCAGAGCTCCTCAGGGGCTGGGGACAGAGGCCCAGGAGTGACCGCTGCCCTGACGGGGGTGGCAGGGCCCGCATGCCCAGGGAGCGCTGCCTTCCCGCTGGGCAGGCAGCCGTCTCCCTCCTTCCGTGTGGGCTGGTGACTGGGACTCCCTGCCTCCTGGGGGTTGGCCTGCACACACGCCAGGTGGCCTGGAGAGCCCCATACGGAGCCCACCAACAGGCCCCTGGTGGGACTGGAGACCATAGGGTCCAGGCTGGGAAGCGGGGGCCACGGACGAGCCCTCTACCTCCCTGGGCCTCAGGGTCCTCCCCTGTGAGGTGGGATAGCAAGAGCGCCCGCTGAAGTGCCTGCCCCAAAGTCAAGACCCACAACTGAGCAGTGATGTCACTCTCTCCATTTGACAGATGCGGTAACTGAGGCCCAGGAAAGTGTGGCAGCACCTACGAGGTCACAGGGTCCCCAGACTGACCCTCCACTCCCACCTCGGCGGTCCACTGTATCGGGAGATGCGCCCGGAATAGCCGTGCTGCTGGGGCGATGGGCCCGGCTCTGGCCCTGGCCGGGGCTGGCCGGCTGGGTGGATGTGGCACAGCCGTGCCCGCCCACTCACCTGCCTAACAGAATCAAGCCAGATGTCACGGAGGCTCAGAGAACAGAGATCTGGGAACAGAAGACTGGGTGGAGGAAAGAGCGCCTCCATTTCCCGGCCAGGTGGCCTGGGTAAGCCCCAGCTCCAGGGTCTGGTCCACTCCCCATTCCCACCCACCTGGCGAACTCCTATCCATCCTTCAAGACCCAATTCATATGTTACCTCCATGTGAATCTCTCCCAGAGGCAGGTGGCCACTGTTGTGCTGTCTTCCCACTACATGCTCTTCACCTCGGCAAGCTCTGTGAGGACAGAGACCGGTCTGGGTGCTCTGAGTGTCCTCCACAGTGACCACAGTGTCCTGCACATGCCGGGCAGTGAAAACTCAGTGAATCAAGAATGAGTCTCTATGACATCTCAGAGGTTGGCCACATGGACAACTCACCTGACTCTGAAGGCCCAAACAGGACCCCTTCGCCTGTGTCCCCTGTCCTGCCTGGGTCAGTCCTCGGTAGGAGTCCCCGGGTCACAGTCTCGGTACTAACTGTGTACTAACTGGCTCGAACTAATTGCTGTGCAATAAGCCACACTTGTGCCACCATGGAAGCACTTTATAGGGGAATCCTATGCATTTAAAGTATAGGTGTTGAGAATTGCAAACGCTACGTAGCGTCCACCCTGCCAAAGCGTCTCGGAAGCTTCTGGTCTGCAGTGGAGTGTGGATTATGTGAAGAGATAAGAACTTCTCTTCACTGCAGGGAACAAAGAGAAACAGCAAGTTCCCTAATCTCAGCCCTGCTTGACTGGTGCTGGCGGGACATGCTAAGGGCAGGGAGCCCGTCCTCTCTGAGTGACACCCAAAGCAGAGACAGGAGGCTTCGGGACCAGGAAATACAGCCCAGGCCCTTGACTACTCTGAGACCTTGGGCTGGTCCCTGAATCATTAGTATCAGAGAAACTCAAATTAAAAACCACAATGAGACACCACCACAGATCCCACAGTTGCTAAAAGGAAACGGCTGAGAAGGAGCTAGAACTCTGAATGGGGCTGGCAGGACCATCAAACCACACGCTCAATCTGTATGCCAGTGCCCATCAAAGCCCAAGCCATTGCTAACTCCAGTTACACACCCAAGAGAAAAGCCCATATATACCCAGAAAAGGATGTGGACCAGAATGTCCACTACGCTTTAATCATAAGCACCCCAAACAGGAAACAATATAATGTTCATCCATGGAGAACAGAAATTAATCATATATTGATACAATGGAATATTAGACTGTAATAAAAAGGACCAGCCACATGCAACAATATGAATGAATCACAAAAATCTCATGTTGAGCTAACAAAGAAAATCAGAGGAGGACAAGCCATATGATTCCACTTATAGGAAATTCAGGAACTGGCACAACTGCTTGGTGGTGATGGGAGCTAGGACAGTAGTCTCCTGGGGGACAGGGGAGGACGGGGCATTGTGGGGTGGGAGCGTTTTCTGTTGTGACCTGAGTGGTGATCGCCAACAGTATACACATTATCGAGCTGCCACTGATGATCTATGCACTTGACTGTGTAGATGCTACACCTGAACCAGAGTTAAAAGCCACCAGGCTGGAGGACAGAGCGGATGGCGCCCTCTCTAAGGCCACCAGCTCTATTATTTTATGATCCTCGGAGCCCAGGCATGACGCTCCACTCTCCTGCTGGAATTCAGGGAGCTCTGTGCTCATCCTCTTCTTCCTGCCGCCTGGCTGGTCTGGAGAGGCCTTGCCCTGGCTCACTCTCCCTCCCTGACCCTGTGTGAGTAGGCCAGCCGCCCGGGATCCCCACCCCATCTGTAAAAGGAGGCCGCACTGCCCGAGCGCAGATCCCAAGGAGAGACACAGGGAGAGGCTCCACACGTCAGAACCAGAAGGGGAAGTGAGAGCAGCCCGCGGCCGCGTCCTTGCAGGGGACAGGCAAGCTCAGGCAGGACAGGGTGTCCTCTAAGATTCAAAGTTGGCCCACGCAGGTGCCCTTCACAGGAAGGGACCTGAGAGAGCGATGGTAGAGCAAAATCCTCCTGCGGAAAGGGCAGCCAGGGTCTGACCGGGGAGGCCCAGAGCCTGCTGGCCGTGTCCCTTGTCCTCGAAGGACACAGAGGTAGCGCCTGCTCCGGCAGTTTCTCAAGGGCAGGCCCTGGACCTGGGGTCGACGTCCAAGGCCTGCTTCTGCCCCCGCGCACTGCACGCACTGACAGCCAGGCTCCCACCGCCGAGCCTCGGTTTCCCCCACAGCACAACTAAAAGGCAGAGCAGATCCCAGTTGGGAGCCTTTAACTTCTAGACATTGATCGACTCACAAATTTTTACTTCCTGAATTGAAATCCCATCATGTCCCTTCCAGTTTAAAGTCTATCTACAACATCATAATAAACTAGAATAAAGTTCAAACCCATCATCAGGTCCTTGCTGACTTCTGCTGGAACCAGTACCCCATCTCCCGCTACGCCCCAAACATATTGTTCTTCTCTCCATTCTGAAACACTTCAAACTCATTCCTGCCCCAGGACCTTTGCACACATCATTCTTTCCATTGGAACTCTCCTTCCCCAGTTCTGTATGGCTGGCTTCACCTGCTGAGGACACTGGCCTGGAGGTCCCTTCAGCAGCAACCCCTCTCCTGTTCGCTGTTGTTTTCGTTGTTCTGTTTTGCTTTTTGGGTTTTGTTTGTTTGTTTGTTTGTTTTTCCAGTCCTGGGGATTGAGACCAGGGGATTGCTACCACTGGATTATATCTCCAGCTCTTTTTTTCTTTCATTTTTGAGGCAGGTTCTCACTGAGTTGCTCCTGCTGGCCTTGAACTTGGTCTCCTCCTGCCTCAGCCTCCTGTGGAGCTGGGAGTACTGGAGTGGCCACTGCGTCCAGCTTGTTTTCCCCTCCCCCACCTTCGTACCACTAATTGCAACATGTACTCATTTGATGAACTCAGAGTGACTTTGTTTTCTGCCCTATCAGAGTGTAAGCTCCATGCAGGCAGCCACTGTCCCTGTCACCATGAAACCCTGTGACACATACACAATAGACACTCAGTGAATGGCTGTGGCTTTTCCAATCCACCCAGGCACTGCTCCAGACCCCTGGTGCCCTCAGGGGCTGATGTGAGAGTTTCCCAAAGGGGTCGGGCGCAGTGGCATATGCCTGTAATCCCTGAGACCTGGGAGGCTGAGGCAGGAGGATCGCAAGTTCAAGACCATCCTGGGCAACTTAGCAAGACTCTGTCTCAAAGTGAAAAATAAAAAAAGCTGGTGGTGTGGCTCAGTGGTAGAGCGTGCCTGGGCTCAATCCCTAGTAGCAAAAAAAAAAAAAAAAAAAAAATTCCCAAAGGGAGGCAGTGCCATGGGGGAAACCGAGGCTCAGAGTGGAAAGAGGTGTGCGTGATCATCTGCAGTGACCAGGAGCCCTGGGCTGGAGGCCATGGCCCTGTGCCCCCTGCTGGCTGCCGATCACAGGTGTGACCCGGCCTCCCGGCTGTGCTTCCTCTCCTGTCTGAACTGCAGGCTGAGTCACGACCGGGCAGGATAATGAACATGGTGTGCCAGGCAGCAGGCGGCTGGGCTGAGGTTGAAACGGAAACACAGCCTGGGGTCTGCTTGGGCCCCAGTCTTCGCCCGCCCCTCCTGGAGGCAGTGAGGAGTGTGGGGGAACCAGCCTCCAGAACCTCCCCTGGAACCTCCCCGCTCCCTGGCAGAGCGGAGGCCCTGGGGCACACAGGGCCCTTCCCTCCTTTGAACTTCGGTTTTCTAATTTGCAAAATGAGAAGAATCAATCCTCACCGGGGCTGTTAGGTGTGTTAGGGGATCATCTACAAAATGATGGGACTTTATTCTTCCCAAAGTCCTCTTTTGATGTCTCGTGAAATGAGTTCTAATTACCCAGCTCCCCCTGAGGAGGGAGGCCCAGGTGAGGCAGTGGAGAGCCCGGGCGACCTGCCCCACGCCAGGCGGGCCTCCCTGTGCAGGATGCCGCCCGCATGGGCTCCTGCAGAGCAGGCCCAGGGGATGTGGGGACAGTGCCCTGGGGAAGTCCTGGCCACAGGCTCCAGTCTCAGCTCTGCCAGGGGCCAGGCAGCCCCTAGTGTGGCCTCCAGGAGCTGCGCACAGAACACAGCCCCCGGGGAGGAGGGCCGGCCCCAGACCACGGCCACCGCCCGCCCAGCCTCTGCCCTCATGGCTGGCCCGAGCCCCCCAGCCCCTCACCACCTGCCCCCTCAGGCTCAGCCCCATGGCAGCCACAGCCCTGGCTCTGGAAAGCAAGAAGGCCAGATTCCTGGGACAGAGAAGGTGGACAGTGGGCCCTGGGTGGGCACCGGGTGGCTGGTGGAGAGACCCCTTTGGGTGGAGGGGAAAGGCGTCTGGAGGGGGTAGAAAGACCCAGCACCAGGGCCTCCGGGAGGGACAGAGCTGGACACAGAGACCCAGGAGGGAAGGACAAGGCGACATCGGGAGGGAGGCAGGCAGACAGGCTCCTCCGCTGGGCCTCACCCCGGAGAGGCTGAGGAAGGGCTTCTCTCTGCAGGGGGCAGGGGAGGAGGCCTTGGCAGAGAGAGGCCAGGCCCGGCTGGCAGGTGGCGTCCAAGCCACTAACTCTCGAATCCCGTCGGGTAAGCCGAGAGCAGAAGTGGACTAGAACCTTCCACAGGATGGTCCATGGATGGGCCGTGCGGACCCCGTGGGCAGGGCAGGCGGGCTGCCCAGCTGGAGCAGGAGCGCTGGTCCCCAGCCGGCCCTCCCTTCAGGAAGACCTGCAGTGCCATCGGGGCCTGGGGAGTGTGGCGAGGCCTGCCCACCTAGTGTCACCTGCCTGCAGATGTCGGCCACGTCTCAAGGCCTTTCCAGGGCCTCCTGGTCAGCGCGTGATTAAGTAGCTGGGCCTCTGGCCTCGCTGTGTGACTGAGTTAAACAGCCAGGCCACCTCGCTGCTCCCCAGGGCTGCCGTGGGGGAACTGACTCGCTCTGCCTCAGAACACCCCGCGTGCCACCTCCTGGCTGGGTATGTCAGGCACCCTGGAAAGGGGTCTCCCTGGGCTAGATCCAGGGGTGGGGGGGCCGACTGTGTTCCTTGGCCTGGCCCTGTCCTGCTCAAGGCCAGCAAGGGCCCGTCCAGTCTTCCTGACGGCATCCCTGACACTCCTGCCGTCCAGCTTCTCGTGGCCTCTCTGGGGAACGGGTGATTGGGATGGCACTGACACGTTCTGGGATAGTCCCCTGCCCCGGATCCCTGATGACTCCATGGACAGTCCCATTCGTCATCTAGGACTCTGTAGAGGCTCCCTGACTGAGGAGGGGCTTCCAGCCCTGTGGACCCTCCTAGGCCGTCACACCCAAGCCGCCAAGTGGCCAGCTCAGCAGCCACGGGGCCAGCAGGGCTGCTCGGAGCTCAGCACCCAGGACACAGGAGCAGATGTTGCTGGCCCAGGAAAAGATCGAAATTCAAAGCAGGGCTCACGCCAAGTGTCCAGCACTCTTCCCCCACCACGAAGTCAAAAAGCCCGTGATCAGGGACCACCTGCACACTCAGGTTCCGGGGACGAGCATTTGGGCATCTTCAGGGTCCATACTCTGCACACCCAGCACCCAGATGCTCAGCGGTCACACAGTGGACACACGCTGGTACCACTGCCCGTCGGGAAAACACAGCAGCCAGGGAAGGGCTGAGCCGGGGGGCGAGGTCAGAGCAGGGCTGCAGAGGGCTGTCTGTCCTGCAGAATCAGTCTGGCCCAGGCCTGCCACCTCAGCCAAGCATCCAGACCCCCAGGGAAGGAGTGAGAGGGACGCTTGGGAAGTAAGAGTCCAGTTCAGCTCCAAAGGACTGTGCCCTCGGGAGACCAGAGCCCTCGGGAGACCAGAGCCCTCGCCTGGGTGTGCTGTGCACCGCCAGGTCACTGTCCTAACCTCTCTGTCTCCCTTCCCCTGATGAACTGCCTGTGCACTCTCTGGCAGCAGGTGCGGAGCTTGGCAGGCTGCGGCAGCACCGCGGGGCCCCTCGGAGCCCCTCCACCTGGGCGCTCCTTCCTCAGAAGTGGCAGCGCTCATCCCCAGGGGACTTTACCTTTGGGGTACGGGAGCCAGCAGCGCCTGGAAGCTTCCATCCTCCCCTGCCCTCGGGTGGCCCTTAGCCAATGTCTGTGTGTGGGAGGATGAAAGCTCAGCCCTCTCATCAAGTCGAGGCAACGCAGAGCTGCCACGGAAACCCCCAGCGCCGTCTGCAGGCCTGTTCTTGGCCCGGCCACCCGGCTCGGCTGCCTGCCCTGCCCTGCCCTGCCCTGCCCTGCGCTGCCCTGCCCTGCCCTCGGGGAGAGGATCCGTGGTCAGTGCTCTGTCCACGATGCGTGCCTTGGGTGCCTCTGCGTTGTTAACGATGCTATTCCAGCGAATGGCAATCCTTTGAAGTGAGACCTCTGATCACCCCCATTTCTCAGATGAGGAAACTGAGGGCAGAGAAACTCAGCAAGACGTCCAAGTTGTAGGAAGAGGAGGCCGTCGGGTGGGATGTGAACCCCATGGGCCCAACCCTCACCCCATCCTCTGACCACCCACCAGCTATAGACAGGAGACCTTCTGGGGGTGTGGGGAGAGGGCAGCGGGAACCTGGTGGGGCCTCAGGTTTCATCTAAGTGCAGCCACAGGAACTAGAAAAGCCACATCGCTTGCCACCTGGGGACCCGGGACAAGCTGTTCGATCTGCAACCCTGGCCATCTTCCTCCTGGACGCTGCTTCTCCCTAACAGACCCCGCCAGGCTCCCTCCCCTGGGAACCAGCAGGGAGCCTGGCTCAGGCCCGGTTTGTTTCCTAAGCTGAGAGCAGAGGCTGCAGGGGCTGGTGGGAGCGCCGGGACCGCCAGGGCTCCCGTCCCCAACACCCCGGGGGCCATTTGTAAGGGAGAGAAGAGAATCACAAAAGACCCCTTGCCCCTGGCCATCTCAGGGTTCCTGCCTCGGTTTAAGCTGATCCTGGGCCTCTGGTGGCTGGGCAGGGGGCCAGCAGCAGTGAAATGACCCCCACAGTGGCCACCATTTTTAGAGGGAAGCCTGTCCAGCGTCCTTCACCTGCCCGGCAGGCTCCTTTGGGTGGGCGGCTGCGGAGCTGGGCTAATTGCAGGGATGCGGGGTCTGTTCCCTGCCCAGGCCCCCAGACCCCCAGCCTCCCAGGGAACTTTCAGGAGGCAAGGAAGAGGCCCAGGTGAGGCATGTGTTGGCGGAAGTGCTGGCAGCCTCCCCCTCTGGAAGGAGGGCCTGAGTGGGAGGTCAGGAATGCCTTCCTGGAGGAGGGACTAGGGAAAGTCCTCTGCCCGGAGGCAGCCAGAGACCAAGGAGAGATGAGAGCCATCCCCTGCCACAAGCCTGCTCAGGGCCTGGGGCTTGGACCAACCCAAGAAGGTGGCCTATCATTGTGCTTTATAGATGAAGGTTAGTCCCTCCGAAGGCTCAGAGAGGTTAAGTTACTTGCCCAAGGTCACTAAGCCAATAGGAGGAAAGTTAGATATTTGAAGCCAGGTACATGAGGCCACCCAGGACCTGATCTGTTCCCTGAGTCCAGGACAGCTGACCCCGAGGTGGACCCAAGGGGCAGGCTGTGGCAGGAGGCAGGAGTCCTAGAGGAGGTGTCTTCCAAATGTGGAAGCTTCCGGCAGGCAGAAGAGGGAGGAAGGGTTTTGGGTGGAGGGCAGCATGTCCTCAAAGGCTCAGAGAGGGAGTGCAGGGTGGCGTCAGGGCCCAGCCTCCTCTGACAGAAGTCCCAGGGGCGTTGGTGGAAAGCGAGGTGCCCAGGATATCAAGGACACTCAGAACCATCCTCTTGAGACCAGTGGAGACTGGCAGTGACAGCCACCAGTGAGCGTCCCTGAGAGAGTGAAGGAGCCAGAGAGAACGGTCCCTCCAGGGACAGGGTGGTTTTGGGGAAAGGACCAGGTTGTTCCAGGCTTTGCACCGTGGGGAGAGGAGCTCAGGGTTGGGAAGGCCCTTTGGGGGGTGGGCTCTGAGGGTCCTGGTAGAGCTGGGCTGGGGAGGGTCAAAGAAAGGGGCAGCCGAGGACAAGGCGAGGTGGCCCTCCCTGGGGAGGAAAACCTGCAGGGACAGGCTCCATGTGGCCTGCACGGGTGTGGTGGGACACCGGATCCGTGGGTGAGACGGTCAGCGTGTGGGAGGGAGGACAGGCAGAGGCCGAGTCCTCGGGCTCTTTGTCCTCTGCCCTCATCTGACGGGGGCAGTATGAGGGTGCCTGTCACCAGGTGGGGAATCGGAGGTGACAGTGACGTGGTCTTGGTGCTGGGTCAGGGCCAGCATCTGCCGGACACGCAGCGGGGGAAGCAGAGCCTCCTCCTCGCTCCCCTCCCCACCCTCTGTGGTCCTGAATCCCTGAAAGCCGAGATGTTCAAGGTCAAGTTCAAGGTGACGCTCCCCCTCTGCACCCTGAGGCCAGGCGTGCCTCTCTTGGCTTGCCGCTCGCCATTAGAGGGTCAGCCCCAGCAGGGCAGGGACCTTGCCCCTTGTTTCTCCAGTACATGGAGAATTGCCCAGCTCAGAGTGGACAGACACAGCATTTGTGAACAAATGAAGAGGTGAGTAGGCGAGTGGGTGGCCCCGACGTGCTGCCTACACGGGCTTCCCCAGTGGATCAGGGAGGGGCCGGGACAGTAGCAGGCGCTGCACGTCTGGGCTGGCTCCTTGGATGAGCTTATTCAAGGTCAAGTCCTGGTTCCACTGGGGCTTGGGCAGGCTGTGTGGGGGGCGGGGGGTCTGAAAGCACTAGACAGAGACCCTAATGGCACTTGGCAGCCGCAGTGTACCATGAAGTCCTGACGTCTTTGAGGGGTCACCTTTTGTCTGAGTCTGGAGCTCTGAGGCAGCCTTCCAACAGGTCTGCTGGGGCAGGACAGGTGGGGGTTCCCAGAGGCCTCACCTGCTCTCCTGCTTCCCATGCCTAAGCCAGAGGGGAAGGCCCGTGCCAAGCCCACGGCAGCTCCGTTGGCCTAACCCAGCAATGGCCAGGGGGTGTTTCTGAAAACTGTGAATTGGATTGGCAGTATTTAGCAACTAGGAAACAACTCCTTAAACTTCTGAGTTTCTAACTTTTTTCCAAGCATATCAGAAGCTCTCAAAATACTGAGGCTGAAAAACAACTCCTCCCTTTAGATGGCGTCCGTGTTGGAGTTGGCCACAGTCCCCACCACTCCCTGGTGCCTCCCAGACGATGAAGCCATGGTTTATATGCCTATGAGCACAGACCCTGGATGCTGGGGGCTTGTCCGTCTGTCTGTTTTTCACTCAACTTATTTGTGTTGGCCTCTGGGCCCAATGGAGACATGAGTGACCCCTGGTCTAAGTCCCCCTTGCCTGCGTCCCCAGATATGTGTCTAAGAAGCCAGGGTGGCCAAAATGTGGTTGGTACCCAGTTGATACTTGATTGACATTTCCCTACTCCCTTTCCTGTCCTGCCAAATGGTTCAGCCATTCATCCTCTAATCCACAAATGGACATGGAGCTGCGCTGTCCTGGGAGTAGAAGTGAGGCTGAGGGTTGGGGTTTGCGCTTCCAGTGAAGTGGTGGCCCAGGGCGCTGAGAAAGACATGACTGATCCAGATGGCACATTTCAAAATGTGTGGGCTATAAAACAATAAGATACTGAGATACACCTACTAAGATGGCTAAAATCCCCAAACAGATAATGCCAAGTGCTGATAAGGATGTGGAACACCAGGACTCTCACCGCTGGTGGGAACAAAAAACGGTGCATCTGGCAGCTTCTTCCAAAACTAAACCTGTATTACCACACAGTCCAACAACTGTGCTCCCTGATCGTTACTCAGATGAGCCAAAGCTTGCATCTCCACAAAAACCTACAGGCTAGCATTTACAGCATTTTCATACACAATTGCCAAAAACTCAAAGCCATTGAGATGGCCTTCAATGTCCTAATGGATGTACGAACATTTACACAATGAACATCATTATTCAGTGATGAAAAGAGATGAGTTAGCCACAGGAAAAGACACAGAGGAACTGTCAATGCAGATTGCATAGTGAGAGAGGCCCGTGTGAAAAGGCGCATACTATGCAATTCCGATTATAGGACATTTTGGAAGAAGCAGAATGATGGGAGATGGGAAAAAGACCAGGGGTTCCAACATCATTCCTAATGGAGAAAAACTGAAAGCATTCCCTTTAAAAACTGGAACAAGACAGGGATGCCCACTGTCACCACTTCTGTTCAACATTGTGCTTGAAACACTAGCCAGAGCAATTGGACAGACCACAGAAATTAAAGGAATGCGGGTAGGAAAAGAAGAACTCAAGCTGTCACAATTTGCCAATGACGTGATTCTATATTTAGAGGAGCCAAAAAACTCCACCAGAAAACTTCTAGGCCTACTAAATGAATTCAGCAGGATATAAAATAAACACACATAAATCTAATGCATTTCTATACATAAGCGATAAATCATCTGAAAGAGAAATGAGGAAAACAACTCCGTTCACAATAGCCTCAAAAAAATAAAATAAAATAAAATACATGGGAATCAATCTAACAAAAGAGGTGAAAGAACTCTACAATGAGAACTACAGAACACTAAAGAAAGAAATTGAGGAAGACCTTAGAAGATGGAAAGATCTCCTGTGTTCTTGAATCAGCAGAATTAATATAATCAAAATGGCCGTACTTCCAAAGGCACTATACAGATTTAACACAATTCCAATTAAAATCCCAATGACATTCCTCATAGAAATAGAGAAAGCAATCATGAAATTCATATGGAAGAACCGAAGACCCAGAATAGCCAAAGCAATCCTGGGCAGGAAGAATGATGCAGGAGGTATCACAACACCAGACCTCCAACTATACTACAGAGCAATAGTAACAAAAACAGCATGGTATTGGCACCAAAATAGACAGGTAGATCAATGGTACAGAATAGAGGACATAGAGACAAACCCACATAAATACAGGTATCTCATACTTGACAAAGGAGGCAAAAACATGCAATGGAGAAAAGACAGCCTCTTCAACAAATGGTGCTGGCAAAACTGGAAATCCATATGCAATAAAATGAAATTAAACCCATATCTCTCACCCTGTACAAAACTCAACTCAAAATGGATCAAGGATCTAGGAATTAGACCTGAGACCCTTCACCAAATAGA
Organism: Glaucomys volans; assembly: GCA_020662805.1. Classification (NCBI taxonomy): domain Eukaryota; kingdom Metazoa; phylum Chordata; class Mammalia; order Rodentia; family Sciuridae; genus Glaucomys; species Glaucomys volans. Next base: position 701,707 of record JAJEJO010000801.1, on the reverse strand, counting down.
AGAAAAAGTAGGTCCAAATCTTCATCATGTTGGCTTAGGACTGGACTTCCTTTAATAGGACCCCCAGAGTGCAAGAAATAAAAGCAAGAATTAATAAATAGGATGAATTCAAACTAAAAAGTTTTTTCTCAGCAAAGGAAACTATCAAGAATATGAAAAGAGCCTACAGAGTGGGAGAAAATCTTTTCCACATGCACTTCAGACAGAGCACTGATCTCCAAAATTCATAAAGAACTTGAAAAACTTTACACCAAAAACACACAAAAAAACAATCAATCAGTGGGCTAAGGAACTGGGCAGACACTTCACAGAAGATGATATACAGGTGATCAACAAATATATGAAAAAGTGCTCATTATCTCTAGTAATTAGAGGAATGTAAATTAAAACCACCCTTAGATTTTATCTAACCCTTATTAGAATGGCTATTATCGGGAACACAAGTAATAGTAAGTGTTGGCGTGGATGTGGGGAAAAAGGCACACTCATACATTGTTGGTGGAGTTGCAAATTGGTGCAATCACTCTGGAAAGCAGTATGGAGATTTCTCAAAAAACTTGGAATGGACCCACCATTTGACTCAGCTATCCCACTCCTTGGCCCAAAGGACTTAAAATCAGCATACTACAGTGATGCAAACACATCAATGTTCATAGCTGCTTAATTCATAATGACTGGATTGTGGAACCAACCTAGGTGCCCTTCAATTGATGAATGGATAAAGAGAATGTGGTATATTTACACAATGAAATATTACTCAGCCATAAAGAAGAATAAAATTATGGCATTTGCTGGTAAACAGATGGAGTTGGAGAATATCATGCTAAGTGAAATAAGCCAAGCCCAAAAAACCAAAAACCAAATGTTTTCTCTGATAAACAGATGATGATACATCATGGGGGTTGGGGGGGGGGACAAGGGAAGAATGGAGGAACTTTGGATGGTGTAGAGGAAAATAGGGCAGGAGGGGTAGAGGAAGAAGAATAAAGCTAAATGTCCTGTCATCCTAGTATGTACATAGTCAAGTTCTCAGATTCCTTTCATTGAATAAACATTTAATTTAGAACAAACAAAAAAACCCCAGGGGTTTCCGAGGGCCTGGGGGAGAGAGGGAGAAGCCAGGGAGAAGAGCGTGGAGGGTTTGGGGAACAGTTGACGTGTTTGGTGCTGGACGGTAACAGGGAGCGCATGTCGTTGCACATTTGGAACAAACACCACAAAGCCGCACCCTAGTGTGGACTTGGACTTCGGTTAATACTAATGCATCAGATGCAGTTCAAACCAGGTGCTGAGCCAGCACGTGCCTGTGATCCCAGCTACTCAGAGGGTCCAGGCAGGAGGACCGCACGTCCAAGGCCCCCGAGCACCTCAGCAAGACCCCGTCTCAAAAAATGAAAAGGGCTGGGATGTGACCAGCAGCAGTGGCCCTGGCTTCCCATCCCCAGCACAGAGAAAGAAAAAAGTTCAATTGTGACAAACGCCTCACCGTGATGGAAGGTGTTCTGAACGGTGTGTTTACCTGAGTTCTGCCCTAACAAGTGCGCCGCAATAACAGGGAAGTAG
>JAJEJO010000801.1:656691-693229 GCA_020662805.1 Glaucomys volans | reverse complement strand
CCCCCTCCCCAGGTCCCATCATGGCCAGTTCTCCTAGCACCTGTCTGAGTGTCCCTGAACACACCTCGGGACGGGCGGACTCCATCCTCGGGTCCGGACCCCACCCGGACGCCAGGTGCCCCTGTGCCTCAGAGACTAGTGAGCGAGCCAGAGGCTCCTAAGCTGGTCTGAGAGGGTGACAGGGGAAGGCCCATGAAGCTTGCTCAGGGACAGGACACATGCCAGTTGGCTATGAGAAACTGATCTGAACTTGTGGGGCCCAGGTGGGTCAAGGTCAAGGTCAAGATCAAGATGAGTCAGCAGACCTCACTGGTCAAGTTTGAGAGGGCAACAAACCAACCCAGGGAGCCTGACCAGAGAGGCAGAAGTGTTCTTGGCACCACAAGCTGGTAGGAAATCCACTTTTACCCCTGGGATTTCCGACTCTGGGGTACCAGGTCAGGAGGGATGTGAGAGACCACCTAGGCCACCCGCAACTGGGGAAACAGCCTGAGTGGGAAAATCAGGCCATGCTTTGATTTATTTATTTATTTGGTGCTGGGGATTGAACCCAGGGGTACTCCATCACTGAGCCACATACCAGCCCTATTTTGTATTTTATTTAGAGGCAGGGTCTCACTGAGTTGCTTAGGGCCTTGCTAAGTTGCTGAGGCTGGCTCTGAGCTTGCAATCCTCCTTCCTCGGCCTCCCAAGCTGCTGGGATTACAGGTGGGCGCCACCACACCTGGCCCAGGCCATGCGTTTTTAATAGCAGAACTAGGGCCTGGGGCTTCTCTAAAGATGCCACATGGGGCTGGGGTGCCGCTGGGTGGCAGAGTGCTGGCCCAGCACCTGTGAGGCTCTGAGTTGCATCCCCTGTACTGAAGGAAAATCACAGGCTAATGCAGGATCCGCTATAGCGTATATTATTTCAATGTTAATAGCCTTTGCTAAACAGTGTCTGGCACATAAAACAAGGTCAATAAACAACAGCTCCCTCCTCCCCGTGCCTTCTCCTCTGAGGATGAGTCGGCAGTGGTGCCTGTTTCCCAGCCCTGGGGGCCTGGCAGGGGATACCGGAGAATGTTGGGGGGGCTCCAGTTTTCTCTGGGTGAAGCAGACACGGCCTTCCCTCTTGCTTCTCAGAGGAGAAGAGCAGAGAGCCAGGTCTCGGATACATGCCCTGCCCGTCCTGCTCAGAGAGCACAAGCGGGCAGCAGGGAGGGGGCCCTCCGATGCTCTGGCAGCCACTGAGCTAGGCCAGGAAATCCTCCAGCCCTGGGCCCTGGCTCTCCCTGGCTCAGTGCTGAGGACAGAGGAAGGTGAGGGTCAGTGCCTTAGGAGGGCTGCGTCCTGGAGGATGTATAGAAATAGTGTCCCGGGCCCAGGGAGGCCTGCCGGAGGGAAATGGGCCTTCCGGCCATTCAGCATCTGCTTCGCCCCAGCCAAGTTCAACCACCCCCTGGCCCTCTGAGCACACCTGAGCTTGCGAGTGTAGGAATCCCGACTCGCAGGCTGGGCCCTGCCGTCGAGCCTCCACCTGCTCAGGGCTGAAGGTGCAGACACGAGCATTCTACCTGGGAAGGTCCCCTGTCCCTGGACGGGGCTCTCTGCTCTGGGCCTCCCCTCTCTGGCCTTAGACTTCCCAGGGACAAGCAGGAATAACCACGGTGACCTCTGCAGACCATGGTCCACCAGGGGTTAAAGGAAACCACGCTGGGAAAGGGTTTGGACCCAGAGTCAGGTGGCCTGCTTGAGGTTTTGGCTCCAGGGACCTCGAGCCCAGCTGTGAAGGAGAACAGAGGGGACAGTTCGCACTGCGTGTGGCACACAGTGAGCAGACACCCCTGCTGCGACCTCCCCTGGGCAGAGTGGCTGCCCACCCTGGACCTGACCGAACGGCCTGCTTTGGCCAATAGGACATCAGAGCGGGGCAGGGGCATCCATGCGGCTGGGAGGGCCCACTCACCTCTGGTCAATCGCTGTGTGAAGAGGCCTCAGCAGCCACGGTCCCCTCAGCCCCTGGGCCCTATGATAAACATTTGTAGAACAGACCAGGGGCCCAGGCAGCTGCTGGTCCCAGGGGAGGAGAGACACAGGGATCAGACTCAAAGCCAAGCTACAGCCAGAGCCTGGGGTCCGAGGCCAGGGTCCAGGCCAGGACAGCCAAGCTGAAGCCCAACTACAGCCCTTGAACGTGAGATTAAATGGTGCTAGAAGCCAGAGTCATGCGGCATGATTTTGGTGATAACTAAGGTAAATTGTACTTCATGAAGGAGAGGAGGACGGACCTGCTCAGGCTCACAAACTCAGGGCTGGGAGGGCCTTGGGAGCTCTTGGGGTCCCTCCAACACCCGGCCTGGGGACATTTGGAGCTAAAGTTACACTCCCAGTAAGGCTGCACTCACTTTGAAGTGTCAGCAGACTCCACTGGAGTCAGGGAGGCCAGGGGAGCGCAGGAGGGGACAGGAGAAGCGTCTGGGCACTGCCCCATGATCCTCAGGGCACAGTCCACCTTTCCTGCCAGACCGGGGGCCCCATCCGTCAGCCCTTGGCAGGGCCCATTCCCGGTTTGTACTCCCAGTTGGCAGACCTGCTCTGGAGGCTCTGGAAGTTTTCCGAGAATGGACGGAGGGAGGGATGAATGAATGAGCGAGGGATCTGCTGCCACTCCCTGGGGACCCAGCCATCCTCGGTGGCCCGGACTGACCTAGCCATGGTGCACGGCATGAAGCAGACTCCAGGTACTGAGCGTCCAGCTGCCTCCTGTTCAGAGCCTCAGTCTCCACATCTGTAAAGTGGGACTCGGGACCAGACGGCGCCCTCCGAAGTGTGCAGGCAAGGGTCCCACCTCTGCCCTGCAGCTGCAGCTTTCAAATAAGCAAAGGGCTGAGCTGCAGACGGGAGAGAGTTGGTGTGCGATGGGAAGGAGTTGTCCCCAGACGCAGGTGTCAGTCCTGACTTCTTAAATCATTTCATTGGTAAAGGAAGCGCCATCTGGGGAGCAGCACTGAGCAATGAAGAATCCCCCGCCCGAGGACGCCTCTTTGGCTTTGTCATTGCTTTGCTTTTCCTGTTTTGGATTTCCTTTGAACCAGTGGTTTTGCTGCTTTGTAAAGTTTGATGGTCTCCAAAGGAACTGTCTCCGGGGTCCCATTCCCAGGGTCTCCGGCTGCTCTGACTTCTCTCCAGCTCTGGGCATGGTTGGATCCCCAGCTTAGAGAGGACCCAGGAGGACTCTGCCCACTCAGTCCTCGGTGCTGGAGTGACAGTGGCCACCGACCTCTGGCCCCTGCACTCCTCCTGGCCACTCTGCTGGGTCTTGTGCATCTTGCAAAATCACCGCCCCTGCAGTGCGTCCGCTCCGACGTGCCAATCACGGGAAGAGCGTGTTTGCCAGGCATGTAGCTGGGACCCTGTGCTGGCAGTGTTCATATGGTCCCCATTTTTAGCCTCATTCCACAAGGAGAGGCACAAAGCCAGCTCTCAGAGGTCCTTCTCCAGCACCGCCTGCGGAGCGGAAATTTCAAAAGCCCTTTGGCAGCCGCGCCCAAACTTGAGAAAAGCGTTAAGTTCAATTTACTCAGCCTGTGCGCGAGACTGCTGTGTGGTGACCGGGCACGCCGCCGCAGGCTCTTGTACATTTCGTCTCAGCCTCACAAAGACAAATATGTATGATGATCCCCAGTTGCCCCACAGTTCAGAGAGGTTCTGTGACCTACCGAGAACACACAGTAAGCAATATGCCTAGAAGAGGACCCACATCCAAAGTGAAGCTCTTCTTTGTGTGTGTCCCCAGGTCATGGCCTATGGTCTCTGCCCACAGGTGTTCAGCTGGCCTTTCTCTGCTCTGGGTCAGCTTGGCTGGGCACCTTCTTGCAGGAGAAGGAAGGCTGCTGAGACCAGAAGTGAATGATCCCTGCTGCAGAAAGCTATGGCTACCTGTTGGGAACATCCTGCAGGTCGCTGTGAGGTGAGGGGTGTGTGGAGCCCCGGAGGAGCAGCCGGTGCTGAGGAGCAGCACAGAGAGAGGCAGGGCTCCATCAGCAGCTGTGACTCACATGCTGAGGGTCCGTTTCTGCCCAGAGAAAGATTAGGAGTGTGTGTGTGTGTGTGTGTGCGCGTGTGTGTGCGTGTGTGCGTGCCCACAGACCTCAACATTCCAAGGAACCGAAGAGCCCCACTGGAGTCCGGCAGCAGTGGCACAGACTGGGGCTGTCCCTGGCGTTCCCCACCCACAGCACACCCGAGGCTAAGAACCCGCAGCCCTGGCCCCGTGAAGCTGGTCTGTGGGGTGCAGATGCCCTTCGGGATGGGGTGCGGGGCAGCCCCTCAGTCACCGGCTGAGCCCCCACCTCCCTGTGGCTTCCTTGCCATCTCTTTGACAAGAGAGTGGCTAGTTCTGCAGGGCACAAGAGCCAAAGCCACTCAGCTCCTCCACCGAGGACAGATCCTCACTTCCAGCCCAAGCTTGGCTCTCGCCCTTGGCCTGGGTCATGAAGCACCATTAGATTTCACCCTTAGCGCGTGTGCATGCATGTGAATGTGAATGTGCACGTGCGCACACACACACACCCTGCCCCAGGACACCCGGGGGCCTGTCAGCCTCAAGCCTTGCTGCCCTGCCTCTGCCCATGCTGGGCCCTGGGAACCCCAGCCCCATCTTCCCTATCAGGCCAATTTTTAATCGTCCTCAAAGAACCAGTTATGGGGCAGAGGTCTGTGAAAATAGGTCCACACCCCACATGGGACAGTACCACTCCCACCCCTGCTGCTCACGGAACCCCCATGTGGCACCTGTCATCCCACGGACAGCAGAGGAGCCCTTCAGTTTGATCAACTACATTGATCAAAGAGAATGACATTGAACACAGAGAATGTCTATCACATGCAGGAGGGAAGGAGAGGGACAATGGCCACAGAACTGAGCCATACCACACTAAGCATATCACAAATTCAAGTTAGCATCATCATTACTGCGGCTGCAATAGAAAACCCAAGGCCCAGAGTAGTTAAGACATTTGTCCAAGGCCACACAGCCAAGAAGTGGCCAAGTTGATATATGGACCCAGGCCTGCAGATCTGCAAAGTGCATGTTCTTTGCCCTGGTTGGGCAAACTTGGCCATGGGGAACAACAGATGCCCCTCAGCTTGGGGGTCTCACCTGGTGGAGAGCTGGGAGACTTGTTTGTGAAGTGAAGAGGGAAGCCTGAGCCCATTTCCACCCAGGCACAGTATGAAGAAGTGGTGGTGGCAGTGCACAGGATTGCTGGTCCTGCCTGCTTGGAGGGTTGACTGGGACATCTGTAGTCCTGGGAGGAAGTTGACCTTCCTGTTCTCCTCCTGGGCTCCTCATTTCACCCGGTGGCTGCCCTCTTCCTTAGGGAGCCTTTCAGCCCATTCACCCTGCTCTGACTCACTGAGCAAGGACCTGCAGAGCCCCAGCTGCACACAGAGCTAAGCAGAACACAGAGGCTGTAGCTCAGTGGTAGAGCCCTTGCCCCGCACGCGTGAGGCCTGAGTCCAATCCAAAACATACAAGATCAGTGCAGCAGCACGAGTCGTTGAGGGGCTATCACCCGACGGCTAGTTGTGTGAGTATTTCAGCTGCTATTTCCCAGGCTCACCATGGAGCATGTCTCTCCCCAACCCCGCCTTCTTCTCCCATCCATTGAATGGCACCCAGTGCCTAATGGAGATAGTCAAAAAGAAATGTCAGAGTACGTCATTAAACACCAACAGAGATGCATCTCCCAGCTGGACGGCAGCTAGTGGAAAGGCCGTGGCTACCCGGCCGGGAGACACAGGCGTGTGTGTGTGAACAATCATGGACCCAGGAGGGGGAGGGCGTCGGCGGCGTTCACTGAGCAGGAAAACTGTCATTATTTGGGATGAGACAGATATTAACCAACTTCTTTAATCATAAAACCTGCTGGGTAATTTGAAGAAATGATAGGCCTGCTTCTGCCTGTTCTTTCCGAGTTAGGCAGCACACACTCAGGGGAGTGGAAACAGGCGCTGAATCACAGCAGCACTGTTCACAGGAACAAGGGACAGCGTCTCCTCACAGGGAAAGATCACCCGGCCCTGAAAGGGAACGGAGTTCTGCCCCCTGCTGCAGCCTGACAGTCCCCAAGAACGTGATGCTGGGTGACGGAAGCCAGACGCTCTGGAGCAATGGAGACGGTTCAGAACCAGAGATGGGGACCAAACCAAATGCTGCTCAGCTGTTCACTTGAAAGTGCTTAATTTTATGTGGCATGAACTTATCCATTCACCTCAGTGAATATTACTGTTGTTGTTATTATTATTATTATTATTATTATTATTATTATTATTATTATTTAGCACCGGGGACTGAACCCGGGTGCTCTACCCAGGGGTGCTTTACCACTGAGCCACAACCCCAGCCCTTTTTATTTTTTATTTCAAGACTGCGTCTTGCTTAGTTACTTAGGGCCTCACTAAGTTGCTGAGGCTGGCCTCAAACTTGTGATCCTTCTGCCTCAGCCTCCGAGTCACTGGGACTCCAGGTGTGCACCACTGCACGGGCTCAATGGATTATCTTTGAAAACAGAAAACTTCTGGTGACACGAAGGTGACAGCTGATGCGGGTGCAGGCTCCGGGCGTGTAGGGAATGTGGCTCCCTCTTGCCTTATCTCTCTTTCACACTGACCAGGGCGTTCATTTTTGTACACTCTCAGCCTCAGTGTCCCCTCTGTCAAGAAGGGTCTCCCAGGTGATGTGATAATGCAGCGGCACTCACTGGCAAAGTGAGGTTGACGACGTCAGCTGGAACCTGGGGTCCGGGGAAGTCGGTGGCAGGGCCAGAGTCCAGGTGCGGCTGCCCTAAGCCTGAGGCCCCAGCTCTCTCTCCACCCCATTCAGAGAGGCTGGCAGGCAGCGCCACATCAACACGCCAAGCCCCTCAGGACTAGGGGACCCGCCTCCAGGCCTACTTGGCGTCCGGCACCAAGCGAGACGCTGTCTTTCTGCCCCTCTTGGCACCACCTGCCACGTCTCTGCGGCTGAGCTGCCCTCTGACTCCTGGCACCCCCAGACGTGCCCGCCCCCCAAGGGAACTTCAGCTTCAACGTCGCCTGTCACGGGAGCATCACTGGCTGTCTCTAAGTGCCAAGGGCCACGCCAGTGCCTAGGGATGTGGAGCTGTATACGCTCGGACCCCAGCGTCAGGGAACTCACAATAGACACAAAGGGGAGGAGAAAGGAGGACTCCCCATGTGGCCACGTCAGTGACAGACACCTGCCAGGTGCAGGATGGGAATCCTGGGAAATCGGGATCACGCGGGGCTAAGAGGGCAGACTCAGGTTCTATTCCTGCTCTACCACAGCCAGGCTGTGTGGCCTTGGGAAGTCCCAGACCTCTCTGTGCCTCAATTAGAATATGAGGCAAATGGTCTCTGCCTCAAAGGGTGGTGCCCGGGATTAAACATCTCAGGGCATGAGGGGACCCACTGCCACACAAGCACGGCTGGCTCTGACCTTGGTCTCTGGGGAAGTACAGCCAGGAAAGGAGTTCAAGGACACCTGGCGGGGCTGGGGTGGAGCTCAGGGGCAGAGCACTTGCCTAGCATGTGCAAGGCCCTGGGTTCTGTCCCCAGCACCCCAGGACCAGGATGCTTGTGAGCCCTGCAGACCCGAGTGCCAGAGCATCAGAGGCCTGCTTTTAGAAGCCCGTGGCCACTGGTAAGGACTGTCAGCACTTGTCACCAACCCTGGTGAGGGAGAGGGAACCCGGGGACCGTCCACACATCCAGACCCGCCGGGAAGTGAGAGTATCAATTTCCAGGAAATGTCGAATTAGATCCTCTTCCCTGTGGCTGCCAGAGCCCGGGAGTCATTTCACGTTCCAATTGCTTTGTCATCAGGGAGACTGCCCCCCTGCCCTCCCCCACAGCCTCTGCCCCCTGCAAGGGGAACTGAGAGCAAGCCAGGGGTGCCGGGGCCCAGCCCGGGGCCCTCGTCTGCACTTGGCTGCTCATTCACGGGCCTAGGATTTCTGGTTATTTCCCGTCTCCTCCCCTGGGCCAGGTCGGCCATCACCACGGCTGTCCTGTGAATCCAGGCTCAGAAACCCACACCCAGGCCGGAGGAAGAGGAGGGAGGGTGCCAGCCTCTCTCGGCCTCTGCTGCCTCCACCTCCTGAGCAAGTCACTTCACCTCTCTGAGCCTCGTGCCCTCCTCTGTAAGATGGCAGCAATGTCACTTTCCTCAGGGGACCTTGCAGGGGCAATAGACATCCCTATGAAGCACCCGACACATGGATAGGGAAAAGCAAAGTTCAGTTCCAGATTCTGTCAACAGTACCTCCTCCCGGCCCCATCCTGAACCAGACCTGAGGGGCCAGCATTCCAGGGGATCCCCCTGCCTGGGACCAAGCCGGCCCCACAGGGCCCCCTCCCTCCAGCAGTGTCTGTCCCCATCCCGCTGCAGGCAATTCTGATCCAAGAGCCACCTCCAGCCACATCAGCTCCCAACGCCACAGGGATGGCCCTCTTGCTCCGGGGGCTCTGCCCACCCCCTTACAGAGGGCACTGGGTTTGAAGGCACCAGGACACGTGTCTCAGGTGAGCAGCCTGGGGAGCAGCAGAGCAGAGACTGGAACCCAGGCATGAGGCAAGGCTCTGGAGTGCCAGGAGTGAGGTGGCAGTGTCACCCAAGGTGAGTGGCGCCTCCCCGCTGCCTGCCGCCTTCAGACCTGTCACCCAGACCCACCTGCGCCATTCTTAAGGGAATGGCTTTCTTTCAAATGACTTGAAGCAACTCGTTCCCTGTAAACTCGCCTGTCCTCAGTGACACTCTCTGGAAACCAAGGGTTTGAGGTACTAAATATACTCCATCAGATACTCACTCAAGTGACTCCATAACCATCAAACGGAGCGTTCCAGCTCTGTGAGTCCCACCTAAAATCGTCTGACATGCCACATGCCGCGGATCGCTGATGCACTTCCTCCGCTCGGGAGGTGTCGGAGGAACCAGCCTCCCCAAGTTCTGTTTGATGAGGATCTGCCAAGGGCTTCTTAGATTATTCAGCCCGTGTTCCAACAATCGCTGGAGACAGTCTTGGGCAGGAGAAGCTCCGAGACAAGCTGCACTTTCATAGTGGAGTGACTGATATCAAAAGCGCAGCTTCCACGATTCTCTTGAGACATCTGAGCAAGTTCAAAGGTATCGGATGCAAACGCCCCAGGTGCTGTCCTGAGGCAGTGATGCTGCTTGGAAAGAGCCCTGGCTTTCCCGTCTCGGCCTCGGCTCCTCATAGACCAAGCCCGGTGCACTGTAGGGAGGTGTGTTAGGAATGAGACTGGCGCCCCCAAACAGGGCCTTAGTCATCTCGATGGGCCCCTCCGCCAGCCCTCTGTACCCAACAGGCATTTAATAATTGTTGATAAATTGCATATGTTCAACTTCATAATATATGACAATGCTTGACAGGAGGAAGGTGACCCAGACTGAATGCCCCACCCCCCAACCCGTATCCATGCAAAATCTCTGGCTGTGACCTTATTTGGAAAAAGAGTCTGTGCAGATGTGGCTGAGGATGAGGTCATATTGAACGAGGACGGGCCATAAATCCAACGACAGTGTCCTCACAGGAGAGGAGGACAGAGAGAGATGGACGCACAGTGGAAGATGGCCATGCGGTCACAGTGACCAAACTCCACGTCAAGGACCATCAAGGATGGCGGGCCACCGTCCAAAGCTGGGGGAGGCTAGGAAGGAGGCCCCACCCCTGCCCAGGACCACAGAGGGAGCCTGGCCCTGCATGCACCTGGGTTTCACACTCCTGGCCCCAGAACTGGGAGAGGTCGCCCTCGTTTTGCCTTAAACTCTGGGGTGAGGTCACTTGTTACAGCAGCCCTGGAATCTGATACAAGTACGGAGGCCCAGAGGGACCACACGGCTGAAGCCCACGACCAGCCACACTCAGAACTGAGACTGGAACTTGCTCCCCGCTGGAACGACCTCACCTCATCCTTCCAGAGCTCCCTGGAATCCAGCAGCCAAACGCCCTGCTGGGAAGACCCTGGAAGCTCCCTGAGATGAGGCCGCCTCAGTGAGAGCAGCCTGTTTTTTTAACTTTCGCAGTGAAGGGGCCAGAAATGTCACCTGTCCTTAGCTGGGTCCCTGCCTGTGTCCTCAGTGGCTTTCTGGACCCATGTGACATCCAGGGTTCCCTCCCTGAGTTGCCTTTTTGTCCCACAAGGCACTTTTGGTGAGGCCCAAGCTTTAGGAAGCCCTAACCGCTCTGTTGTCCCAGCCAGTGTCCCAAGCCTGCTGCTCCAGGCCACAGAGAGGAGCCACTCCCACAACCAGGCAGCAGGGGGCGCAGTGCCTGGCGGTCCCTCCCATCCCCTTTCCCAGGCTGGACTCCCAGCTCACCCCACCCAACACCCCATCTGTGTGACCTCTAACCTGCCTCCCAGGTCATCAGCCTGGGAGAGGCTGCGTGGAGAGGCTCAGACTTATCCTCTGCCTTCTCCCTGCCCTTTATCTCAGAATTGCAAGCCAGTTGTTGTTTTAGGCTGGGGTTTGCCAAAGCCTTGGACTTGAAAGGAAAAGTAAGGACCAGACCTTCAGGGTAAACATACCGCCCGGCACAGTAGCTGCTGCAGGAAGCGCCAGACCCCAGCCCGCCACGGACTGCTCCCCACTGCTGGCTGGTCCCCAGACACTAGCTGTGGGGCTGGCTCTGTGCTGGACTGGAGGAAAGGGACATCTCTCCTCTCCTCGCCCCCTCCCTCCATCCACAAATGCCTGTGGAACTCAATGGCCAGCTGCTCACCATACTGTCCTCTGGTTCCATCAAGGTCAAAGAGAACCCGCCCTGCCTGTTGGTCCTGGAGGAACCCGCCAGCCAGACACTGAAGTGGAGTGGAGCTGAATGGCGGCGAGATCCGATGAAAATGGTGCGGGCGGGCTCCTTGGGCTGAACCTTCAATTCTTATTTTCAAGGCTTAATAAATACTGGCCTAACTTCCCTCCGAGTGCTGAGAGTTCAGCCCCCTGAGCTTTGATGGAGGAAGGGGAGAAGCAGGAATTCTTCCTTCTGTTGCCCAGAGCTGATGTCAGTACTCAGGCCCCTTCAGCTGGCTTTGAACCCTCTCAAAATTTCCATCGTTTTTCTTAGTGACCCTAACAAACTCCTAGACATCTGGGATCAAAGACTCAGAGACTCAAGCCTTTCTGTCCTTGTCTAGCCATGTCCCAAAGTCCTCTTGTGGCCTCCCGAATCTGCTCCATTAACTCCACCCAGCTCCTGCTCCATTCCAGGCCTGCAGCTCCTATTGCTCGGACCTCTGCAGTAGACAACTGGCTCCATTCTCTCATTTCTTCCAGCCATCTTTTACCCACTATCAAAGCCAGGTCCGCAGGCCATCGGCCTGATCCCAAACCACTGAAGGCTCCCCCAGCAGAATGATAACACGCAAATCCAGTCTGCAAGGACTTTCATAATCCGACCCTAAACTGCCTTTCCAATTTAGTACTTTCCTACTTCTCTACGTGTCCCCAGAAACCTTTTTTGTTGAAAATATACCCCCCACGCTGTCCCATGTGCAAGTACCGGAAAACGCTGTCCCACCAGCTCCAGCCCTCCAGGGACACCTCTGAAAGCCCCTACGGTCCTTGTCCCCGGGGAGGGTGCTGCTGGAGTGTCACACCCGCTTCTCTTTCAGTCTCTCTATATCCCATTATTTTTTTCCCAGGTGAATCCCTAGGGGAACACAGATGCTCTTCTGACCTGCAAACACTTTTAACACCTAGAAAACATCAGGCGCTTAATGAATGGGGAGTTCTAGAACACAGCAGATGCTCAATTACTGCAGGAGACAGGAAACGCCCTGTTTGCGCCGCTCTCTCTGTGGTCAGGGGCTGGGGTCCCAGTTTGCCCAGCGGGCTCAGTGCTAAAATCTTTTTATTTTTTTTTTGGTGCTGGGAATTGAACCTGGCCTTGCCCTCCAGGCACACGCTGCACCTCAGTGCGAAAACCCGACCAGAAACCTGCAGAGCTGCACCCGCGGAATGAGTGGGTTCATGAGCGGGTTCATGAGCGGGTTCATGAGTGGGTTCAGCGTGGCTGGGGGCTTCCGCAGTGGAGCCTCAGGACCATTTTCTCGTACCTCCCAGCATTTGGGAGCCAGTGTGGACAAGCTGAGCTTCCTTGCCTCCTGGCTAGGGAGGCTAAGGGTGCCCCCAGAGCTTCTGTCACCGCAGCCCAGCCACCTCCCCAGGTCTTGGAGCCCACCCTGGCTGAAGCAGCTCCCCAGCCCACTCCTGGCTGGTCCATCCAGGGGCAGCCCTGACTTCTGGCCCCCATTCCCCTGGTCTCCTCCCACTATGCTGTAATCCTCCTCCACCCAGCAGCAGCTGAGGGATTTATTTAAAACGCAAATGAGACCCTGAAGTGCCTCTGCTTCAAACCCTCTGAAGGCCTCTGGCTGCATTTGGAATAAAATCCAAACTCTTCCTGGCCCTGCGGCGCCCCCACCTCCCCCAGCCCACAGGAGGCCCCTTCTCAGAGCCCTGGGGTCTGCTGTCCCTTCTCCTAAGGGTTCTGCCCATCAGATTCCCCGGGAGGCCCCTGCTCTATTGTATGCTCCCCCAAACCCCTGCATGGCCGCTTCTGCTCTGGGAGGGAGGGTCTCTCCTGGTTCCCAGTGGGGCAGCTCTGAGACCCAGGGGAAGGACACGGGTGACATCCTCTAACCCTGCCACTGGAACCAGGGCTATGCCACTCCACAGGCAGGCGATGAGGCCGCGGGGGGCCAGAGACCCCCAGGGTGGCCGGGAGGCAGTGCTGGATTCGAACCAGTGCATCTCGGCTGCCCTTCACCCCGCCCAGGCCTGACTACTGGAGGATTTCTTCACTTTTACCCGCCACCTGCAGCCCTGCAGACAGGCTCCTGCGGTTTCTCCAGAAGCCGGATGTTTTCATTTCATTCCATGAGTATTTCTGGGGTCCCTCCACACGGCCAGCTCTGTGCCCACAGACACGGACAAGCCCCAGCACAGCAAGCTCGGGAAACTCGTGACACGGTGTGATAGCCACAGATCCCAATGGAACCCTGAGGGACAGTGTGCCCTGGGGAGGCAAAGCAAAGGCTGCGGAGGATGGAGGACGGAGGACGGAGGCCGGAGGCCGGAGGCAGGCTTTCCAGGAGCAGCACGGAGCTGGTCATTTTGGTCAATAATGTCAGCAGTTCCCGAGCGCGCGGAGGCACACCTTGCACACAGGGAGCGTCACCAGACCCACGTCCCAGCCACACAGCTTCAACTGTCCTCCTCGTGGAGCCATTTACATATTTTAGATAAAACTAACTTTTCTTGGTGCTGGGGGTGGAACCCAGGGCCTTGATCGTGCTGGGCGAATGCTCTGCCGCTGGGCTCCATCCCAGCCCTGTGAAGCGATTTAAAAATAAATAAGTAAATCAGTGCACAAAGCATCAGACTGGGGGGCGGTGCGGGGTCGGGAGATTCCACCCCGCTGTCTGTCAGACGCACAGCCTTGGGCAGCAGGTCTGGCCACAGAAGCACAGGGGTCTCTGTGTGAGAAAGCCATTGTGTCCCCTCTTCTCCTTTCCCCAGGAGACTGCCTTTGGTGGATGCTGAGCCTCAGTGGGAGGAAACTCTGCAATTCGTTCCTACTTGTGTCCCCACTGAACACTCGAGGAGTCCCCGCCCTGCCTGCCCCAGTCCTGGGAAGGGTCTCTGGAGTCCGGGGGAAATCTGGTGTCCTCCAGAACCCGCTGGGCAGCCAGGCAGAGCCAGTGAAGTGCACCGTGAGCAAAGCTTTCCGTCGCTGAGCAGACCCAAGACAAGGGGAAGGGGACTCGGCACCGCAGGGAAGACTCTGCCCCAGCCCCTCCCACACCCCGAGGGGCCACCTGAGTGCCCCCAGCTGGCACTCACAGCGTCCGAGTTGACTCTTGGATCTGAGCTGGGGTGAGTTGAAATTCAAGGAAACCAAAAAAAGGTTCCCATCCCAGATTCTGAGGAGCACAGCTCCGGGGCCTCCGGGAGCACCGTGGGCTCCTTTACACCTCGGTTTCTCCTTCAAAATGACGACTGTAACCGGGTGGTCAGAACCCTGGGCCCCTGGGACAAGGCTGTTCACGTGGGAAAGAGAAGCCTGGCTTCCTAAAGACCAGTGACATTCCAGAAACCACCGTGGGAGCTTCTGGGCAGCTGGGGAGGCAGCTGGGTTCTGGTCCTGGCCCTGCCCCTACGCAGGGCGCCCACCTGGATTCAGGCCACACATAATAAACACTCAATAAACACAGCTGCACACGGCACCCCTGGGAGTGGCCGCCCTCGGGTCCTCCCCGGTGCCTTGTTCCCCCAGGACCCCCGGCTCCCCTGTGCTTCCTTGCTGGGAGCTATGGGGCTGGATGGGGGTGGGGGCTGGGGAGCCATAGGGGACAATGAGCAGGCTGATGTAATGAGCCACTCCGTCTGAGGCTGCTTGTTTGGTGGTCGTGACGCTGGACGGGGCACAGGACGCCCAGGGCACTGAGACCCTCCAAAGGTGGGGGATGGGCAGGGAGCATCACTGTCCCCATCAGACCGGTTTAGTCTGGTTGTGGAGGGGACAGGGTTCAAGAAGGTCCTGGGCAAGGCTGAGGAATGTTTGAGGGGCTTGTGGGGAGGGGCGGGAGGGACTGCAAGTTCATAAGTGGCCCATTGTGTCTCCCAACAGCCCCCACAGGCCACTCTCTGGGAGCTCCCAGAAGAACAAAACCCAGAGGGCAAGGGTGACGGAGGAGGCGGAGGGACAGAGCCTGCCAGGGGGAGCGAGGGGGCCACTCAGGGACAGTGGGGCGGGAGGGGCGGCCACAAGTCCCACAGATAAAGCTGGGGTCCCTGGCGCCCCACCCCACTCAGTTCAATAAAAGGGAAAAAAGATAATAAAATCGAGGGCAGCCCAGCGGGACAGTCATGCAAAACCCTTTATGTGTCCTAATGTCCCTTAGGTGCACAAACCTGAAACCCACACCCTTCCCTTTATTTCTCTTGGACGGGGCTTCTGGAGGCACGTCCCCTCTTCCCAAGCTCCCAAGCTCCTGACCCAAATTATACCAGTTTCCTGCCTGAAACTCTCCAATTCCATGGGCTTCTGGTGTGGGACTCAGTGGCAGGACGCCTGGGGACAGACCAGACTCAGGCTGGCAGGGGACACCAAAGCAGGGCCACTGTGGCTTGGGCGGGCGGGAACCAGCCTCTGTCAGGACAGGGAGGGGTCAGGTGGGGCGGGCGCCCAGGGGTCCTCAGGGCTGGCATGCCGGCTTAGCCGCCTGGTGAAGGTGGGGATGACAGGAGTGCGTCACAGCTGCGGGAGCTCGCAGCGAGAGACCCAGGAAGCTGTCGGGACCTGTCCCTCCGGTGTAAGGCTGAGTGAGTGACAGCCATTACCACCAGCCAGGGGTGGCACCTCCTGAGGATCCTCCACCGCAGCAAAGCATGACGTTCCAGAGGGCGCTGGCCTCTAGGTCCTCTCCAATGGCAGCCAGCCCCTGGGCAGAGGTGAGGCGGCTGCTCTAAGGGCTGTGGAAGCCTGTGCCGGCCTTGAGGACTGCGCCAGGGGACAGCCCGCGAATGACTGGCTCGCCCAGCACCGCAGGCTCTGGGTGCAGGACCTACAGAGCCCGGGTCCCTCCGGCCTGCAACGGGAAACTCCAAGAGGAGGCAGAACGCGCGTCGGTCCCTGGACTCTGCAGGCGGCGTGTGGGTGATCTGTGCCTTCCACTCCGGGCAGGGTTCTACGTGGCTTCTGCTCGGGGTGGGCGTGCTGTTAATGGCTTCTCTCTTACTCACCCTCTCATGCACTTGACACCCCACCCTGAGAACCTTACTCTGTCAGGCCCTGTGCTGGGCACCCGGGCAATCCCAGGAGGAATCTGGCACAGAATGAGTCCCTAAGAATCTTTCCGTCTTGCTGGGCACGGTGGTGTGTGCCTGTCATCCCCGCGGCGCGGGAGGCTGAGGCAGGAGGATCGTGAGTTCAAAGCCAGCCTCAGCAACTTAGTGAAGCCCTCAGCAACTCAGCGAGACCCCATCTAAATAAAATACAGAAAAAGGGGTGGAGTGTGGCTCAGTGGTTAAGCACCCCTGGGTTCAGTGCCCGGTACCCTCAAAAACACCTCTCTCAGTCTTGCTGGGCACGGTGGCAATGTCTGTAATCCCAGCCACTTGGGAAGACCACCTGGGCAACTGAGCAAGACCGTGTCAAAAACAGAATCTCGGTCTCACCAGGTGACAGTCCTTGCTTCTTGCAGGTGTCTCTACCCACCCCCATTTCATTAATAGCTGGACTCTTCTCCAGATGGGGGACACGGAGTTTGCTGGTCACTGTCCAGTCTCCCCGTCCACCATCCCTCACACCCCTCAGCAGGAGCCCCCAGATCTGCCTCCTAAGCTGCCACAGTGGAGAGGGAAACAGAGGGGGTCACGGAGGCCCCACCCTGCCCGGGCCCCTCTGGCTTGCGGCTCTGGCCACGCGCTGGGGAGGCGCCAGCTTCCCGGAGCCTCCTGGTTCTCCTCTGCAAAGTGGGCACTCGCCTTGCCTGCCTCTCTGGGTCGGCGGGAGAAACCAGACGGCAGGACCATGCCACCCGCTCCGCAGACAAAAGGGACTGTTCTTAAGAGCTTCCTGTGGCCCCCGAATGTCACTCCTGGGACATGCAGGATAAGGGGCGCCACGTCTACCCCAAAGAAAGACTCTCCAAAAGGAGATCAGGTCCTGGGATCCCCAGAATCAGGCGAGGATGCCACCCAGAAATAGGGGCATGGTCCTCGTGCCCTCAAAGCCCATGACATAGAAAAGCCACCAGCCAAGGCCTTGGGAGAGCCACGGTCCTGAGCACACCCTCTAAGTCAGGGTCCGAGAGCGAGTGACCATTTGCTTGAGGAGGACTTGCAGACCAGGCCTGGGCAGGAGTGTGAGCCTCAGCAAAGTCCTCTGGGCAGCCTCCACCTGCCATCAGGGAGTCCGGAGCAGGGACAGAGGAGGTGCCGGGGGCTCAGGGGGCTCAGGAGGCCTGCAGCGGGCAGTGCTGGCGATGACTCGTTGCTGTGTGGTCGCAGATATCCTGTCCGTCTCTGGTCATTATTTTCTTTGGTGCATAAAACATTCTTGCCACTGCTGACCTTTGGGGTTCCCCTCTGGACAGTGCGGGCAGGCCGCACCCCACCATGAGCTAACAAAATAATCCAAAGAGGACCAAACCCAGCTGGGAACAGGGAGCTGACTCAGCCAGCCCCCACGACCCTGAGCACCAGGCTGGATTTTACATCTTCACCACATGGAAATAGAGCAACTCTTTCTGGACGGTGGAGAACCCATGGGGGGAGGGGGCAGCCGACATTGACATCTCTGTCCCCCAAATCAGCAAAAAGATCATAAAAGCTGAAAAGAACCCGGAGCGCCCCTCCCCTCCTCCTGCTCCCACGCTGGGAGTTCTCGGCTGCTCTTCTGTGAAAGTGGATTGAAGGTAAAGGGTCTCCTGGACATGGGGGCCTGGGCGGCAAATGGGTGAGAGGCAGCCGAGATGCAGAGGCCGGGGTGGGGTCCTCCAAAAAGGGACCAGGATGTGCACCTGCAGCCAGAGCCGGGCAGGGAGTGCCTGTCGGGCTGTTTTTGAGTGGGGACCTCAGACCAGCCCCGGGTGACTCAGAAGCCTCCGAAGTCCCTGGAGCAAGCCTGCAGGGCCCAGGGCACAGAGAGGACTCCTTTGCACTCACAGGTACCAAACCTGGGAACCAATCAGAGCCGGGAGGCAAACACAGACCCCGCTAGGAGATGGCAGAGAGATTCCACTGTCTTCCTGCTGCTCGACCAGGAATGGGTGTCAGGCCCCAGGGATCTGAGCCACCTAGAGGGCAGGAGGGAGGGGGAGGCCGGCACAGGAGGGACCTCTTTACTGGGCGTTCAGCCCATGCCTGATCTCCACACCTGCCTCCCACAGGCTGGCCTCCACCACGGCCCCCTTGGACTGTTGCGGTAGCCTCCTGCCTGATCTACTGTCCCCACTGGCCCCCTGTGTGGGTGAGTGGACACAGGACTATCAGCAGGCCCATGTCACAGCTGGGGAGCTGAGTTTAGATACATCGTCTGGCTCTGATTACGGGACAGGCGGGGGGACACTGCATCTGACACAAGCAGCCTGGCTCCAGGGTGGGCACCTTAAGTATCACCCAAGTCCAATGAGGGAAGAGGGGTCCCAGCAGGAGGACGGGAACTGGCCAAGCTTGTGGAAGGAGCCCAGGGAGGTCAGTGGCCTTGGCGGAGTGACCAGGGTAGTGGGGGCAGGTGGCGAGGTGAGGTGAGATCTGACTCTAACTTAAGGGGAGGACCTGGGGCTTCCCGGGCAGAGACGGCAGCACCTCTCAGGGGTGTCACTTCCCACCGAGGTCAATCAGGACATCCAGCAAAGCGAAACCATTTCCCCGTGAAATCAGTTGATAATAATGAATGTTAATAACGCAATGTTTATTAAGCCCCTCTGTGTGCCAGGCACGAGGCTGAGCACCATTGCATACATTCCCACTGGATCCTCCTACCCACCTCCAGAGATGGGCGCTGGGCTATTGTCCCCATTTTACAGATGGGGAAAACGAGGATTCGAGTGGTCAATCGCTTGCCCAGCACCAGCCACTGGAGAGCCAGGACTTGACCCTGTGTGTCTGAACACTGAGCCTGAGTCCCTCCTGCCAACTCCCACCGGGAGTGCACACGCACACACACACACACACCCACACACCAGTGCACACACACATGCACGCCTAGCCTCTGACCGGCCGGGCCAGGTGCTCCCTGGCCACAGGAAACCCTTGGTGAGGTGGAGCTGGGAAGTCCTGCAGCTGCGTTTCTCCCACACACTTGCCCAGGGCCCTTTCTCTCCCCGCCCCCCTGCTCCAGCCTGCAGGCAGCCTGGGGAAGGGCCGCCTCTCCCTGCCCTAAGGCCGGCTCAGGATCATCCAGATGAAGCAATCGGAGCTCAAGGACTCCGGACATGGCTCTGGCCTTCAAGTCCCACCCCCTGACAGGCCACCTAATTCCCCCACCCCTCCCTCCACCTTTCAGAAAAAAACGCAGGCACTTGCTTATCTTAGTGTGGCGTTGCCGTGGAAACGGCATCCCCTGTGAGATGCGCTGTCATAACATTTCAGGGCTGCTCCCAGCACTTAAAGACACAGCCTCCTCCTTCCTGGCCTCAGCCCCTGGGCCAGTCATCACATGGCTGGGAAGGGCGGAGGCAGTGGCAGGAGGCAAAGAACCAGGAAGGGCCCTGGGTTTGGACAAGTCAGCTGGTGTCACTAGGGGGTCAGAGTCCCAGCTGCCCAGCAGTGTGGGGAGTGTTTGGGGGGTGAAGTTCCCTCAAGTGCTCCCGGCCCAGGCAACAGGCCTCATGGTGCCTCTCACCAGCATCCCCAAGAAGTTGGCCAGGAGATGATGCCCATTTTACAGAGAAGGAAACTGAGGCTCGAGGAAATCAGGTCACGGTGGCAGACACTATGTAGTGCCCCTGGGACCACGGCTCCTGATTCGGCACTCAAGGTCCTGCATCCCAGGAGATCTGTCACTCTGCCACTCCTCAGCAGGTGGTCCTTGGGGCCTGGAGTTGGCCACTTGTGAGCAGGAAGTGGGAAGGGCTCGAACCCGCCACCTCCCACTGGCTGAGGGACCCTTGCCAAGGACAGGCAGGTGAGGGAGGAAAGAGGCAGGACTTCCTCCCCAGGCCCCTGCAGGATTTCACCCTGACGCTCCAGGCTGGGCTTCCCCTGCCTCAGGCACATCCTTATAAATCACTGGCTGACATTCCTCCTCTCGGGATCTGTGCTGGGGCCAGCGTGACCTCGGGTCCCTCACGAGGCCCTGCCGGGGCTGCACCCTCCTGACCTCAGCACCAGCGTTGTCCCCATTCCTGTACCTGGACTTGAGCCACACTGAGGCATGGCCTTGCCCCATGAGCCACACTCTCTCTGGCCTCTGAGCCGTGGCTGCTTGTCCACTCTGCTGGGGACATTTGCCAGGCTTCATCCCCACCCTGAGGTCCACTGCACCTGCCATGCTACTCCAGGTGTCCCCTGACCCAGAAGGGCTTCCCTGGCTCTCACTGAACCCCCGACGGGGCTCCGCAGCATCCCCCACCCAAAGCCCAGGAGGGGAGGCCTGCCAGGTCCCCACCGGCCGCCCAGAGAACCCTGGGTGCGGCCCCACCACATCTCTGAATTCCCACTGTCCCACCAGGGTCTGTCGCTGAGAAAACGCTGATGAACAGAGTGAACAGAAATGCACTTAAGTAGCACCTACTCTGTGCCAAGTAGTCAGTAAGCCAGACACCACAGTCTCCGATATCACCTGCGGGGCCACGAGGCCACCCCGCCACCTCCCCTTCCTGCTTCCCTTCCACCCCCATTCACTGCACTGCCGGCCCCTCCCTGCCTGCCCTGCCCGCCCTGCTCGGTCCCAGCCCCACCTGGCTGCAGGCCCCTCTGCCCAAAGCCATCTTCCCACAGACGCTGCTCTGGGCTGGCCCCTCACTTCCTCAGGTCTCTTCCCCTCAGAGAGGGCGCCCTGGCCTCGGTCGAAGACGCCTTCCTCCATCACTGCTCACCAAACTCCTCACTGATCGATACATAGAGACAGCAGAATCTATATATAGTTATATAAAACTAACGCATGAGCCAACAAGTACTTAATCACACACATAGATAACCATATATCTGCATCACATATAAACCAGCATTCATTATGGACAAGTCAATTCTCATTGAATGTACGTCAAACTGTCACTCTCACAAAAGTGGAAGCGTCACAAGGGTGGCAATCGCATCCACTGCGTAACCCAGCATCCAGCACACAGTCCTCAGCACATAGTAGGTGCTCAGTAAATATTTATGAATGAGTACATCAAATGCTAGCCCCAAATTTACCGCTGCAAGACAACCCTGCGCTGTAAGAGCTGCTATGGACCCGACTCGGCGGGCTGAAGAACCCACCCACCCCCACTCAGCCAAGGACAGAGTCCTGAGCTAGGGCTGCGAGGCTTCGCTGCTGGCCGTGACCCTGAGCCTTCTCTGGCTGTGCCCTGTACACAGCAGGTTGCTCAGGGGCCCATCTTCTTTCCAGAGGGGGCGCCCAGGCCTGGGTGACTGGCTCCCTGGCGGCAGGGGGTGCAGCGGAAACCAGGAGGAGAGGAGAGTCCACAGCAGAGGTTCAGGGAAGGCAGCGGGCCGGGGACAGCGGGGAGCCCTCGTCACAGACTCCCCTGCCGTCTTCAGCGCCTGCGCCTGGGGTCCAGGTGGGCACCTCCAGCCTCTTCAGAGGCCTCAACAGCCTGTTGCTGATTAAAGGTTCCAGCCCATTGGTTCAAACTTAGACACGGAAACTATGGGTGCGCTTCAGGGAGACGTCCTCCTCTGCCGCAGATGTTGGGGGGGCACAGATCGGCCTCAGGGCTCACAGCCCGGGCCGGCCAGAGCCCACAATGGCAGCCTGCCCCTGGCCCTGGCCTTGGCTCCAACCTGGGCAGTTCAGTGGTGTGGGGAGAGAGGAGAAGGAGGGTCCCCAGGCCAGTCTCCAGGGCCCAGGAGGCTGCCACTCAGAGCAGGCTTTGGCAGCAGAGGGCAGGACAGCCCCTGGGGACCAAGGGGACCTGGGCAGCCTTCATTTTCCGCAGGCCTGAAGAAAGGTCTTGGGGGAGACCCTCACCAGATGCTCCCTGGGGGGTGGAGGGAGGGGGAACTCCGACCTCGAACTCCACAAAGTCATTTCCTGAGAAGATCTCCAAGAGGAAGCTGACTTGGGGATGCAGCATCCCCACGTCATCCTGTCCCCATGGCCATTTTATCGGTGTCCCCAGGCATGCACTGACCTACTAACCCTGTGACTGAGCAATCGCCGTCCTACTTCTCAGACGGGGAGGGGGCTGGGGCTCAGGTAGGGGTGCGGACCCTAACCCTCACGGCGTGCCCTGGGGCAGCCTCTCTGCCTGACCAGGTCCAGACTCGCCCACCCCACGGTCACGCCATCTCCTTTCCTGACCTTGCGCTCAGAGCAAGTCCTGTGCGCGGGTGCACACGTGTGTGTACACACAAGAACACACGCCTCTGCAGCCCTGCGTGGCTCAGCCACGAAGCTGCAGCCTCCCTGAGCCACTGGGGTGGGAGTCCACGAGGCCTGAGGTCCGACTCAGGACAGCACCCCTGCACCACGGTGTCCACCTGACAGCCCGGAAAGTCCAGAGACCCGAGTGCCCTGTGTGGGCGCTTGCCCCACTCGGACCCCAGACACCCCAGAAAGGGCGCCGGCACCCGAGGAGGCCTCCCAAAGGGCTCTTCCGGCTCCTCTGCACCCCGCGCAGGTGAGAAATGGAACAGGGAGGGCAGGGTGGCTGCTCTCCTGAGCCCCCCGGAGGCACGTCGTGTGCATGGACCATTAACGATGGTGTCCTGCTGACAGGCGACCGGAATAAAGACTCGCTCCTACTGATCTGAGGTGCTTT
The DNA here is from genome assembly GCA_020662805.1 of Glaucomys volans. Lineage (NCBI taxonomy): Eukaryota > Metazoa > Chordata > Mammalia > Rodentia > Sciuridae > Glaucomys > Glaucomys volans. Next base: position 670,723 of record JAJEJO010000801.1, on the reverse strand, counting down.
TTAATTCTCGTTCCCCAAATACTACAATTTGAGGTGTCTGGTGAGCAAATCGCCCCTGGCTTGCTCCCGGATCAGCATCACTAATCCTGACACCTTCTCGAGAGAGCGGACCTCCCCCACACAGCAACACAGCCACCCACCTCAGACAGCTTCCCTCCTCGCAAGACCAGTCCTGCGTTTGTCTTACGGAATCCCAGCAAGGTCCGGTGGGGAAGCTGTCCCTGTCTTTGTCAGGTAGGCAACCGAGGCTCAGAGAGGTTAAGTGATTTCTCCCGAGGCACACAGCAAGCCCAGGAAGACACAGATGCATTTTGTCCTTAGCAGACACAAAACTCTCCCGGAAACTCCCAATTGAACAATTTAATCTTGGCGTTGGCTGAAGATGAGAAGGAACATAAGGATTTGATGTTGGATGGTTGGTTTATTCTCTCCTCTGTGGTTTATTTCCCTGCAGAAGAGAGAACCTAGCTCCTCACACGCCCCGGCTCTGCCTCGTGCCAACACTTGGGAGATGTGAGGCGAGCTCACGGTCAAGTCCCCGCAGTGGGACCCGCCACAGACACCGGGTGTGTCAGGAGCCTCTTCCCTTCGCTGTTCCCATGCCCTCAGGATGCCACCCGGGGCTGAAACAGAAAGCATGGAGAAGACGGCCCTCCACCAAGCGGGTCGAGTTGCTTCTTGCGGTCTTCTCTGCACGCGATGCCCGGGCGCCGGCATGGAGGTGTCTGCAGAGGACAGGGCCAGCCACGCGGTGCGTCCTCCTTCTGCTCAGCCTCCCTTCTTTCCAGGAGGGACTTGGGGTCACATCAGCTCTGAGGCGCGACCTCCCGAATCCTGCCCAGATTCTCCACATGCTAGAGAAACAACCACCAGCCAGCTGCCCACCTGCGCTGCAAGCCGTCCCTTTTCAGGAAGCCCCTCCAACACACTGACCCCCGTGGCGGCCCTACTGAGTCTAAGTCAGTGAGAACTTCACGGATCGATGCCGCTGCAAGCCACTGAGGTCACAGGGTAGGCCGGCGACCATGCCCACACCTGGGAGTGCCCACCCTGCACCAGGGCTCTCCTGGGTCCCTGGGCCTCCAACTCCAACCTGCCCACTGTCCACAGCTGGCCTCGGGGCCCAGGGATGCATGGAAGCAAGCGTACCCAGCTCCTGTTTCCAGGCTCCACGTTCTCAACCCGTCGTCTGCAGAACAGGAAAAGCCTATCCTGCCCTGCCAGAGACGGTTCTGGAACATGCCGGGCTGGCCAGCCTCCCATGGGCTCCTCAGACGTGAAAACCAGACAGAATGCCCTGGGGCTTTAAGGCAGCCACATGGCTGGGGACCAGCAGGGAGCCGAGACCAGGGGCCTTCTGAGAGTGGCAGAGAGCTGGTCACTCATCACCTCAGTGTCCCGAGCCAGCTGGAGGACACATCCGCCCGATCCCTGGCTTTGACCAAGCAGAGCTGAGACGCCTGCATAGTGTCTGCTATGGGCATGGCCGGCGCTAATGCTGACCATACGGCAGCTCCCTGACCCGCTCAGCCAGGTGGACTACTGTTCTCATTTCACAGGTGAAGAGACTGAGGCCCGGGGACGACCCGACGGCCAGGCAGGCCCGCTCTGGCCCCCAGAGCCCACGGCCTGGCCCTGAGAGGACGGGATCCATCCCCTCGGCAGCCTCGCCAGCCCAGATGGCCTGCCAGGTGACACCTGCCACCTCTGCCATCACCCAGGACTGTGGGAGGTCCCAGCGCAGGTGGCAATAGTCTGGCCTCTGGAGTCCCCGGAGCCGGCACTGGTCCCCAGTGTTCCCCCGAGGCGGCCAGAGCTGCTTCTCCTCCCAGGGTCCTTTTCTGTGAAATGGGGGTCCTAAGAGTGCAGAGCCACAGGGTGACGGGGGCTGGGAGAACCAGGACGGGTCACATTAGCACCTGGGGGACCCCAAAATGGTAGCCTCCCCATCCTGCCTGGCCTCCCCGTCCTGCCTGGCCTCCCCGTCCTGCCTGGCCTCCCCGTCCTGCCTGCCCTCCCCGTCCTCCCTGCCCTCCCCGTCCTGCCTGGCCTCCCCGTCCTGCCTGCCCTCCCATCTGGGCCTGCAAGCAGCACTTTCCCTGCCGGCTCTGACTGGTAGTGGAAGGGTCGGCCTCCCCAGGTCACCCTGACAGTGAGGAGGGGAGAGGGGAAAAGGGTCAACACAGCAAGGGACAATTATTTGCAGATAATTGGGAAGTGACTGTGGACATCATCACGACTCCCTGTGCCACTTCCCCTGCCAGCAGGGCCCAGGTGACAAGGGTCTAAGTGCTGTCCCCTAGAAGTAAAAGGTACTGTAAAACATACAGGGAGACGCTGAAGACCTCATGGAGTCTCACTCTGAGCCCACCCAACACCAGGCTTCGAGGCCAGAGCCACAGGGCCTCCCTCCCTGCAGTCTCCCTCCCCAGCCTCCTCTCCCCACCCCCACAGGAGCCCAGCTGGCCCTCCCCCTGGGACCCTGGGGACTCCAGCTCTGCTCTGCCACCTTATGGCAGCGACCACAGGCAAAGCCCCAGCCTCTGAGCCTCTCCTGCTCATCTGCAGTGGGGTTGCCACCGGCCAGCCCACTTCGCCTAGTCCAGGAGCCCAAATCCTGGTGCAAGTGAAGCTCCCTATATCCCAAACCGTGCCGTGGGGTTCTGGGGGGTCCTCGGGGGTCCTCAGGCACTCTCATCTCGCCTGATCGGAATGACCATGCTCCCTGCCTTCAGGGTGGTCTCAGCCTGTCCCCGGCCCCACCTGCTGAACCTCGAAGCAGCCCAGTGGGCAGGTGTGCTTGCTGGCCACCTGAGGGTGGGGAACATGAGCAGGGGGCCACTTGCCCAGGGTCATGTGGACACAAAGTAACAAGTGTCCACAGCCCTCTGCCAGCAAGTCCTCCACCACCAGGGGAACCTGTCGCCCTGCCCCTCTGAGCACAGCGCCCCAGGCCCTCAGCTCCCTGGCACCATCGGTGGGTTGACCAGAGTGAGTTCCCTGGGGGACACAGGGCCCCTGAGTCCAGGACGCCAGTTCCAGGCATTGGCCCAGTGTCCCCAGCATGCAAAGGAAAGGGGAAGAGGACTCAGACGAAGGGACTTCTGAAGCCACGGACACTGTGGTCCACTCCGTCAGGGGCCACAGTGGGACCTGGACATCAACAAGGCCCTGCAGGGGTGAGCCAGGGGAGGGAGCAGCCCTGCCACAGGAGGAACGCTGTCCGAGGGACAAAGTCACCCGCCTCTTACCCACCACAGGGCCGGGCTGTGGATGGACACAGATGGACGGGAATCATGAAAGGCCCCTGTGTCAGCGCGAAGCCATTTTCAAAAAGGCAGAGTCTGGGAGGGGACAGGAGGTTGGTGGGTCAGAGCTTCTGGTTGTGGACGGGGCCCCGTGTGTCCATTGCACGCTGTCATCCACCCAGATTTATCTTACAAGCCGCCTTTTGTATCTCATCACCATCAAACCAAAGCATCCGCCATGCAAAATGGATCAGGTCCCTGCGACACCTGGACAGCTCGCCAGCCCGGCCCGGGGCTGAAGCAGTGCTCCGCCTTGAGGCTGGACAGGGACGATGAGCAGCACCACAGATACTTTCCGATGATAGATTTTATTCATGCAGCACTCCGCACTCTCGTGGCACTGGCCACTGTCACTATTGGAGAATGACTCACGGTAAGGAGCATCTCCAGGGTGGCGAGGAAACACTCACAACCAAGCCGGCTGCTCACCGGGGGCCTGCCTCCACCCAGCTATGAGACCAGGAGGCCGCCGCAGTCTCCAGAGCCTCCGCCTCTCCAGAGGGAACCCGGAGGGAGGTCCCTGGGCCTCTGGCTCGCCAGACGGATGCCAGGGGTTCTCAGGACTCTGCTCTGAGGTGGCAAAGCCCTGAGGGCCGGGCCACAGCAGAGGACAGGCAAGGGGTGGCTGCCTGGAGGCCGCTGCCCAGGGAGGGGGATGGGCCGTGGACAGAGACCATCACGACGGCCTTTCACAGCGCAGCAATGAACGTGGGAAGTGACGGCACAGGTTCCCAGGAGCCCTGCCCGCCTGGGGGAGAGCGGGCACCGCGGTCTGACCACCACGGCATTTGTGGAGAGGTGATGGGCTGACGTATCTTCTGCAAAGCAGGAATAGATTGGCTTTCGAGAGAAATGGGGTCAGAAGGTGGACCTGAGCACAGCCGGGAGCAGGGCTGGGAGCGCCCCTGGGCTCGGCAAGAAAATAGCCCCATGGGGTCCTGGCCGGGAGCACGCCACTGTCCAAACCCAGCGTCACCCCACACGCCATTGTCCAAACCCAGCGTCACCCCGCAGGCCCCAGGACCTCCCCAGGTAGGTTAAAGGGGTCATGTCCCCCAGCAGGGGTCCCTGAAGACTGAGCATTATGGCCACTGGCCACTGAGCTGGCTGTCACCACACCTCACTCATCCCTAGATCATTGCTGTCTCGTGACTGTGTCCTTGAAATGGCACCTCGTCCTGCCCTCAGCCACAGCGCGGTGATCTGACTCCTCCCAGGTCAGCTTCTGGGGCCCAAGGACATGTCCCTGATGGAGGCCCAAAGCAGCTGAGTCCCGAGGGCCCACTGAGGTAGCTCAGGGACGGGGGGACAGCGCGGTGCAGCCCCCAGGGGAAAGGGTTCCGAGGTCTGAGGAACTGAGGCTGCGGCCCACGGCGCTGGCCAGGGGGCCAGGAGAGGAAGGGAGGCCACATGAGGCCCCAGGGCCAGAGTGGGCTCTGGGACTGATCCTGAGATCACTCAGCTCTGGGGGCTGGAGGGGCAGCGTGATCACATGGGTGCGGCACCCCAGCTCTCTGGCCCAGGCAGGGAGCGGACGCACAGGACCACGCAGGGCCAGGAAAGCGCCCCAGGAAGCCGGTCCTCAGAGACGGCTGTGCAGCTTCCAGACACACAGGTGGTATTTTCTTCGAGCCTGCAACATTTCTTTTCATATCGTTAAATGTCTTTTTCTGATTTTAAACTGATAAATAATTAACCCATTAATTAATTTTTTGAGGCAGGGTTTTGCTCTGTTGGTCAGGCTGGATTCAAGCTCTGTTCTGACGCGATCCTCCTGCCTCAGCTTCCCCTGTAGTCCCAGCTGCTGTCCTGCTTTGCCACTGTCTTTGGATGAGCCGTTTTTGATTTTGATGAAGTCCAGTGTCTCAAGTTTCCCTTTACAGTTAATGCTTTAGCATCCTGAGGACGCCGTGCGTACCGCAGGGCCGTGGAGACTTTCCCGTGATTCAATATTAAAAGGGCAAAACAATCCAATACAGAATGGGCAGAAGTCTTGAACTGATATGTCACCCAAGAAAATGTCCAGATGACAAGAGGCCATTGAAAGACACGCAGCCTCACAAGCTGAAGAGGGCGGGGCCGATGGACACCACCATGTACGATTGCGCCACTTGGGGGAATATCTACAATGGAAAGAGGGGCCATTGACTGGTTATGTAGGGGCTGGAACACAGCTGGAAGGTAGAACGGGACGGCATTTGGTTTCACTGAGTCAAACATGTACCTACTCTGCGATGCCTTTGTTGCATTCTAGGATAGGCACCCAAGAGAAAGGAAGGTAAAATTTTGAGGAGGATCCACAAAAACTTCACTCTGGCATTCCCAGCACCTTGGCACATAGTAGCCTAAACTTTGAAGGCGCTGGGAGGGTGAATGGATAAACGATCCCACAGACACAGAAGGAGTATTACTCAGCAATAAAAAGTAACATGATGAATCTTAGGAACAGGATGCTGAGCGAAGGAAGGAACATTCCACTCATGGAAGCTTCTAGAACTGGCAAAGCTAACCCATGGGGATAGAAAGCATGGCTGCCCCAGGGGAAAGAACAGGAAGTGATTAGGAAGCAGCATGAGAGAACTTTCTGGGCTGACGGAGAGCTCACATTATGATTGACTCTATGTAGTTGAGGGTGAGATGGATTGAACTGTGGAGTTTAGATCTTTGATAAATGATGTCTCCATAAAGTTATTTGGGGAAAAAGAAAACCAGTTGTTGGACGAATGTCCGTGGAGGTACTGGACGAGTCTGAGGGCTCTTGGTCCTCAAATGCTACCAAACACGCCGGTGGAGAGAGGCGGATGCACAGGCTGCTACTGTGCACCCTCCACAGCCATCTGCTGACCTACTGTGCGCCCTCCACAGCCATCTGCTGACCTATTGTGCGCCCTTACAGCCTCTGGAGCAACAGATGGGAGCGGTGGTGTCCCCCCATCCATGGAGAAGCTAACGGATGTCCTGCACGCTTGTCTGTGCCGGGTGGGCGTGCCCCCCTCCTCCAGAAGTGGTGGCCAGTGAAAGGGGTTCGGACATTAAAATAACAACAGCAGCCGTCCAGCCACCTCTTGGCCCCGCCCAGCCCTTGGCAGCCCCAGCACCGGATCCACCTGGGGACGCCCAGCCCGCCCAGGAACCAGGTGGGAAGGACTCAGGCAGGCCAGAGAAGTCTTCCAAACCCTCATCAACAGGCCTCCCTGTCCCAGCCGGCCTCTGGCTGGGTGGCTCCAAGTGCCTTTGCTGAGACCTCTGTCACCGTGTGAGCTCAGCCAGTCCTTCTCAAGTGCTTTCTCGTAAAGGGACAGAAAGAAGAAGAGGACCCACCAGGCTGCAAAGCGGGGATTCCCCACGCGGGCTTAAGGGCTCGCCGGGGCTCTGCACCCTCGCCCCAGGAGCTGGCAGACTGTAGCCCGAGTTTTACGGAGGGTGAAGACAGGATGGCGTGGAGTTTCCATCAGCCTCTGAGAGCACTGGGCTTGCAGAGTCCCTAGGCGGTTTGGAAACAGCTGGTCTTTCCCTGGCCCCAGAATCCCCAGGTCAAGGTGCTCCCATGTTGAGTGATGGGGGTGAACCAAGAGCAGTTGAGAGGGATCTGCCTCCAACCCTCATGGCGCAGTGCAGAGCCCGTGTGCTGGGGAGGGAGCGGGGGTCCACGTGCACCCAGGGGAAGCCAGGCGCAGGGAGGCCTCTCCCTGCCAAGCGGGCCCTGAGCTCAGTCCGGGGGCAGCCCCCAGAATGCTTGGCCAGGGGCCCCCTCGGTTCCCCTCGGGCTTTGTAGGACCTGGAGCGTGGGCTGTGACATGCACAGATGGGGTCAATGACATGTAACCTGCCCCAGGAGGATGCTGGCACATGGTGGGAGACCAAGACAGTGTCCCTAGGGAGCCCTGTGTGACCTGAGTGCTGCGGCCACCAGACGGGGCCCAGCCTGCTCACTGTCTGTCTGGTGAGACGAGGTTACCCTGCTCTTGGGCTCAGGCAGGCTTCAACCCTTGAGGGTCTGAGAACCACAGACCCCACGACCATCAGAGGCCAGAGCTCAGCTTCCTGGACCTCCAGGCTGTTCCTGGGACCCCGCCAAGCACCAAGTACCGTGTGTGCACACTGTGACTTTGTGGAAAGAATAAATAAAGAAATGAGCAAGTTAGCAAACTCTGGTAAGCCCTGGAACGGTCCCCAGAAGTCAAGCAAGCCATCCTCCTGTGCAAGTTTACAGGTGAGGAAACTGAAACAGAGAAAAGCAATTTCCTCATGCTGCGTCACTGCCAAGGCCGCCCTGAGATCCAGCCGTCCACTGCGAGGCCTGACGCTTTCTTCTCGAGAGCTCCTGGTATCGATGTGCAATGCCTGCTGGGCTCACTTGCCTGAGGATCACAGGGGCTAATGATGGTGCTGCAACCAACTAGTGATGCCTGCTGGGGAAGGGGAGGGTGTGACAGTTTGGTTTTCTCTTGTTTGCTCTTCCTGGCCTGAAGGGAAGGAGCAATGCCGAAGAAGCCTTCCCCCTGGAAAGGGGCCGATGTGCCCAAAGGGTTCCTCACACAGGAGGAACCCACATCTCTAGCTCTCCCTTCTCCCGCTTCTTCCCACATCAGAAGATTCACTCCCATTTCTTTATAACTCCAACAGGTCATTTCTGCTGTCCCCCTGCCTGGCTTGCCCTTTGTGCTGGGAAGAGAGTCCCTCAAGGCCATTGTGTGGGACCTACCTCTGCTGCCTGAGCCTCCCCCAGAGTCCTGCAGAGAAAACCCACCCAGGTATGAGGTGCTCACCTTGGTAGCCCCAACCCCACTGCATACAGTAGGCACTCAATAAATGCACCATGCCTTAAATGGGCATGCCCACCCAGCCCGCCCTCCTGGAGCTGGCAGAAAGACCACAGGAGCTGCAAAAAGGAAAGGGAAGGAGGTGGGAGCGGGCGACAGGAAGCGCAGCGTGATCTATGGACCGTGGGAGAGGAGAGAGAGCCGCTCATTTCCTCTCTGTGGTGATTTGCCTGTAAATATTCACCATGGTGCCACTGTCTCGGCCTCCCATCAGAGATAAATGCATAAATAAGGCTGCCCGACCCGGGGCTCTGCACACAGGCGGCTGCTCCTCGCTGACTAGAGGGACTAGTTAGCTGCAATAACTAGTGCATCTCAGGGAGAGTTCAGGGGTGTGTGACCTGCCATGTGAGGCAGAGGCTGGACAGGAGGAGGTGCTGGTCCCTGGGGAGCTGAAGCAGATTTGCTCACAAGACCCAGAGTGTGATCAACCCAGTGCCCCAGAGGCCACACCAGGTGGCCTAATTTGGCAGGGTTTGGCTTGGCAAGGTGTCCTCCCCACCCCCACACTGCCCCCCAGGAGGGTTCAAGGGTCCTACACAGACAGGCCTCGGTGTCCTCTGGATCCCTTGATAAGAACAGAAGCAATTACCTCTGAAATGCTCCAGGTGCCTGGCCTATGGGGGAGGGGCACGAGGTCCCAAACAGAGGCCTCTCCAGGGCCAGAGCTGGGAAGGAGTCTTCCATGCACTCAGGGCACCCCCGAGGTTACTCTCAGGTCCTCTCAGTGCCTTTCCTGGGACCAGGACAAGAGGAGCTTGGGGGAGGGGTGAGCATCAGCAGGTCCATGGAGGAACCTGGCTCCTCCTCCCAGCATGCCCTGCAGACTCTGGGAAGGAGATCAGAGCCCAGCCTGTCCAACGCCGGCCTCAGAGACTGCTCATTTTTATGATCCCCGTTTCATAGGTGAGTTGGATCCAGAGCCACACTCCCTGGCTGCAGAATCTGTGCCCAACACCACCAGGGCAGAGAGGAGGAGGATGGAGAGGCAGAAGGACAGCGGAGGCGGGCTCCCAGGGGTGCGTATGGACTTCAGGGAGCAGGGCTGTGCTCCTTTCAACGATGAGGGCCTTGGGGTGCAGCCTCGAATCTCACCTGCTCAACCAGCAGCAACGCATCACCGAGGGGCCACGGCGCCCAAGTCACAGGTGATGGAATCGAGGTTAGTGCAGCCAGATGGTCTCCATCCAGCCAGTGAGGGTCAGGAGGCCAATCTGGCCAACATGTGTCATGGCCGCCTCTGCTGACCTCAGGACCGCTTCCCAAGAGCCAGAGGTGACGCGAGCAAGCCGTCTACCAGCTGGGCCTCAGTGCCCACATCCACGCAGTGGACTTCTGCTGCCCTCCTGAGCCCTGGCCCTGGGGGGGATGGTGGGGATGCACAGGTGCCCGCAGAGCACGCACCGGCCCGGGGCCCTGGAGCCCAGGCTGCAGCCCGCCGTTCCCAGCAGCCTCCTCTGCCAGCAGAGAGATTCAGTTATGGTCATCGCGGTGCACTGGGAAAGCCAGGGAGCAGGCCGACACATTTCAGAAAGATTGGCAGCAGCAGAGGCGGAATCGACAGGAGTTTCCTGCTTAACCCCCGTTAGAAACCCTCTAACCACAGGCAGCAGCCTGCCTTCCCCGGCTCCCGCCACTGCGGGCTTTTTTTTAAACTGTCTGCCACTTAGCTTTATATTTTTACCACCCTGGAGCTGCCTCAGAATTAAAAATACATTCATTGATGAAGACAAGGGCGCAGCCAACCTCTGCGGTTTGCAGCCCTGGACCCACGTCCCCCAACCCTGCCTCCTTACAACCTGGCAAGAAGAGCCGGTTCCAGTCTGGTCTCCGTCTGTGCCAAACAGGCTGGGGGGGCGCTGGAGGAAGCAGCTCTGTGTCCCCAAGAGGGAGAGCTGAGTCACACTCCCACAGGCCAGCAAACCAGCCTCTGCAGTCACTGGAGGCTCCCAGAGGGAGGCTGGGAGTGGAATGGGCCTCCCTGACCTCCAAGTGTGCTAAGCTGCAGAGCACAGATGAGAGGTCAGGGGAGGCCTGAGGTTGAGAGACAGGGGAGATTCGAGTTAGGGAGAGTAGTCCCCACAAAAATCTCCACAAAATCCATCAGCCAGAGAGTTTTCTCCATCCTTAAATAAAGAGCACTGACTCCACAGGTTGCTATAGCTTGGATCTGGAATGTTCCCAAAGGTTACGCGGTAAAGATTGGCCTGGCTCGGTGCTGTGGGACCTTTAAGAGGAGGAGCCTGGTGAAAGGTCCTCAGGTCCTTGGGGGCGTGCCCTTCCACCCCCCTCTCCTGCTCTTTTCCTCCCCAACCTTGAGGTGAGCAGTTTTTGTCTGCACATGCTCCCTCCAGAATGTCCTGCCACAGGCCCCAGTAACAGGGTCAACTGATCATGGACTGAAATTCCTGAAACCATGAACCAAAACAAACCTGTGGTCTTTATGAGTTGATTGTCTCAGGTATGTGTTATAGTAGCAGAAAACTGCCTCGCACACGCAAGCTTAAAAGATACCACAAGCCTAGCAGGGACTGCCAGACAAAACACAGAACACCCAGTTAAGTTTTAATTTCAGGTAAACAACCACCTTTCCAATTAGGTCCCAAATAGTACATGGAATAAATATTGTATGGGATGGACTTGCACTAAAAATTCATTCATTACCTGAATGGAGGTCAATTTTAACTGAGCGTCCTGAGGTTTTATTGGGTAGATCTGGAAACTATCCCAGGAGCTTCCAGCTGCGTGTCCACCAGCAGGGTCCCTCTGACCCCGCAATGGACAGGAAGGAACCTCACACGCTGTCATGCAGTGAGAGATGGCGGCAAAGAAAAGCAGGAAGTAAAGAGAGCGGACGTTCTGATGGCATCTCCGCGGAACACACAGGCGGGACCAGGAACAAAGGCAGGAAGCCGGGGCCTCTTGTCTGGGAGGGAGCGGAATGGCCTGGCCTTCAGTTTCCAAGCTCTGTGAACTGTTGTTTTATTGCCTCAACAATAACAGCCGCACACACGCCACCAGCGTGTTCAGCTCTTCTTCTCTTGCAAGAGGGACCTGGCTGCTCTGTCACTGGTGGTGCTCGGAGAGGGCGGTTCGGAGTTTAATCTTTGTGCCAAAGAATGTTCAGGAAGGACTGAGGGGAGAGAAGCGGGGAGTGGGGAGGTGGGAGACTGAATGAGATCTGGGGACCCACCCGGGCCTGGCAGACCCCCAGCTCGATTTCTAAGGGCTACCATGAGCCCCGTGGGAGCAGCCCGCTCTGCTGCCAGGTCTCCTTGCTCTCTCCTGGGCTCGGACAGCAGATCATCCCTTCCATTCACTGCCCAGCCCTGGACACTGCAGGGCACAGGGAGGAACCTGGAGCTTCTCCCGGGGACACAAGCAAACTCTGCACCCTCGTCCCCATTCCTCCTCCTCCTCCTGTGGGACTCGCCGGCCTCCCAATTCAAGTTCAGTTTAAACAGATGTTGGATCCTATGAAGGCTCGACTTTGAAGTCTGGGAGAAAAATCTCAGCTCCAAAGGGACCTTTCCTACCAAAAAGGCTCTCTGGGGAGTCTAGCTAGAAATAAAAAACAAAGCCCCTGGATTCTTATCTCCCGGTATTTATGAGATTTTTAATTAGAACAGCTGCTTCACAGACTGTGCTGCTGAGAGATGGCGGGTGGGGAGAAGCGGGGGAACCAGGGGCAGGGATGGAGCTGAGGGCGGGACCAGCTGGGTGGGGGACCGACCAGGCACCAGGCAAACTGCCACCCTGAGGACGGAGCCTGCAGAGCCCGACTCCCCATAACTGCAGGACAGCGACACTGACGGTGCTGGAACCCTGACAACTCCGAGGAGCCACGGTCACGTAGGCACCAAGTCAGGGGACCCTGGGCTCCGTCCTGCCACCATCCACTGCACCTAGAAGCACCTGGTCACAGGAAGAACTCAGCCACAGCCCCTCTGCTCTGACCCTGTGCCCTCCCCAGCAGCAGCACCTCCCCTGGAAACCTGGCCCCACTGGCTGGCCAAGGGCAGGTGCCCCCGGCTGTCCATCCCGGGAGCTGCAGGTAGGGGGTCAATGGCCCCTGGGGAATTTAAAACCAGAGCCCTGAGCAACCACATTCTGAGCGAGGCAGTGATACAACACCGGCCTCTGGAACAGAGCTCTTGGCGGTAAGTTCTCACCACGGTGGCTGTCGCTGGTGAGTCTGACAAGGGCGTGCAAACTCCAGGGGCGCGTACTGAGCCTTTAGGAAGCCGTGCGTGACGTTCATTCAGAGAACACGGCACGGTCCTCGGTGCCCGACCCGGCACTCGGGGACACACCTCCATCTCAGGAGCATCCGGACCTTCCAGCTCTCTCAGCTCTCCACCCACGCAGCTCCCATCTGGGGCTCAGATGATGAACTTAAGTGACGCATTTAAAATGAATGGCAGCACGGTGTGGGGACAAGGACACGGGAGCGAGGCTGCTGCCAATGCAGCCATCCCTGTGTGAACGTCCTCCCAACCTCACAGTGTCACTTTCGGAAATGATGCAAATAAACATAAATATTCAATACCACGTATTTGTGTCCTCTCTTTTTCAAGATATCCACTAAAGTGACTGAGAGGTGCTGACCTCTTGCTTGTCCTTCCTTTTCTGACCATGTGGCCTTTGTCACTGCCATGGTCACACAGGCCAAGTTCACCAGAGGCCTCCCCACGTTTCTTTACTGACCAGCATGATCGTTGATTCCACTTCATCATCATTAATAAAACAACCTTCTTGTGGCACAGCAGGCACGGTGACACACGCCTGGACCCAGGGACTCAGGAGGCGGAGGTGAGGCTCAGGAGGCAAGGCCAACCCGGGCAACCCAGCCAGAGTCTGTTTAAAAGAAAAACTAGAACAGGCTGGGGAGGTGGCCTGGGGAAGAGCGTCCTGGGCTTGGTCCCCGTATGGAGAAGAGCCGTCTGCTGCTCAGGACACAGGCACCGAACATCACCTGCCTGGTGTGAAGTACCGAGAGTAACAGCTTCACGTGTCCACGTGACTGGGCCACCGGGTGGCCAGACGTTACCCCGAGTCCCCGAGTGTGGTTCTGGCTGAGACTAAATCTGAATGGGTGAACAGGGTAAAGCAGGTGACGTCCCCAGCGAGGGTGGCTTCGTCCAAAGATCCGAACAGAACAAAGAGCCTCCCCACAGCGGCCCAAATGTGACCCTCTGAAACTCAGGAGCGAAACCCAGTGGCCAGCGCGGGGGTGCTGACGGGCAGGGCCTCGGGAGGAGCGGCCAGGGCTGCCTCTTGCCAGAGGCTGGACCGATGGACGAATGGAGGGACCAAGGGCCTCACTAAGGAGGCTGCCGCCCTCGGTCCTGGCCCTTTGCCTCCCACCGCGTGGGGACCCATGTGCCCCTCCAGGGAGCAGCAACCCCACGGGAGGAAGGAGCTGAATCCACACCATGTCCCGGACTTCCTGACCCCAGAAGGCAGAGCATCGGGGCGCTGTCCAATGTCCAGCCCCAGCTGGTTTGCCGAGGCTGCCGAATCGGAGCTCACCGTGGTGACACGCAGAGGGAAGTCCACCTGTCCAACATCTGGACTGGACATTGGTCTCCTCTCCGGGGACAGAACGGATGCAACCAGTTCTCCTGGGTCTCAGGCTGCCCTTCGAAGAGCTGGGACTTGTCATCAGCCACAGTTCTGTGAGCCAGCGTTCCATCACACACACCACACACATCACACACACCACACCACACACATCACACACACCACACCACACACACACCACACACACCGCACACACAACACACACATCACACACCACACATAACATACACACCTCACACACCACACACACATCACACACACCACACCACACACACACACCTCACCACACAAACACACCACACACACCACACACACATA